>CM074292.1:16700945-17263445 GCA_037194245.1 Opsariichthys bidens | reverse complement strand
ATTGTGCGGTTTAGAAATCTGCTCTTTCCCTGCCAATAAAAACATTAATATATCTTAATAGCACTCTTGACCTTAACAAGTTCCTCTGTGACATTCCCAACTACTCCCTTAATCAATGACAACATATTGACTTACCAGCTTACAGTTGGTGCTTTTATGATCAGATAGCAACTGTAAATACTCCTAAACAAAATCCCATTATGCCCAGCTGATAAATTTATGCTATAGGAATGTTTTAATTATGTAAACATTTTATTTACCTTTCTGCAAGAATGTTTTGTTCAGAAAATTAGCCAGTTCTGCAAACATCCCTGGTTAGCTGTGAGGATATCTTGTCTGGAGTATTTCACACAAAAATGAAAATTATGTCACTCACTCACTCACTCAATCAATCAATCAATCAATCACTCACTCACTGTCATATTGTTATGAGCAAACCCATAAGACTTTTCCTCTTCTTTGAAATCCAAATAAAGGCGCATGTTTGAGTTTCCATTTATCATAATGTGCTGTATGGGCATTGATCAATGCTTACATGTGGATAAAAGCCTATAAAACTGTTCATCGTATAAAGTGTTTGCATTTCTTTAAAAGATTTGGATGAAACCGTTCAAATCAAATATTTCTATGTTTATGAACTTTTTGAAGCATCAAAATTTTGGTTGCATGAACTTTCAATGGTGGGAGAGAAATCTTTCAGTTTGATTGACAGGCGATCTGACCAATCATAACCCCAAATCTGCCATTTTGTCCGACAAAGCAGTGAGGGGAGTTAAAAAAAAAATTGTGTGTGCTTGTGTCTTTCCACACTTGAAACAACATTCCTTCTGATGTCCATTCATGTTTATTTGATGCTATAAATGAACTAGATGAGTTCACGAGCCGATTGAAGGAGCTACAGCGACCTGTCACGACACATTAAAGAGACACTTTACGATATTTATCATTTAAACTTCTTTAAAAAATTACAATATTTTAAATATGAAACTGTTTCATATCAAAAGTAGCCTGTTCTGTCTTGTCTGTCGACATGTTCAGTGTCCTCTTTGCTCCTCGATGTATTTTTCACCGTGTGAGAACATGATGTGTGGCATGAGAGGGCATGGCTTGTCGGACATAGCAACAGTAACTAAAGGGGGCGGGTCTTTGCGAGGGGTGGAACAACATAAGGATGAGTAACACTGATGACAGAATTTTACATTTTGGGCGAACCATCCCTTTAAAAGAGATCTTGAATAAAGTAAGAAAAGCCCACGCATCAAAGTTCAAATGATTTGAACAACTGCACTGATATTCAAGAAGCCACTTCTTAAATACTATCTGACACTGCTGAGTCTGCTTTAACCCTTACTCTAGGAGGTGTTGTGGCTGATTTGGTGGACAGTGTGTTTGGCTAAGTTTGTGTTTTCACACTCAAGGAGTGTGTCAGGCCCTCTGAGCAGTGAAAGACAGAGATCAGAGGTCAAACCCATTATGGAGTTAGAGAAGGACAGTGACATCCACTCGGCTAGGGATGACAAGGCCTTTGTTGCTATGGGAACAGAGGGTAAGAGGTCTGTCCTTGCTGAACTGTTTCCAGAGCCTGGGGACCTACAAACATGTAGTCGACCACATCCCCTGTCCTTTCAAAATCAAGCTGTCTTGTACTCTGGTGGATGTTTTTTGAATGTCAGCAAAGGTTTTGATGTGGGCTTTGTCACACTGTACTACCTTGGTCTCTCTCTGGAACGAAAGAGAAGTCGGGAGATTTTGGTTGAAGTCTACATATAGGGATGTACTGAAGCTATATACATAACTCACCTGCGACAGCACATTATAGTCCACAGACAGGCAGATCATGTTTTCGGTGTTTCAGTTTAGACATGGTGTTGGATCCGAGACATGGCTTGAATCTGTATTACATGTGTAGTGGGCTGAAGTGTTAGTCTGGGCTCAGGCCATCAATTATGAATAGAGATATACAACCGAGGCTGCATGTCACTGGAGTTCTCCGAGAGGAAAACAGAAACACAAGTTTGCCATTCGCATAAATGGTTGGAAACACAACTGTCTAGGCACTGCTTTTGAGCTAAACACTTCTTGCTTCCACTATTCTTGTTGGAAATACTCACTGGTGATCTCAAGCTGATAGTAAAGACAGATGATCTGTTATCAATAACTTCGTAGACGTCCCTGCTCTTAGCACACAGTAACAGTCCTATTTGAAGGGACGAGAAAACAATATATTCGTGTGATCTAATTCATTCCTGTGTTTACTCATATATTTGTCTATTTTCACAAGCAGACATCCTCAGAACAACCCAGTAATAACATTATTTTTTATTCAAAACTCCAGTGTATTGCCCTCCAGAGACTAAAATGCAAACAGAAAATGTTTATACTTGTCCCTATCAAATATACCTATGCTGCAGAATAACAATAAGACCTACAGTATTATAGTATGGGTCGTTGAACATAAAGGAGGTTAACCTGCTCTTGAAGCTTTACCCAGGGGAATATACACATCATAGGGGTTTTTTCTCTCTGATTTTCATGCAATATCCATTTGTAAATATATATATATATATATATATATATATATATATATATATACAACGATATCAGAGAATATATATAGAAGTGTACCCTCCCATTCAAAAGCTTGGAGTTGGTAAGATATTTTAATGTTTTTGAAAGAAGCTCACCGAGGCTGCGTTTATTTAATTAAACATGCAGTAAAACAGTAATATTGTGATTTTTTTTTTTCACAGTTTTCAGCATCACTACGTCTTCAGTGTCACACGATCCTTCAAAGATCATTTTAATATTTTGATTTGGTGCTTAAGAAAAATTTATTATTATCTATGCTGAAAATAGATGCTTAATATTTTTGTGGAAATTTAATCAAATATATATATATATATATATATATATATATATATGTATGAAAATAACACCATTTACTTTAAATAGAAATGTAAATGTCTTTAATATGGCAATTCAAGGCATGCTTTCTGAATAAAAGTAGCTATTATTTAGAAAAACTATTATTAAGATAGAAATCATACTGACCCCAAACTTTTGAGCAGTGTAGTGTACATTTAAACTAAGATTATATCACTGCTAAAATATTTTTAAATATTATTTAATATTTGTTCACCACCTCACATGCGCGCTAATAACAGTTTAGTGTACGTTCGTTCTATTGGCTATTGCTACACACAAAAAAATAGTAGTTAGCATAATCAGAAAGTCTGGTACACAAGTTGATCTACCTGTGAACCGAGCGCTCAAGGTCTTCAAACCAGGGGGAGCATATCCCAGTGATATTTCGAAAGGTCACTATCATTATTGTTGCTTAGCAACCTGAAGCACAAACTGTAGATGTACACATCAATGGCTTAGAGGCTGCTTGATGAAAGTACTCTAACTGCTTAAAACCCTGTTAATTTTTAGAGTGTGGCAGCACACATTCTTTTGCATATATATAGGATATGAATCAGTTCTTTCATGTGTTGGTTTCATGTTTACATTCCACTAATGTTCTACACACAATCCATTTGTTGCTACCTGCTGGAATCTGTTCTCCAGATATCCAAAAGCTTTAGAGGTTACTCCTGCAGCTTGCATTGCATTGCAGTACTACGATAAAACCTCTGATCACAGTATTTCCAAACACTTTGAATGTGTCAAATGCTTGAAATCCTTAGAAGTGTTTTGTGTTGTTCTCTAAAGTACAGCATCTTGGTGTTCTAGTGTCGGTTCTGATCCGTGGCTCTCCCCCTGTGCTGAATATGATGGATCTCCCTGGCTGCTCTGTAGGGGAAGGCAGGTTGGATAAGGTGATTCATCTCAACCTCAAAGCCTCTAATGGATCGACCATCCAGCAGCGCTCGAGAGTTCATTACGGCTTCCCAGCACTCAAGACAAGAAAAGAGGGAAAATAGTTGGCTAAGATAAAGGGAATCAGAAAACAGGCATCGCAAACCTGTGCAAATTAAAAACAAGATCTGTTAACAAATAAAACCTACAAAACCGAAAAAAACCGATTCCCTTATTTTCTAAAATTCTGGGAAGTTGATTGTGTTCTTGGACACACAATGCTAAGCGTGTACCCAATCTCCGGTTTAATTCTTTTAGCCAATGAGGCGTGGGTGGGTTGCTGAGTCCCAATTCATATGCTTGTTTAGTCAATTTAATTAGACAATTAACCCCAGTGGTAGCCATACTGTTGCTCTCACCGCTGTGTCGTGCCTCTCTTTGTTTTAGACTACTGGCTATGCAATTGTCTAGGGGAGCACAAATCAATACAAGATCAACATCTTTCAACTAATGTTCATAGGGAGGAGTGAATCTCTTAAATCAACTTAGACACTGTTTACTTTAGATAGTTTCCCATGGCAAAAACAAGAAATACCCAGAGCTTTGAGCAGAAGCAATGATTTGGGGGAATACAGGAAATTAAACGTGCTCTGAATGAATTCATATATGAGCGATTGCAGAATGATAAACTAAGTAAGTTACCATTCTGTTTTCACAATTGTGAATGGATATAATATGGATTATTATAATAATGGATAAAATTTTGATTAGATAAATTATTTTAACATTGATTATTTATTTATTGTATTTATTCCTGTTAATGATTATACTTATATTCTGTTCTTTTTCTCTTTATATTCAGTTTGCTGATGTGGAAAAGACACTACATAAAACTTTACTGTATGCATTATGCTGAACTTACACTATTGTTCAAAAGTGTTGGTGAGATTTTTATTTTGTTTTTGGAAAAAGTCTCTTATGCTTACCAAGGCTGCATTTATTTGATAAAAATACAGTAAATTTTGTTTGTAAATTTTACAGTGAATATTATTACAAATTTAAGCGACTATTTTCTATTTAAATATGTTTTAAAATGTCATTTATTGCTGTGTTGGCAAAGCTGAATTTTTATCAGCCATCACTCCAGTGGCTACTATTCTGATTTGCTGCTCAAGATACATTTATTATTATTTTTTATTAATGTTGAAATCAGTTTAATATTTTTGCGAAAACAGTGATGCATTTTTCTTTAATGAATAGAAAGTTCAACAGTTTTTATTTGGAACTGAGATCTTTTGTAACCCTATAGATTTATCTACTGTCACTTTTGATCAATTTAATACGTCCTTAATGAATAAAATTATTAATTTCTTTTCTTTCTTTTTTTTTGAAACCAGACATTTGATTGGCTTTCCTAAATGTTCAGTACGTTTATTAGTGAATGAAACTGATAACATACTCATTAACTTTTAATATATACAGTAGATTTCAAATTTCTATTTACATCAAACAATTTAAAAAAGATAAACTCTACCCTCATGTTTGATCAGTGCTTCCCTGTCAGCTCAAACAGATAAAAGGCTTGGCGCTGAAGAGGTGTATATCGCACTCAATGGAAGATAAGGAGGAATGTGTCATACAGTGAAGCCTCTGTGGTTAACTGTATGGCGTTCATCCTTAGAGGTGACCTCTCAGCATCTCCCTTCCGTCCTCATAGCTGTAAAAAGCCATCTGAGAGAGGCTATAAAGGAGTGACAGAGCAGGTGTAGATGCTCCAAAGCATTGATTAGATAGCTAGCTCTTCCATTTAACGTCCATAAAAAGGACTGAAGCATCCTTATTTTTTTTGTTACCGTTCTGTCTTTTTTTCTGATTTCATTCTCTTTGAATTCCAACGGTTATGTTTTATTATTGGTACTTCCTCTGTTTTGTTTTTACATTCAATCTACCCATTTTTTCTCTTTCTTATGCTCTCTCAGAGCTGAAGTGACCACACTTGTGTCACCAGTCTGCCAAACAGAGGAAACCAGCAGTGATTTAGCAAACAAGCGATTAATCAATGGTGCGCTGAAGCATGTAACACATGCCAGTCAAAACCTATTAAGTTCAAAGGGTCCCCTGTAAATTCCACTTGAGTGGGCTGACCCTGTGGCGGGCAGCTAGACATGCCAGGGCTAAGAGGACAGTGGCCAGCATGAAGAACAAACACAGATTTCAGGCATACCAGATTATCAAGGTCAATTATCATATGGAAAATATTTGAAATTCCTCTCAGTATTGTTAAAATACTATACTTCGTTCAAAAACAAATAATAATTTCTTATGTATTAAAGGATTAGATGATACAAGTGAAGGAGAAAACAGCTGTCAAGAAATATGATCTTTGAATTGGTGTTGGGTTCAAACTATTTTTATAATTGTTAATATTGTTTAATATTTGACAGTGGTTCTCAAACACAGAGGGTTTCATGTATAGGTGACTTGATTTAATAAACTAATTTATTATTGTTAATGTAATTATTATTAATACCTCAAAACAATCTAACTCAAAACATAACTCTATTTTAAATGCCATTACTAATATATAATCAAGATATTTATTTTCCCCTTAATAACTATTGTTTTTTAACTACATTTTTTTTTTGTAAAAGAATAAACTGCACTTGGGATCCTCAAGGTTGCTTCCAGGGACTATGTTACAATAATTATAAGTAATCACAGAAACATGGGGACATAATCAAAAACCAAGGAAAACTAAAGAAACCTGGGAAACAGGAACTAATGGAAAAAAACAAAACAAAACAAACAAACAAAATAAAAGCGTCAATATAAACCTGACATTACACCCCCCTCACTGCGTAAATAGTCTATAACCATGGAGGGATGGTGGGGGTTCTGGAGGTTGGCAAAGAGCTGATGACAGACAGGAACCTGGAGGAGCTGGCAGAGGGAAACCCCAAGGCAAAGCCAACAGAGGGTGGAGCTCTGGTTCAAGCCTTTGCTTACGGTCGGGGCAGAACTGGGGGACCGACTGACAGAGGCCGAGCGAGGGGAGGTAGAGATCCAGGCGGGGTTGAGAGGACAACAAAGAAGTCTGAAGGCAAGGAGGAGCCCGGTGGAGACTGAGACTGAGGTGGAGTCATGGGCCTGGAGGCCTGAGGTAAAGCTGGGGAATCCACATCACCGTGTCTAGCTGGACTGGACTGGCGGAGGAGAAAGTTCAATGGTGGAGAATAAGGTAGGACCTGGATCCCTGGACCACCATTCTATCAGGCAGTAATCCGCTCTCAGTTCAGGATGGACTGGGCAGTAGGCACAAGCTCAAAATTTGATAACTTTGCCAACTCACAAAAGTGAAGGGAATATTCCCATATAGAGGAAGTCCTTTATGGTGGAGGTTGGTGAAAGCCACAGCTGGATACATCTTTGTTATACTTGCTTGAGGGCCAGTTATTCTGTCACATGTAGTGTGGTAAGCAACACGTACAAAGAAGAAATACTTTGTAAATAGTCTTTAAAGGATTAGTTCACTTCTGAAGTAAAATTTCATGATAATTTACTCACCCCCATGTGATCCAAGATCCAAGAAATGAAGGTTTCTGAGGAAAACATTCCATGGTTTTTGTCTGTATCGTGGGGTTCAATGGGTGGAAGGTCCAAATTGCAGTTTCAGTGCATCTTAAAAGCATTCTACACAATCCCAGATGAGGAATGAAGGTCTTATCTAGTGAAACGATTGGACAGCTAGAGCAGAAGTGCACTAATCCTTTAATAATAAACTCAAAAATGCAGGAGATCACATCAAGACGATAACCAAAAGTATGCAGTATATAACCGAGTATGCAAGAGATAACAAGGGAACTAAATGAGATACAGGTGATAATTATAAATAACCATAGAAACAAATGGGGACATAATCAGAAACCAATGGATTCTAACCCTGTGTCCGGAATCGCCCCTTATACCCAGAAATAGGGCAATATTTGAGGGGACATATATTTGTAGTGGTGACCGAAACCTAAGTGGATGTTATTGAGTGCACTTATTCAATCCCATAATGCGCTACAATTATGAGTGTACAACTGATGAACGCTTAACGGCTAGAGAACACCCATAATTCTCTGTGAGAGTCGAATGCTGAATAAACTCCCACGTCCCGCCAGAAGATGGTGCCTGCAGCTGAATGATCTATCCATTCATTTTCTGAGCAGCTCGTCACAATATAATACAGGTATACATGATTATCAAATTATTTAATTAAAGTTCATACATAGTTTCCATGACAGAGTTTTAGAGGAATCCTTTCATCTTTCTACTAGTGAATGGCTAATTTGTTAAGATTCAAGTGAGCAACCACAAAAAGCGGCAGCCCTTCCGGTGCACTCGGTGTCCGAATTCACTCCTTCAAGTAGACTGTATTAGTGGACTAATGTAGGGAGTAGTGAAAGAGGGTATAAGGGGGAGATTTTGAATTCAACCTAAAACTTAACAGAGCAGGGAAACAGGAACAAACCGAAACGAAACAGAATGTCAAAATAAGAGTCAAAAGAATAGCTCTATAAAATTATAGTTCCGTAACTATTATATTATATTGGAAAAGTATCACTAGACAAAAGGTATGATCAAATGTTTTTATTATTATTATTTAATTTGATGCATTTTTAAATAACTTAAAAGATCCAGAAAAAAAGAAAAAACAGTCTAACTAGCCAAGCATAAACCTTCATAATCTGCAAAAAAAGTACTCTGATTAATGCATAGAACTCAAGGTATTGTGGGTATACTTTTGTTGTACTTTTTGAACCCTGAGCACTTATCATTCAGTGCATGGTCCTGTTCACGCAGAGAACACTCGCATTGCTTGAAACCCCACAGGAACGTGAAAAGTGTTCAGTGATTTACATCACATGATACACAAATGCATCACACACTTGTCTTCTTATTGATGCCAATCCCATAAACACATGCACGCACGCACACACCCGCAGTGTCACACGCTCGGTGACACAGAATGAGAGGCAGCCACACTCTGTGTTAGTGGAACACAAGAATGAAGGGAACAGAAGAGAAATGAGCACTTTGAGTCAAAGAGGAGCTTGGGGCGTGCTGCAGGCGAGTGAGCAGTCAGAGAGCGGCTTGGCAGCTCAATGCGCCTTCTGTTGACAGCTCTCAGAGCACAGCTAAACCTAATGGCAAGAGATGGGCCCCACAACTGCTAACTTTCCTGCATTGGGTTCCTCTTTTGCGACATTAAGCTGTGACTCCGCTCAGCACATTAGTAAATATGATGGCATTCATATTTCAGGATTCTGTTTAATTACATTCATTATTTGCGAATTACTTCTGTGTAACTGACTACTCAGCCAAGAAACCTTTGTCTCTCGTAACACTCTGTGGCCTCTCTGTCTTCTTAGAACAGGTAATTGTTGCTATCTTGCAAGATTGCTGACTGGGTTAAAAGTTAGGATATCAGTATTACTTTAATAGTGAACATAAAACCTTTGATAAATACAAGTAGTTAAATTAAAAAAAAAAAAAAAAAAAAAAAACGCTAGAAAAACAATGTGTAAGTAATATGAAAGAATGGATAAGAAAAAATGACAAGGGACAAGGAAATGCTGATAAATTAAATTAATTATATATATATATATATATATATATATATATATATTATAAATGAATATTGGGATGTTGCAGAGTTTTTCTTCTTAATAGGCAGATTTATTTTTCTATTTTTCTTAAGCTTCAAGGTTTTAAGCTAATCTAAAGTAAAATGGTAAAATAATTTAAATCACTTTTCATGTCCATATTTTTTCTTCAGTAAATAGCAGTGCAATAACTGGCATAATGTACAGCCAGATGTCCAACAAAACTGTTTAGTGAAATGAAGATAAAGATATTTGAAGTTATTCTATTCAAAATAGCAGCTTGGTTTATTAAACAAAGCAAAATGGATCTTCAAACGGGTGCAAACACAGCAAAACAGCATGCACAAAAATACCAGACTTAAATACACAAAGATAATTCCATTACACCAGCACATTACATTTTGAATGCTTCACTCCTTTAATGCACTTGATTCAGATCATCAGCTGAATGTCTGTACAAAATTGACTGAAAACCCCTGTTTTAAACAATAACTTGGTGATGAATGGAATTACAAATATTACTGAGTGCACATAAACCCTCCACATAAAGTACATTCATTTTACCTGAATCAAATCAAATGTTTTGTGCAGCTCATGATGATCCCCATTTGCCCTATCTACAGGCAACTATGCCTGGCCCAGAAGAGAGAAACAAAGAGCTTGTCCCCCTGTCATCCTTTGGCAGCTGGAGTAAAGGATGACTTTGATGGGGAATGTTGGGAGGCGTCCCACCAGTGGGGAAAGAGAAAGGGAGGCTCAGTGCAGTGCATCTACTGTATACTGCACCAGACCCCCGAATGAGTGATTACACTCAAGCTCCCCTCTCCGTCTTCTCCCCCTAAGGCCATAAGCGGACATATGAGTGGAGGTCGTGAGCATGTGTTTGAGTGAGTCTGAGGATGTAATGTACGACCTGCTGTTTGGCTGAAATAGATTGTGATAAAGGCAGAAAAAAAGCACCTTCAACTTTTCATCTTTCTCACCTTCAATCCATTTATTTTTTTTTGTGTACCTGTCTATCTATCTATCTATCTATCTATCTATCTATCTATCTATCTATCTATCTATCTATCTATCTATCTATCTATCTATCTATCTATCTATCTATCTATCTATCTATCTATCTAAACCTTATATACATACATAACCATTTTCCTCTTTCTTCTCTGCAAAAGTTATTTTTAAATTAAAGAAATACATTTCACAAATTATTCAAACTGACCCGCAAAAACAATATCAGGATTATGGTCCAGCTGGGTTTTTAGAGGGATCATTCAAACCAATAAATCAAAATCGCAAAACAAAACAAAACATATGCATATATTCAGCACTCACTCCTCTAATAACAATGCGTGTTTGCCACTGACGAGCAATAATACATTTATATATTTCTTTATGTAATGCTTTTAATAAACATTCTATCAGAGGAAACCAAATCAACGTGGGCAGAAAGAATGAAAGGAAATCAATTAAAACGAAGTCACAGCTCTGGCTAGCGAATTGTCGGTGGCATTTATTTGATATAATATAGTTAATATTCTCGCTGGGTAAATTAACGCAATTTTGCCACAGTAGATGGAGTGCGGCGGGAGTGGGGGAAGTATGCGAGCTCCCCAAGGCCGGACTAATAAGCGCTTTTGAGTAAACAATAGTCAGAGCTGACCGCTGAGCCATGGAGAGCCACACGGGGCGAAAATAATTACAGCTTATCCGCCTCATTGGTGCTAATGCCGGTAGTCTTACAGCTGTATTGTGTGACACTCTCCGTTTCAAGGAGGCATAGCATCCCTAACCTAAAATCCTTCCTTCTCCACACGCGTGCGTTTCTTTGATGCATGCGCGGTCGTTGCTCGTTTGTATTGTGTCACTCTGCTATTGATTCTTAGGCGGCTCTGTGCAAGAGAGAGGCGGGTGGGCGGGGCATGTGCCAAAAGGCAAGCTGGGGGGCGGTACTTAAGGTCAAAACATATTGTTCGCCCTCGTTCCCAGTCTGCAGGCTGCCTCTGTTTTGATTGATGGAGGGGAAAAGTGGGATTTAGAGAGAGATACAGAATACAGCAAAATGGTTGGCGCATGCTTTTATTTACAGGTGAAACTGACCATTATAGGGACTGATAAAACAAAAGCTTTGCGGCCATTGGTTCACTAGGGCTACGGTTCAAAAGTTTCGGGACAATAATATATATGTATATATATATATATTTATATATATAGGATGCATTATAAATACATGTAGAATATTACAAAAGATTCAAATAAGCGTTGTGCCTTTCAGAATCCTGAAAAAGTATTACGTTTTCCACAAAAAAATTAATTAATAAATAATTAAGCAGCATAAGAAAGGTTGCTTGAGCAGCAAATCAGCATATTATAATGATTTCTGAAGGGTCATGTGACATTGAAGACTGGAGTAATAATTTGTCATATTTGTTACATTTTAAATATGTTAAAATTAAATATGTTAATAATATTTCAAAATCTTTCTACTTTTACTTAATTTTTTTTTTTACAGTATGTTTAGTAAGCATACAAACTTTTCCCCAAAAAACTTTCTGGATTTGTTTTGGTCTAGAGTTGGCATGCTGAATAAATAAACAAGTTCATCTGAGTAAATTATAAGCCTGATACAGGAGTGCCGCACCATAATTTAGACACTTAAGGAAGAGATCACAGTGGGCAGATGGGCTTCTGACCTGATCCAAGCACACTGCAGGATGCTTCAAAACCGCCAAAGGGACATTTAGTACACCACATTTTGACAAAGAGAGGAATCAATGTTTTAAAACACAGCTCTATCTCAGGAAAGAGGTTTGCACTAAACATTTGTTGTAATTAATGCTAATTGTGGGATTTGATTGAGTAATTTTCATTACATTAATAAAACCAGTTACATCTCAACGTTTATCAGCATTTTCACCTTTCAAGCTCTTAACACTTCTTCTTCTCTGAATAGGTGAAGATTGCCTACTGAGGGTCTTGGCACATTTCTCAAATGTTGCCCCATCAGCCTGCCTCTGCAAAACACATCAGAAAGTTATGTAAGTATTTGTACTCAGGGTGCCTGGAGCTAAGCACACTGGAATTTCTCAAACGTGTGATGTACAAGTGACGTGCAAACATGAAAAGATGTGGGCAAAATAGAGAGAGAGTGAGAGAGAGAGAGAGAGAGAGAGAGAGAGAGTGAGTGAGAGAGAGAAAATCGAACAAAAAAAGAACACAGAATGGGCAATACATAACCACAGGCGATGAGGCAAACCAATATTTCTACTTACAAAGTACCCCCCCCCCCCCAACCGACCCTTCTGGATCTATCCCCGTAAATGTATTGCAGACAGACAGTGTGGAGGGGATCGGAGAAAAACAAGAGTAGTGGGAAACAGGTGATGAACAGAATAAAGCAGCTTTTCATATCATCCCAGGAGTGCTACACCTCAAAGACGTGAGAGAGAGAGAGAGAGAGAGAGACAGATAGTAATGAGTGTAAGCTTGGTGAAATTCTTTAATCAAGGTATTTGGTTTACATGCCCCACAGACTTTTTTTTTAAAGTATTGACAATAATGGGAATTTAGCAGCAGGTCCTCAATCTCATAAACTTAAACATACAATGAGGCCAAAATGGTTTAGTGATTTGCCTTGTAGGAGCTGCATTTCTTGCTTTATATTTCACTCTGACAGTACTGTGCTACAAAGAATCAATACTGTGAAACTCTGAATAGAAATTTCTTTTAGCTTGTTAAGACTGAAATAAGTCTTTGGGCCCAGCTTTAATGTCAGCCAGTAACTGGCTAGCTGTCTCAGACTTGAAACCATGGCGAGCTCTCTAATCTCACTGTCAACAACGAGACCTCGATTCTTATCTCTAGACAACTGTAGAAGAAAAGCCAAACAGCTAAACGCATTTCCTCAATTTCAACAGGATCAAACTGCTAGGCAAGCATCAAACGCCTCAGGTTCTTTGAACTGGTGTTGGTAACAAAATGTGACCTGGTGCGACTTCTGTCCGTGATGAGCTGTCAGTCATCATTATCCTCACGCATGGATCATTTTTTCAGGTGCCAAAACCGTCAAACAGGGCGGTAAAAACCTCTCGGCTTTTAAATTCCGTGTCCTCTGATGAAAAAAATAAATTTTAGAAATCACATTGCATTGCCAGTGGTTACAGCATTAACTTTCCCCCCCAATGTTAACCAAACTACCTATGAAATTCAGTGCATTATAATAATGATTTACTTTAGAATATTTGTACAGCACAAATCCATCATTTTATGAACACAGAATGTTGGGATCAATACCCAGGTGCCTCTAAAGAGATGTAGGGCTGAGCACATAATCTTTTTATTGATAAGAAACTTACAGCTACTACTCATGCCTAATGGCAAATGCAGAACAGTAAAAGACTTTATCAGAGAGAGAGAGAGAGAGAGAGAGAGAATGAAGCGAGTCTTCATCTACAAATCTGCCCCAGGGGAGGCCCACAAATTAAAGCTTATAAAAGGCCTCATTACTGGAACAGTTCTTCTGTCCCCAGCAATCCCCTACCTAACACATACACACACACTCTTACACCAATGCCTCATGTGTCATCATGTACAGATGTTGCAAACATAAGTCAAGAAAATCACATCATCTCGAGAAATATCTCATTCATCAACTTTAAAGGCTTCTGTGGAAATCTACATTTAATTTATCAGTCAAGCATCATGTAAGGATGCCCTGCAAATTTTTTGCACCCCGAAAATATTTTAATTAATTATTAAACCAGCAACAACTAAACTTCGGTATTTGGGTGTATACACTAATCATTGGGGGAGTTTGTCTTGCAGACCGATCCATTAGTCAATGGACAATGCAAACATATCGATGCTGGGGAGAATCTCTTTAAAGATTTTAAGATTTTGAAAGAGATGGTGAGTACTTTAAAACAAGTGCTATAATCCCGTGTATTCATTGTTAGTGAACAAAAATGATATTTACTTGTTTTCCTGGTGTGAATTGCCATTGCCATGTTTAGTGAACTATTTTGTTTTCCTGAGGTGGGAACTGTTTCACAATGATATTTTTTTTTTTTTTTGGAGGTATAGGAGCGTAGGCAAACCAAAAAATTTAGGGTAAGATTTTCTGTTTTTTGAAAAAATTTTCTTCTGCTCAAGGATGCATTAATTAGATCACAAATACAGTAAAAACAGTAATATTGTGAAATATTATTACAGTTTGAAATAACTTTTTATAAAACGTAATTTATTTACTCCAGTTTTTAGTGCCACGTGTATTTTTTTTCTCTCAAAATCTCTTTGTCAATATCAAAACTACTGAAATGACCAATGTTATGTTCTACAGAAGCCGAGTGTAAATTCCAGCATGACACTTTAGCTTTAATGGTAAAAAAGTGAGATATACATATCTCGGAGATGTCAAGGTTTCAATGGTCTGTAATAACCTTAAAAGTGTGTTTAGCTCCCTCAAACCAGTGGCTCCACTCCTCCAGAGCCAACTTGATAGCCAGAAGCTCCCGATTACCAAATGTCATAGTTCTGCTCCTTCAGGGATTGTTTCTTGGAAAAGAAGGCACATAGATGGAGTTTGGGTTGCTCCCCTTGCCGCTACTCCTACCTCAGTAGTGGAGGCATCTTCTTCCATGAAGAACGGTAGGATTTGCATGTGACAGGGTTGGAGCGGGGCAAAAGGCTTCTTTGAGAAGTTGGAAGGCCTTCGTGGCAGCTGGATCCCAGGACAAAGATTTGGGCCTGTTTCTGAGCATATAGGTCAACGGAGCACTGATCATACTGAAGAGGGCAATGGATCTTTTGTAGAAATTGGCGAAGCCTAAGAAGTATCGCAATTCTTTGACGGAAGACAGCCGTGGCTAGTCTTTGACAACTCCCGGAACTCCTCATTCATAAACCCTTGGAAGGGTGCTGGAGGGTGAGTTTGCCAGCCCATACAGCATAACCTGGTAGTGACCTGAAGATGTGAAGGCAGCCGATGCGGAGCTTGACTGTGGGAGTACAATGCATTATCATAACTCGTCCCGCGGTCTTCTGAGGATGGAATGGATATTTCACGACAATATGTATTTTTCACTGACAGACAAAAGTGAAAAGACTTGGTATTAAAGCAATTATTATCCATTTATCATAATACTTTTAATACAGCATTTATTTGAAACAGATTTTCTTTTTTTTTTTTGGAACAATGTAAGTCTTCACTGTAACTTTCGAATAATTCCTTACTGAATAAAAGTATTCATTTCTTTAAAATAAAAATCTTACTGAGCTTAACCTACTGGTGAACATCAAATACTGTATAGGCACTCAAATAGACAGACTTAGAATGAGAAAGAAAGAGAATGAAAAAAAAAAAAAACATCAGGCTTTTCAGGCATTTCTTTCTGTCAAAGTGGCCATTGAGCATCAAACATGGTTAAATGACATGGTATATTTGAAAAACATTTCTTTGAATGTATGAAAATGCTCCCTTGGCAGAGGCCATATAAATGCATTAACAAATGTCGGTTCTAGATTTGTTCATTTATTGAAATTGCAAGAATAGTCAAACATTAAATTGTATTTTAAGTCCAGGGTTTTTGAAAATATTAAATCAAATTTTCTCAGACACATTTATGTTAAAATATACCGATTCCCCTCAGGTACAGGGTATTTGTGCAACAGTTCATTCACAATATGGAGTTTATTTCTATAGCACTAATGCAGAAAAAATACAAAAAGACATGAAAATGAAGAAAACATCTTAAGTCACAACACAAGCATGTTTGTACTCTACCTTCACTCAGCTGTAATTGGAGGCATCACTCCACCCACAAAAGAAAGTCTGTGCTTGTGAAGAGTTCTGTCTTTGCCAGTGTTGATAAAGCCTTATTTTTTCTGTGTGAATTTGTCACTGTATTCAAACTCCCAAGCTGTGCTTTGCCTAGGGATTGATGGATAAAAGAAACGTCCATCTGCTTTGTTTGTTGAATGTAAATATACTGGAGACTCTCCCTTTCTTTCTATCTTTTTACATTTGTATGTTTGGATAGAGTCCACTTTTTAAGCTTGGAGATAAGGGTTTGATTTAGAAATGATTGCATTGACGTGTCCTTTCTGTTGTTGGTGTTATCACCCTGATGGTCACCACATCAATTTAATCTGTAGAGATTAGGTAGAATATTTTTATTGGCTTCTTTTTGAAACCTGACACATTAGATTGCACCAAATTTAAATGTTGAGTTGATGTACCTTGGTGTCTGAAAAATGTAAAAGTCAGCAAGATATGGATGTTATGACAGGTTTGCTACCTTATTTTGATGCATTTCAAAATAAATGGCTATTAAAAAAAAGAAAAGAAAAAAGTGAGCACCGTATGGAGGCAAATCTAAGAGTAGCAAAAACATGCTTATTATTGTGCCGATTGTACTTTTTACGTTGAATTTCATTCATTTAGTTGTCAAATACAAGTTTAATTTCAATAAAGGAACACGATAAATGTTGTAGAATTCAAATTATATGGACAATAATGTCTGTTCATGAGAACTGCTATGTTGCTTCCTCACACTTCCTGCCTGACAAAAGAGCATTTTCCCCCTTTTGTCTCTCCCATTTTAAGGGGGTGCCTGGCTGGCAAACCTGCGACAAGTGTCTCAGATAGCGACGGTGAAGAGAAAAATCCCCTGTGAGAGATCCGGCTCCTGCCCGCCTTGCTTCTGTCAGCACTCATTTGGAGCTCTTGGACTCAAATTGTAGCAAGGTGAGACATTTCTCTCACTGTACATATTGTTTCTCAGCAGACAGCATTGTGTCCTTGAAGTGTTTCCTCTCAAAAAAGCACCCTGCTAGCATTGTTGTTTCTTTGGGAGACGCCAACCATCATCTTAGTAGTGTCACTGGCCTTTAACAGACAAAAATGGGAAACACCATCCCATGGAGGATGTGTTAGTCCGAGAGTAATACAGTTCTTTTTGCTCTGAGTAGGATTTACATTGGTATTTAGTACTTTGAAGCATCTGAGGCTGAACGTCTAATAATAAAAAAAACGTTCCCGATGTGTCATGCTCTAATCTGATTGGGTGGATTTACACAACCTCCATCATACTTGCAAACTTGCTGGCTTTTGGTGAAAATCAGTGTTCCGACAGCAAAATAGGTCATTCACGTAATTCATGCAAATTCAGTTTTTTGTTTTATTACTTTCTTCTCCGTGAAGTAGTGGATTTCAGCGAGTTGTTCGTTGTTTTATGCAGAATACAAGCAGTTTTGTAACCAGTATTACAGAATGGCAGCAAGCCATATTAATCGTATCTACCTTTTCCTGAACACGGAAGTCTCACCCAATTATCCATTACATTTCCGGTCTCTGGTGTTTTCTGTGAAATTAGTGTTTTTTCCAAGCTGATTATGTACCATTAACATATGAAAATGGTTTTAAAAAGCACATGGCTCCATTGTGCCATCACTTTACAGTGTGACGATGGCCATCTTTTGCCAGTGCCAGTTTAATGAGGGCATAGATGGCATGAAGCTGCCTAAAGTTATAGTTACAGCTTCCGATCAGGTGAAATTTTGTCATCAAAACATAAGAGCACACATATGCCGTTCATGGGGAGTATTTTAACTTAAGTGCTGCAAGCCATGCTTTTTGGCATAAAATGCAAGGCATATGGTGTCGTATACGGCCATTATTTTCAGATTTGCTTTCAGGTTAACACATACTTTCCAGGAATTTCTTCAGTTGGTTTTTGTGGCAGTCAACAAAAGCACGGCTCAACCCTGTGCTCATTTGAATTTTTAGTAATGTTCAAACAGTTTCAGTTAAATTATTTCAGTCAGTCTTTTTACCCCGTTTTAACAATGGGTTCCTATGGAGACCATCATGGTGGCGATCCAATTGTTTTTAGAAGAATTGAAAGATCCATCCATTCGCCCGTCTGTCCGTCCATCCATCCATTCATCCATTCATCCAGCAGCTATACTTTTAGGCTTAAATTTTTTTTGTGAGTTTGACCCAAGACCTTTAGCTGTTTGGTCACACAGCCAGTACTTTGATAATTACGCTCCGATCCAATGATGAGTTTGAAAATATCAGTCATGGCAGATTCTTCACAAATGCAAATACAAATGACCCTGTCATGAAATGCCAGGTGAGCAAAAACTGCATCTTTCATTTGACAAGGTCAGAGGTCAGCATTTAGGAAAAGGATAAAAGCAGGCCAATTACAGTGAACGTGTATATTTGCATACAACACTTCAAGAGTGAGTGGCCTTTAACATAAGGTGCACTCTAACAAGAGTGCATGTGTTGGGGTGAGGGGAGCGAAATAAGCACCAAGTGCAAAAATCCTGGCTGAAACTACACAAGAAGGAGCGAAACATGTCTCTTAATGAAGCAAGGCGCAGTCCTCGGCTATAATTTTCAAAGGCGCGCAAAAAGATTAAAGTCAAAGGAGTCTCCCAATGGCTTCGAGCCTGCATTTCTTTGAAAAGCACCCCCAGTGCACTGAATCTCGAACCCCCCCTCCCCCCTCCCCAACACACGCACGACCCACCCCGCTGTCTTCCTTTCTCTTTCTCTCAAATAACTGAAGCTGCACTTTAGCCACCAAATCTCCCCCCTGATCCCATCATTAAAAGAACACTAGTGCGGGGCTTTGCACACAAGTTGGAGAGCCTGTATGGAACAATCGTGGGGCTCAGTGCTAAACAGCCACCTTCTCTCTGTGAAATAGGGGTAACAGCCTTAATGTGTGTGCGGGTACGTACGCACTTTGATATGCACGCTCTCAAACACGTATGCGCCCTCCACGAGACAAGCGCACTCCCGACTCTACGAGCCAATAGTGTACTCTATGTGTATGTTTCAGCACGCTCACACATACAGGCATGTACAATAGGATGAATAATTGATTGTCATGGGGGCTTCATGTGTTAAGAACAGAGGAGGCGTGCCAGTAGCGTTTTCACTTCAAATTTGTATTGTCTTTAGTCTCCGCCAGTCATCAGCATATCTAACACCTGCCTCAGTCAGATGTCTAGTGGTGCCTAAGCCTGGAACCCGCTTTCATCTCTGCACTGTTACTGAAACACAAAAAAAGTATGCGTGGAAAAAAAAAAATCATACCACCACACTGTTTCAAGAGATCATTATCTATCAAGGAAACCAGGACACAAGTTTGATAGCTCAGCTCACACCAGCTCTCTCTCTCTCTGTATAATATATATGTGGGCTAACCTTTGTTTGATCGTGTTAGCGTCTAAAATATTTTTCAAAAACAGAGAAAAGGTTCTTGACAGGTATTGCGAAAAAGGTGAATCAGTGTACAAAAGAAAAGCCAAAGATTTCATGCACATCAGTAACAGTAACTACAATATTGTGCACATTTCAAATAAGTAATCATCTTTGTCTGTATGCATTAAACATTAGCAATTAAAAAGTGTAAGTTTCAGGCTATGTAAAAGGCAGACTGCGGGTCTCAATTTTTTTAAGGAACTGCCCCAACTTCCTTTCCTGTTTAACAGGATAAACAGCCTCTTATTTGTGCAGGAGGGCAACGGCCTACGGTGATGTCAAAATATGCAAAATATCATGGAGCAAGAAATGTTTTTTTTTTCTTCTTCCTAGTTTTGTTTCCTAAGCTCTTTTAAATTATACGAATCAGTACAGAGTTGAAAGTATCATGAATGTTTTCGAATTAAATCAATACATATTCACATCTTTAATGACTCTGGCAAGTCCTTTATAGCATCTGTTTAAAGGGTTAGTTCACCCAAAACTGAAAAATCTGTCATCATTCACTCACTCTCATGTTGTTCCAAACCAGTAAGATTTATTGGTCATCTTCGAAACGCAAATGGAGATATTTAATGTAATCTGAGAGATTTCTGTCCCTCCATTGACAGATTTAGGCTTGGGCGACAGGGCGGCATCTTTGCGAACAAATGCGCGATCGGGTTTTTCCCGCTCATTTGCATGAAGTGCCCAATGATATCGTGTCACTGTGTGGGTCAATTAAACTGGTCAGAAGGTACTCGGAGAGTGGGTGCCCGGAGAAGAACTCTCACTCAAAAGTATTTGAGAAGAAGGGATGAGGTGACGTCTGTAGTAGGAAGACTGGGAGGGGAGTGGGACAAGTTCTAAATCAACACTAAATTGTGGGCAAAAGACAAAAGGCCCTAAGCTACCGGAGCCCGATTAAAGTAAATAAATAAAAAGGAAGAGGGGAAACATGTTAAAGAAAAAGACATGTATGCAGCCATTACTCCAATAATAATATTAGGCAAATAATAAAATAGGCTAATATAGGGCCTATAAATTATGTGATGCTATGTTGCTCGCTGTGCAATTACACATTGTTGTTATTAGGCAACAATATGAATTTTGCTTGAACTAGCTTGCATAACCAGACGGTAAAATGTGATTTTGTAACATAATGTAACTTTTTTTTTTAACAAATGTAATATCTCTCACTTTAATATTTTTACTGTAAAGTTGTGCAGTTTTGGGGGTTTTATGGTATCCGGGGCGCCGCCGCACAAGCTAGAACCATCACTGACCACGAAGTTCATACAGAGATCCTAAAACTAATCTGAATTGAGCGGTTCAGTCCAAAATCTCTGAAGAAACACGATCGCTTTTTATGTCATAAACAGATTTAATTTAAGCTTTCATTCACATAAAAACCTCCATCAACTCACAAATCAGTAAACTGGAGCTCAAGCATGTTTGCTTGACGTACGAGAACCAATGAGATTTGTTCTTGTGCGTCATTTGGTTTAGGTTGAGCTTCTGTTTACATTCGCTGATCATTGTTTATATGTGAATAAAAGCCTAAATTCAATCTGTTTGCCATATAAAGCAACTGTGTCTCTTCAGAAAATTTGGACTAAACTGCTCAATTCATATGGATTAATCTCTTTATTCCGTCCGTTTGAAGCGTCAAAGAGGTAGTTGTTAATGGAGGGACAGAAAGCGTGCCGATTTCATTAAAAATATCTTCATTTGTGTTCTGAAGATGAACGAAAGACTTATGGGTTCGAACAACATGAGGGTGAGTAAATGATGACACAATTTTCCTTTTTAATCCTTTAATTGGGGTTCTTCAACTTCAGGCAATTTTATGTCCCAGGTTTTAATTAAAACGAACTTTTTTTATTTTTGTGAAATAAAAATACTAGAATACTATTTGTGCGCAAAAACAAAACAAAAATATTGTCTTTATTCAACAAAAATTTAAACTTTAAACAAACAACAAAACCGTTCATATAAATAATAATTTTTATGTGTTTAAAACTACGATAATCAAACAAAAGAGAAACAAAACCATTTCAATATGAATGGAACAATTTTTTATTTTAAATTATTATTTCATCAAAGTATTTTCAATTACATTCAAAAATGCTAGCTGTGAAAATAGCCTTCGCAAAAGAGTTATTCATTTTATTCCAAATGTCACGCATTTGGTCATTATTAGAGGACAAATGTGCCACCAACACCTTTATGTTTGCAGCAAAATAATTTCCTTTGCAGTTAAACTGCGATATCAAACTCAAACAATCTGAAACCGTTTCTCGAAACTTCTTGAAAGTGCAGTTTGTTAAACAGTTATAGTAAAACTAAATTCAAATACTAAAACTTGACTCGCATTGTGGCATGACCTCAAACAAACTGCGTGTGCACTCCATGGACTGGAAATGTGGTATAAAGTGTAAACAGTGATGCAAAATTGAACACAGAGGCCATCATTGGGAGTAAGACTCATCCCGCTCAAGTGTGGAGACATTTCGCCTTGGGCCCCAAGTCCTGCCACTATGACATCACATGGGGCCTGGTAGTCAACTATCAAAGAAGAAGAGTGGGATCGTCTGGGGCCTAACGTATTCATCAATGGCAAAATATTTATACACGCCATTCCCTGAAAGGATATCTCCTTTTAAAAAACCACAGCCTATTGGCACCACATGAAGAGAAACAAGCCATCAAAAAGAGCAGAGAATTAAAAATACAAAACACGGCAATGTTGAAAAACAAGAAACTTCATAAAATGCCGAAATTCTCGTGTCGAAGTAATTAAAAAAAAAAAGAAAAAAAAAAGATGCCATTGAATTAAGTTGCATGTTGCTTTTTTGACTAGGCAACCTTAGATTTGATGAAGTGCTGTCTGGCTGATCAATAGGATAGAGCTCCAGGTGGTATTCTTAATTAAGATAATTTATGAAGCTGTTACAATGGGGATGCATTACAAATAGCCTTCCACACAGTATTGTACTCAGCCCGCACAACAGTGTATTGGCTTCAATTGAACACTTCAACGTAATGTATTTGAATACAGTAGAATACAAACAATCACCAATCTCCTGAAGATGAATGTTCCAGGAGTAATGCTTGTCATGTGTAGAGAAAAAAAAATGCAAATGAAATTTTAATGAATTTAAAGTTAATGATTTAGTTAAAATCATTCCATAATACCGAAGTTCTCTATTTGAGGACATTGATGCATCTGTGATGCCTTTATGATCTGCGTTGTCTTGTCAAATGGACTATTTCACCTGTAGAGCATCAGTGAGAAGAGCAGTCCTGGGGAAACAGTCCTATTCCCATGGGTTCAGTGACATCACTCTTGGTGCTTCTAAAGCTCTATTGGCAGTTCTGACAAAGACACAATTAGCTCGAGAAGTTTCACGGATCTGTGGTCACTGTGAGATCAATGACCCTCGTGAAGACATGTCTATAGACGCACGTGAGCCGTCTTCAATGTTATTTGGTTATGAAGATTCCCTAGAAATGCACGCCATGTGGGCTATAATTGCCTTCTTGGAAGGTTTGCATTTAACATTTAACACACCAAATCAGCATTTTAAAATGACTTTTTAGAATATATTAAACTTAATTTGACCTTTTTTACTTATTTTACATCAGCATCATTACTCCAGTCTTCATTGTCACATGATGCAAATCATTCTAATATGATGATTTGGTGCTCAAGAAATATTTTTTATTATCAGTGTTAAGACTGTCTGTTGTGTTGGGACTACTATTTTGAAAAGGGAGTCAGAACTGTTGATGTTTGTATCTGATGTGTTTTATTCTGATGTAATGTGTGAGGGAACGGAAGGGAACAAGACGGATGACGTCCGTTACTCCTGTCTCGCGTGTTTTTATTGTTTTAAAACTCCTGACAGACACCGCAAAGTTGTGCTAACTGGATTCTTTGATGAACAGAAAGTTGAAGAGAGCAGCATTTATTTGAAATCCATTTTTTTTTGTAACACATGTTTACTGTCACTTCTGATCAATTTAATGCATCCTTGCTGAATGAAAGAATTAATTCATTAAAGAAGAAGAAGAAATCTTACTGACCCCAAACTTTTGAATGGTACTGTATAGACAGTAAACATTGCCATATCATTATGCTAAAAAGTTTTAGACTAAATTTATAGACATTTCTGTGTGTATTCCTCAGAATCACACTCTGTCACATCTACTAAATTGCACTTGGCTACCACAAAGCTGATATCCCCTGAATCAGCAGCAGCAGCAGCAGCACATATAAAAGCAGGCTGGTTTTTTTCACCCAGTATAAAAAGGTTATTTGGAGAAGAAAAGAAAAGCCTTCATTTCAGCGTATGACACTCAGAGACATAAGATAGCAGAGTAGGCAAGATGCTGTTAAAAACTAAAAAAAAAGTCAGTTTGGAGCGACAACACCGCATGCTTATGCTAGCAGAAAAATGCTTAAACGTGTCTGCATGAATATGTGTTATGCGTGTGAAGAGCCTGACAACAAAGCACCAGTGTTTTTTTCCCCTTCTGTTTTTGATGAGGAAACACAGCAGCGATAGCGCCCTAACAACAAGGTGCACCGGGATAAGTGGCTCCCAGAATGCTCCCAAATAAGTGCACGCTGAAGGTATGACACCCGTGGCATGCTTAACGGTAAAGTATCTATTAAATTCAATGAACTTATATTTTCTCATTATACATATCAGCTATATTTGCTTCCTCATCTTCAATGCCTAAAGAGGTCTCATTCGTG
The DNA here is from genome assembly GCA_037194245.1 of Opsariichthys bidens. Lineage (NCBI taxonomy): Eukaryota > Metazoa > Chordata > Actinopteri > Cypriniformes > Xenocyprididae > Opsariichthys > Opsariichthys bidens. Next base: position 17,238,973 of record CM074292.1, on the reverse strand, counting down.
ATCATTTAGTATCAGATTATAGTCATTATGACCCTGGCATCGGTCCATCGCTGGATGTGTTTCTTGGAATGCCAGACAATCCGACACTTAAACACTTCTCCGTAATTGTTCCCCTCTCTTGTAACAGTAACATTCCATCACTTGCCATTAGTGCCCGTCACCCAGTAAAAGCTAATCTTTTATTCTGTTTTTCAATTATTGTAGAGTGCACACTTAAATAGGGAGGCGGAGATAATGAAATTAACTTCCGAACTTAAAGCAATTCTCTGTGGCACAATGATCAGATATTCTCTCAGCCTGGAAATGATATGCAAATTTTATGCGTCGATCATTTGTTATTACCATTGCAGCAACATAAAACAGAGTTTTCTTCAACAATTAGACTTAAAATAGTGCATATTAATTAGCCAGGGGATTGCAGACATGAATATTGAAAGTGTGTAATAGAGCGCCCTGTGCTTTTGACATTAGAACACTGATGTGGGTGTGACAGAATCATGTATTTGTTTGTATTCCGAGGGCCTTGAGATCTCAAAGGCGTTCCATGTACATGAAAAGAAATATGAGCCCAACGGTTTTCATAATGGGTTATAGCTCTTGTCTGCCAAGGGAAGATAATTGCACATAGATGCTCACATTTAAACCTCTCATTTAGTTCTGCACTTCTTGCCTTGCTTGTTTGTTTGTGTTCTTTTGTTCTTCAAGCTAAATTCCATCACAGGGAGTGCACTGCGTGCAAAATATAGATTCTTCCTTTAATCTTGTGCGTGTGTGTTTTAAATAAAACTCTTTTGTAACGTAGCATTCTTACATTTAAAACCTTTTAAAAAAGAATCCAGTATTTATCCAGTCATGTCTCGCTCACAGAATGAATTAAAACGTTCAAGGCGTTCCTATATTTACATAAAAGTAAATAAGCTAGTTATTGTCATTAGGTTTGGTGACACATTTGAACAAATCACCCAGATTCCAGGGCCTCCGGCGCAAGACAGCCGCCCCGCCCCTCCCATCCGTCACCAGCGGCAATCTCCCCGAGGGGACGCCCTCGTGACACCCATAATGGTTGTTTGATGGCCCCCATAAAAGAAGTCAATGTATTGATGGAGGCCCTTTGAGGACAAACCTTATTTGTATGTGGATCAATCCAGTCAATTCATAGAAGGGGACCATAAGGAAGTGGAAAGCGGACTTCAATGATGACATTACACCTGTGACCTCACAGCTTTCCCTTCGAATTCTGATGACAGAGACAGTCTGTTTTCATGATAGTGTGTTGCATTTTTATTAAATCATTGAATCCCTCACAATCAGATTACCATCTTCCAGATTAAATTGCATTGTCTACAATTTGTCTGTGCGACCAAGGAATGCTTCATCAGCCTGTATTTTTGCTGACACATTTGCATCTTGAGCACATTGACGCCAATTCTAAATTCACAACATTCAAAAAAGAACGAAGAGGAAAACATGGTGCGCATAGAGCAATACTCTGAATTGGAAAAGAAATGTGATCATTTTTCTATTTCCATTTTACCGTAATATATTCATTTAAAAGACCCTTTTTCATGTAAAACATCATCTCAGTAACCAACTGATGTAATACTGTCTATTAATAAATAAATAAGGCCTGTGAACGAAAGACCCACCAGACAAACTCTAAAGGGAAGTATCAATACTGCAGAAGTCTTGAGGAGAGAGAGAAGTCAAAGTTAACGTTTCAGTCTGCTCTCCACCAAAGTGCTCTACGAACAACGACTCGGTTGCATCACTTTAAAATGAGGAGAGAAATCATGTCTACCTTTATTAAGAACTTCAAATAAGGCCACAATGAGAACGATTTCAAAGACAGCGAAAAAAAAAAAAAAATGGAAAAGGGCATACTTACTGATTCAAGCGGACAGTAACAAGCCTGTGCGAGCTCGAAGTTTGGATGAAATAAGTTTGGATGATTTCATGATATGACACCATGCAACTTAACGCAACATGACATAATGAACACATAATTTACTCCGTAGACTCAAAACACAGTTGTGATCCACAAGCTGCTATTAAGTTGATCTCATACAGTACCTGGCTCTGTGATCCTCGGCCTCAGACTGGATTTAACTAACGAGACCCTGTGATGTCTTGCATATTCTCTGCTCTCACGCCAATCCCAACTTGTTGAACAAAGCAGACCCCTTCGTTTGTATGCAAAGAATCTGTAACACTCTCCGAGGAGGCCACCGACCAAAGGGAAGAAAAGAGGAAAAAGGTGTTGTCCTGGACCACAAAATCAGGTTAGAATTCCTTAACAGTTAAAAAAAAAAAAAAAAAAGACCTCAGGATTTATCGTAGAATTGGAACGCCAATAGAGATGAGTAGGTGAGGGCAACAGGAAGTTTTGGAGAAAGTTTGAGTGGAGTCCAAAGCGAGGTCCTATGGAAGAGAAGGAAAGAGCCCCAGTGCCTGCCTGCTCCAAAAGAGGATGTGATGAGACTGCATAGCTAATGAGCTCGCCGGCTCCAGAGAACCCCGGCTTTTCTTATTCTCGTTCATCATTAATTCAGCAACGTTGATAATTTCATTAGATTGCCACCATTTTTTTTTTTTTTCTTCGGTTATCAATAATTGATGAGCACGGCTCCTGGACCTGGGCAGTCCCTCTGCACGCTTTCACGCATGTGTGTGGTAACTGTGATATGGCACACCTAAACACAGTACCTTTTCCACGCATACACCCAGCACACTCCAAATACACACACACACACACACACACACACGGCCGAGCTCTGCAAAGGGAACGCAGGGGATAAAACATATGGCAGTCGTCAAAATGAAGCAGCGCTTCAGGTAAATAAAACAGTACCTGGCAAATACTGGAGAGTTCTCATCTGGCGCTGTGGCAAAAGCACAGAGAAAACCGCCAGGGCAGTAAAACAAACACAGAGCCAGACGAGCAGCCAGCCGATCTCCCTGCAAGCTTTCAACAGCCAAGCTGTGGGATTACTCTAATCACATTTATTTATTAACCCTCAATTAAGAATGGAAGTCTTACGGCTCATGTTAGTTTAGGGAGAACACTGGGACCTGCAATGCACATAATTGACAGGCAGAGCTTATTCTTAGTTCAAACCGTTTTGGCTGATTAAGTATAAGCCTTTCATCTGTAGATACAATGCTATTAATTAAATCATTAAAAGAATTATTCACTTGTGAGAGGGGGGAATTAAAAAAATAAAAAAAAGGAAACCAAATGAGAAGCTGCCTTGCAATAACTCCTGAAATATTCATTAATAAAAAAAAGAAGAAAAAAAAAAAGATTGCTTAAATTTAATGACAGGGATTACATGTGTAGAGACTGTCTCCATTTCGCCAAGCCTGCCCCTTAACACAAACCCTCCTCCCCCCGTTTGATTACTTGATAAAGAGATTAAATAAGAGAGCTGAGCGCACACATTGCACACAGGCATTGATGCAAAGATTGTGCTCTCATATAGCTCTACATACAATGTCTCAAAGTAAACACTAAAGAAGCAGCGCAAAGTTAAAGAGATAACCCAAAAACGTCAATTGTGACATCATATACTCAGCCTCATGACTTTCTTATTTTAAATAAATGTTCGTAGCCATTGTGTTCCATTGTATACACGACAGTGACATGAGTGTGAGTAATGATGACGAAATTGTCATTTTGGGGTTCTAAAGTGCCGTTTTCGCACTGTAGCAAGAGTAAAATTTAATTGTGTTGATCAAATGGGACCGGTATTGTTTTCTGAGATGTTACTCTGTTCACAATTACAATGTCTATTTGGCAGAAGATTTTATCCCAAGCGACTTACAAGCGAGAAGTTGCCCTTGGTGGGGCTTGAACCCGGGGTTATTGTGTGTTATTGTGCGTGTCTGCACTCTTTCACAGTTTGGAGGCTTTGTTATTGGGTGTAAACTTCAGACATCAGATCATAATAGATAGATTGTTTGTTCAACTTACTGATACCCTTTTCCTTCTTGATCTTTCACATGGATGTGCATCCACACACGTGTAGATAAAGTAACTGTTTTTATGGAAAGGGACAGTAGCCTGCCAAGTACACCATATCCAGATCATTACTCTGCTTTGATCTACTCACCACAGAGTAAAAAAAAAAAAAAGAGAAAAAAAGAGTTTGGAGTGCATATTGCTGAACAAAGTGCGCCACAAAAAGTGATTCTGCTTGCTCTGGTTGCCCAAAGCAGTGCATTTTATTCACCCAAAACTTGACTGAAATGTTCTGAAGGGTCAAAACATGCCTCACCTCGAAAACCAAGCACCGCTGAATACAAACATGTGCTAAATTAAAATCACTTTCTGAAGATTTGCTATTATAACATGAATCTATAGAATTTATTTACAACACCTCAGGAAAAACACCAACAACAACAAAAAAACAAAACAACTGTGAGATAAAGTTTGCATAAGAAATACAATCTCTGTGATATATTAAGAAATATATCACAAATAGTCACAATTACAAACAATCATAATTGCAAGATATAGTCAGTTTTTGTATAGAAACACTGTTTCCGCTTTAAAATAAAAAAAAATGATAGTTTAAATAAGAAAATCTCGGTGCGATATAACATTGCAATTGCAAGAAATAAAGTCACAATTGCAATATCCAGTGAAGTCACATAGTGAGAAAAAATTTTGCAATTGCTTTGCTGTTGTGAGATGTAAAAATGCAATTATGAGAAATAAAGACACAATTGCAAGATATAAAATCCAAAAATGGGAGATAAAAGTTGCATTTATGTGTCACAAATGCAAGATATAGTCATAACGTTTGTTTGTATAGACCTTATGCGCCAGAGAAACAAGCGCGCAGTCATCTTTACAATTTTCTCTTTGAACTTCCTTTTGTTGCGGTAGATATGTATATTTCTAGATCATCACTGCTGAAGAGTAATTAGCTGGTGAAGTGGATTTACTTATTGTAGAGTTAACAAAAACGATCGTGATCTTTGTAACGTTTAAAGCGGATGTCATAAGAAACGTCAGTCGACCGGGAAGATTTTAAAACGAGCCGTTCATTCATGAACCTGTAAGATTTTACCTTCATGCTGTGGAAACACAAACCGGAAACAAGGTCTATAGAAAACTTGTAGAAAATTTTTGGACAATTAAAGATATAAAGTTGAGGTATGAAGTTACAAGTGGGAGATAAAAAGTGGCAAGTATGAGGGAAAAAAAGTTGCAATTGAGAATTACAAACCTTTCAGGCCATATGTTTCTGCATCAAATGTGTGTGAAACGCAAAAACAAAAATGACCCATATTCTGCAACATTGCACAATCCCAAATGTCACCATCACGCATATGCGACACTATTGTTTTTGAGATAGAAGATTGAACCCATTGGTGATTGTAGGATGATTGATGGCTCCGTGTTAAAGCAGATGAGACACACTCCGCCCCTACTGTAGTGAGACTGTTTGAGAGAGCGCCAGTAGCCCACCCATAGGGGGGCTTCACCGAGTTCTTCAAAAGCCCAGTGTGTGTGTGTGTGTGTGTGTGTGTGTCCTCCTCTGTTTGATCCCTCTGCAGAGGGTCAGGACACAGGGGATTGGTCTATAGATCAGTTTATGTGTGAATCTGTCTGGTAGTGGGTGGCTGGTGCAAACAATTGATGCTAAAAATAATGTTCAACACAGAGTTACACAGAACTGCTATGATGGAAGAATGGAATCAAGGGAGAAAGTATGAGTCTGAATGAGTGAAATACACATACAGTTGTGTTCAAAATTATTCAACCCCCACTGAAATTGATTGTTTTGGCCGGTTTGACATTGATTTTGATCATTCAGTCATCCTGCTTACAATTAAATCAAAGAGGCACGTGTAGGTCAGACAAATATAACATAACATTTATAATGAAATAACCACAAATGTCTTTTCTCTGCTCACTATCAGTTTTATTCAACCCCCAAGTGACATTCAATCTTAATACTTAGTACAACATCCTTTTACAGTTATAACAGCTTTTAAACGTGAAGCATAGCTTGACACAAGTGTCTTGCAGCGAGCTACGGGTATCTTCGCCCATTCATCATGGGCAAAAGCCTCCAGTTCAGTCACATTCTTAGGCTTGCGCACTGCAACTGCTTTCTTTAAGTCCCACCAGAGGTTCTCAATCGGATTTAAGTCTGGTGACTGCGATGGCCATTTCAAAATGTTCCAGCCTTTAATCTGCAACCATGCTCTAGTGGACTTGGAGGTATGCTTGGGATCATTGTCCTGTTGAAAGGTCCAACGTCTCCCAAGCCTCAGGTTTGTGACGGACTGCATCACATTGTCCTCCAATATCTCCTGGTACTGAAGAGAATTCATGGTACCTTGCACACGCTGAAGCTTCCCAGTACCTGCAGAAGCAAAACAGCCCCAAAGCATGATTGACCCCCCGCCATGCTTCACAGTAGGCAAGGTGTTCTTTTCTTCATAGGCCTTGTTCTTCCTCCTCCAAACATAGCGTTGATCCATGGGCCCAAACAGTTCTAATTTTGTTTCATCAGTCCACAGAACACTATCCCAAAACTTCTGTGGTTTGTCCACATGACTTTTGGCATACTGCAGTCGACTCTTCTTATTCTTTGGAGACAGCAAGGGGGTGCGCCTGGGAGTTCTCGCATGGAGGCCTTCATTACGCAGGGTGCGCCGTATTGTCTGAGCAGAAACTTCAGTACCTACATCTGACAAATCTTTTCTCAGTTCCTCAGCAGTCACACGGGGACTTTTCTCCACTCTACGCTTCAGGTAGCGCACAGCAGTCGAAGTCAGCATCTTCTTTCTGCCACGACCAGGTAGCGTTTCAACGGTGCCCTTTGCCTTGAATTTGCGAATGATGCTTCCTATGGTGTCTCTTGGTATGTTTAACATCTTTGCAATCTTCTTATAGCCATTGCCCTTCCTGTGAAGAGTAATCACCTCTTCTCTTGTCTTCCTGGACCATTCTCTTGACTTCACCATGTTTGTAACCACACCAGTAAATGTCTAGAAGGAGCTGAGTATCACAGTCATTTTAAAGCTGCCTAATTGGTGCTTATTAGGCTTTATTGCTGCTCCCTGACATCCACAGGTGCTTTCAATACCTGATTGAAAACACTTCAATGGACCTCTGTTCTTCAGAGTGGTAGTCTTTAAGGGGTTGAATAATTGTGTCAATGAAGAATTCACAAAAGAAACATTTACTACTGTATTACAAAACCAATTGATGTCATTTTAGTTGCATATGCTTCTTTAAGAAGTCCTTGTAGGATTTCATTCTGAATTCATTTACAAATGTACTCTAAATTCTCTAAAACCATTTACAGCATTGGGGGGTTGAATAATTTTGAACACAACTGTAGATTGTGTGTGTGTGTGTGTGTGTGTGTGTGTGTGTGTGCATGCTCTTGAGCCCAGTTGATGAGGTTTGTAATATTTCACTTTCGCAAATCCAACCAACACCTTTGAGGCTGCCAAGGCCTGGTACTCACAGTGTTGGCAGTCTATTTTTCGATCAAATTAGACTATGGGGAGATGAAAACCAAACTTCACAAAGGATAACTTTGGGTAATTGCTATGATACTCCTGGTTAAAAAAAAAAAAAAAAAATTAAAAAAATAAAAGAATAAATAAATGGATAAATAACCCCTTTTGTGTATTGTTTTTCCATCAACATCTGGTATCAAACAGGCTCCAGCCATACAGATGAAAGCCATGATAGAACAATTACATGCAGATCAGTCACACAACACAGACAAGTGTTCTGTTTTGGCATTTTCTTTCTTTTCTGATTCATTAACAACATTTCATGTCAGTTTGGTGGTTAGATTATTTTCTAAAGACTTCAATTGTTCGTTTTTGATTGTGAAGTAGAGCATGATGTTTATTAATATTATTATATTCCATTTTCTCAATCTCTATCAAAAAATCTTGAAAATGATGGATGATTTATTGGAATCTGACAGAAAATGACTGAGCTACACCTGTTTGAAGTTGACAGAGTCAGCAAAGTCAATTTTGAGAAAAATCGAGTTAAAGTTTAATACCTTAAAATATTAACCTAATTAATAAATTATCAATATATTCAAGTACAATTTTGAAAAGAAGTTGAATGAATATATATATATATATATATATATATATATATGTGTGTGTGTGTACATTCAATGTTTTTTCAAAATTTTACTTGAATATTTTGAATTACTGCAATGTTTATCTGTGTATATCGTGATCGTGCGCAGTCTGAGGGCGCACACTTGATCTGTCAGTCAGCGCAAGTAAGATCGATTTGTTTACATCAGCATGAGTTTGAAAATCACATTTCATTGGTTCAGACTCATGCCATCAAAAATTCACTATGAATATTCACAAAGTTGGAATGCTGCGCTTTAATACGATACCAAACATGGACTAATGAGGAAGTTGCAGAGGGGAAGCAAGCAGAGAAAAACAGCATTTTTCACGGACAAAGGAAGACACTCCTCTCAGAAAACATACAAATAAAGACACTTTTATATATTTAACTGCTATTTGTAGCATTTGGATCACTAGTTGAGGCCTTAATGAACTATTTTTTGTGAAAACCTCAAATTCTACAATTTTGACTTGTTTTGGCTGTAGCTCACAATTAGCACATGTGCATTCCAACTCATTTTTCCAACACAGGTCACATTTATATTAGATTTTTATTAAAAAATGTATTTTTATATCTTTTAAACCAATGAATCAGTCGTTTGCCTGAATGACAAGTTCATTTAAAAGACTAATTCATCTTAAAGAAATATTTCAGTTAAAAATGAAAATCGTTCCAAACCTGTCTGCATTTCTTCCTTCTGTGGAACACACACACACACACACACACACACACACATATATATATATATATCCATTTTGGTCCACATTGACATTTGTAAGGGAAAAACACCTTAAATCTTCTTTTGTGTTCCAGTGAATACAGTCAGTCATACAGTTTGTGGAATGACACGAGGGTATCGATCAGGATCACCTTATCTTAACTGAACACAAACACATTTCTAAGAGGACCTTTACATAATACATGTTCTTGTGTTCAAAAACAGCAACTGCCATGATATCCGTCTACATGTGTGTCTGCAATTCTGGTGCTTTAAAATGCGGTTTAAGACGCAACTTTTCCAAGAGTGCCACCACTAAAAATATGAAAACGAACAAAATACATAAGCAAAAAAAAATCTAAACACGCGACAAGCGGGTTGTTGAATGACTAGTCGACCACTGTGACCCATCTCTAAATGAGCAGGCCTGAACCTTTCGAGTGACCGGGTCAGTGCGAGTTTCGAACACTAGATAGTCAGTGATCTCTCCATGCTGCCTCTGAGTGAATGGATCACCCCAGTTTTCCACAGACATCTCTCATCCATCCCCACTGAGACTGAAATGTGCAGAAGGAGGCCAGAGATGAGGGGACCAGCGGGTGACTGGAACTAACCTCGCTAACTTCACCGTAGCCTCTAGGGGGGGTCGGGCTCACAAATGGCACTCGGCATGAATCACTCGATGGGAAATTATGTCCACAACATTTAATATAGTGAATTGCTACTTGCGTTACAGACGGCACGTGATCATTCATCACAACTTCTCGCAGCCGTGGCTGTTTGCCCAATTCGACGCCCTGCCCTTCTATAATGGGTGTACAATTGAATCAGGTGTCTGGTCCTCTTAAGGAAATTAAGTCATGGCTTACGCTGCGGCCACTTAATGAGGGCCGGGCTGCGAGACAGTGACGAATGGGGGGCGACGCTAGGGTAGAGCAATATCTGCATTCCGTCGCCGTGTCGATTTTTCACCCTTCCGCCTCCCTGCTGCCATCCCCCTCCTCCCTTGAGAGGGAGAGATATCAGTCACCTGCGCGGTTATTAGAAATCTCTTATTTGAACATAGATTCCCTTCTGAGATGACAGCTAATAACAGGATTGTCGTTCATGAGATGTATTTTTATGTAGCCTTTTGATTATGATGGACATTACGAGCTACAGATAGGTTCACCCAGCACTGCAGGTGCCTATAACTAGTTAATGGTGGCGCTTATGATGTAGGGAATTGTTTAATAATTCAAGATGGTGGGAAAAGTCAACTGTGTGGCCCACATTTTGCAAGACTTTTGACAGATCTCTTTCATAATGTACCAGATTTAAATGTTTATTTAATTGAGGTACAGCCTATTGAAGCCTTTTGATGCCTCAGAGAAAAAAATAATGAAATAAGAAATAAAGACACATTGTGAGATATAAAGAAACAGTCATGAGAAATAAAATGACAATGACAAGAAATTAAGTAGCAATTGTGAGAAATTGTCTCATTTGTGAAATATAGAGTCGGAAATATGGGAAATAAAGTCACAATTATGAGATATGAAGTCACACTGTGAGATATGAAGTGCAGTTGTGGGAGAGTCACATTTGTCAGATATAATGTTGCATTTTTAAGATATGAATTCACACCGCATGACAGTCTCATTGTGAGATGTAAAGTCGTAATCTCGGGAAATAATCACAACTGAGAAATATAAAGACGCATTGTGACATAAGTAGACAAAGTTATAATTGCGAGAAATAACATTTGTGAGACATGACTTTGTAATTGTGAGATACAGTCACAATTGTCTGAAATAAAGTTACACTTATGAGAAGTCAAGTAAAAAACTGATATATGAAGTCGCATTGTGAGATATAAAGCTACAGTTGTAAGCAAAGTACCATTTGTCTATGGAAGCTCGCAATTCAGAATGGCGTTTTATAAACTGTCAATTGCGTGTTGTAAAGTCAGAATTATGTGATTCAAAGTCACTACTGCGAGTTAAAGTCAGTATTTACATGTTACAAACTCAGAATTGCGAGATATAAACCCGTAATTGGGTGTTATAAAGTCAGAATTGCATGACATAAAATCAAAATTGCGTATTAAGTCAGAATTACGTGGTATAGAGTCAGAATTGCATGATATAAAATCACAATTGCGCGTTATAAAGTCAGAATTGTGTGATATAAACTCGATTGCGAGATACAGTCAGAATTGTGAGTTTGTTTGTTTTTTTTTTTAACTGGCTTTCATAATGTAATGGTGCAATGTTACTCACACCGCACTGTGAGGGTCAGGAAAACAGACTATTCTGAAAAATAGAGTCTTCAGTGTTGACATTTCTAATACTGTGAACATACTCTTCCAGGTTCTTATGTGCGTTTGCCTCCACAACGCACCCTCAAAATGGACATTTATAACCATCTGATATATTGGCTGTGTCAAAAGGTCATATGATTGACATCTTTACAAAGAATCATGTGATGTGAAAGGGTTACTTTTCTGGACCACAAATCCATGAATGTACAAAACACACAGAAGGAGTTATCAGAGTGCAGAGAGCATTCAATCATACCAATCGAAATGTACTTTGACATATATATTAAATATTATATATTGTATCACTCCTACACCACTTTCTAACAATCATTTTTGACTACTGCAATTTTTTACAGCTCCTATACAACTCTATAATTTACATCAATCCTCTCAGAAGCACAAGTATCATAAGCACTAAAAAGAACATGGCCTACCCTTGAGATTCAGAGCAGAACAAGCTGTGGTTTGATGTGACTACCATCTTAGTGTGGAACTGGCACTAGCAACGGCTATTAATAACCATGATGGGGATCAATGAGAGGAACATCTCAAGATGATCAGAGGAGCATCCCAGAATGAACAAGCAGGGCTGGCCTGAGCTGATTGGAAGCTGCTACATGTATGCCCTTTAATAAAGCAGGAAGACATATGGAGCTGCATGGAACTTGGCTCTGCAGTGGTCAAGCTATGTAACAAAGATGACTGTGTGTGGAACCGAGGACCCTCTCTTACCTCTCTTCCTCCATCCCAATTGAATTACACTCAGTATGAATTATTGACCCTGTAGTCCAGACCCTCTTCATTACTGGGGAGAATGTCAGGCCTGGTTTGCAGATACGGAGAGAGCGTCGGGTTGGGTTGGCTGACCATGTCGACGTGCTCTATCTTTAATGCTCTGAGCGAACCGGGTGGTCTCCTCGTTTCATCAGGCCAGCCGTCAGGAAGCATGTTCACGTCCAAGTCTGAGCTTGGAAACCTTGGAGAGCACCACATAGGAGCCGGCTGTGCCTCAGTATGTTGTCTTAAAGTTCAGGATAGCTGTGGAAGTGCCTCTGCACTGAGATCGATGTAAAGTTCCCCAAAACTTTTTCCACATTTTTACAGCATTTTGGCAAGTCTCATTGGAAAAATGTGAAGCTAACCGCATTTATGTAATTTAACTCTAAAAAAATTACCTATGCACACAATTCACTTGGGTTGCCCCCTAATGGACAGCTAACAGACCCAGAAGAGTCGTAGTCGACCAAATGTTTATTAGTTGCAGGGGGAAAAAAAAATCCTGCTGTAGTCACGCCGTCTGTTATGGACAGATCGTTAACAGCTGGTCTATGTGGTAATTACAGTACATCTGACAGGACATCCAAACGCTCGCCTATCATTCATCGACCTCAAATATGTCTTATCATCTGAAACATGTAAGTAGTAGCAATTTTACATGGCCGCTTGCTTTAACGTTAACCTAGAAAAATGTTTGTGTGGAGTTTGAAAGCTGAATAGGGGTAGTCGTGGCCTAGTGGTGAGGGAGTCGGGCTTGTAATCAGAAGGTTGCCGCTTCGATTCCCATGCCGAATTGCAGGAATTGAAAACGGGGATGGTGAATAAACAGCACTTTGATATCATGACTAAAGTGTCCTTGAGCAAGGCACCTAACCCCCCTAATTGCTCCCCTTGTAAGTCGCTTTGGATAAAAGCGTCTGCTAAATGATGAAAAATGAAATGAAAAAAAAAAAAAAGAATAGTAGCGCTTACTGCATTACAGCTAACATGGAGGCGCCAGCGTGATCGCTTGTACTTAAAATACGCCGTCATTTTTGGGCATACAGATAGGAGTAATGCATCTTTTGAATTTTTATTGTAAAATCTTTTTTATTTGTGTGCACTCACAACAACAACAAAACATTGTGCTTTTGTAAAATAATGAAAGCAGGGTGCAATTTCTGCCATCCCTCTCTGTGCACACACACAAAAAAATAAAAACTCCTGTGAGGCAAGTCCTCATAGACATGAAAAAATATATCTATAGAAAGCGAAATGACTACTTGAACTACTTGAACCAATTAAAATGGAAAATTAATATTCTCAGGTTATGTAATCCGTATGAAACGTGGCGTGTCCACAACTGCTGAGATGATGAGTCAGCATGTCAACATCGCTGCGGCCGAATATACTACTTTATCAATTAATTATTAAAAAATATTAAAAAAGTTTTCATAATCATTACTTCAGGCCGTTTCGCTGTGGAAAGCTATATGTGTGCAATTGAACGCTGATTAGGCAATGTAGGTATTAAAGGCTCTTTGTTATGATTTATTAATAAACATGCGATTAGTCGGCTTATCGCTACTAGTAGTCGACCAGAGAAATCTTTAGTCGAGGGCAGCCCTACAATTCACTGCGGTGTCCAGCAGAAATGACCATTAGAGGCAGTACCAACTTTTATTCCTTTTCTCGCACATTCTGATTATGGGGCAGACAACTGATTAATAAAGGCTTATTTTTTCACAGTTCCTTGCATAATTCTGTGTTATGACCTCAAAATGCTTTCACCATTGTGCATGATTTATAAACAAATACATTTGAATATTTTCACACAACCAGTTCCATATGTATGGCTTTTGTGGCATGGTAAAATTGCTTGGTAGCTCACCTGGTACAGCTCTCCACTTAGCAAAGAGAAGCGTTCAAGAACGAGTCCCTTCACATTATGAAAGAGCTCAAAGACTTGGATAAGCATTTTTATGTCATGTTTGTTTTTTGTTATCAGTATCAAATTGGGTTTGCTGTAGATGGTACACATTTAGTGCACTGGTACATTTTCAAATGCGATACATTAACCTTTTAGTGTCACTCACCAGTCTTTTAACTGCTCATATACAGCAATCAATGTAATAAAACATTGCCGGATTCATGTTCATCTGTATCAGATCTGCTTTTAGCACCGCTCACTGGAGATTTCACTTTGAAATTTCACAAAACATGCAAGAAACAACGCAATATAATTTTGCAGAAATGTCACCATTTTCAAATGAGCCTGGTTTGCGTTTCAGTGAATCTTAAAAGGTATAGATGATCTCAAAGGGGTTGATCATATTTTCTAGAATGTCAATCTTCTCTCAAAACATCGTAATGACCACTAACCCCAATATCGCCTTCAAATGGACGCTTGTAAAAGAATAAATATTCTGCATTGCAGAAAAGGAATCATTCCAACCTGAGCTCTGTTGGTTTGTCAGCAGTAATGCTGAGCTGAGCTGTCAGACATCCACACCTCTGAAACAAGCTCCTGTTTGAATTGAAAGTGTATTGCAAAAAGAAAAAGATTAAAATATATCTCTATATTTTTTGGACCAGCATCCCTCTCAAGAATCAGCCATTCACGTTTGACGGTATATTAGTTTGAGGTCACCGAACACACATTAGTCAAGGTATCATGTTAAGCATTGCTTTGAGTCTGTAAATTGGTCCTCCCTGAGCTCTTAAAGGACAATATGTTGAGATGATCAGTACTCTGATCTCTGTAGCAGAGGTTCAAACTTTTTGATGCCTAGTAAACCCCCATACATCGATTCCCTAAAATGTTAACAAAGGCTGTATATTTTCATGCACAAATATCCTACAATACGCTGCGATAAAAAAAAAATAAAGTGTGATATTATAAAATCAACATGTTTTCAAAATTAAATAATTGGCCAAAGCATTTTTTTATTGAGTTGAAAGCCCCATTACTTAAAAATCATAAAATGTGATTTTCTGGATTTTTGTTTTAGATTCCGTCACTCACAGTTGAAGAGTACCTATGATAAAAATTACAGACTTCTACATGCTGTGTAGTGGACAAACCTGCAAAATCGGCAGTGTATCAAAATACTTGTTCTCCCCACTGTACATGGATGACAAATCAATGAACAATTAACTTTACCATAATGAGAACATTAAAACTATACTCTGTCACAGTCTTTACCATATAGGTTTGACGCACATTTTGAGCTGTGTAACTGTGTAAAAGTAATAAATCCTCAGTTAGCAAATATTTAAATACACAGCAATTATTTGCCTGCAGGACAACACACAAGTGCATTATCTTGCTAGTAGCTTTTAGATTGTGCATCACAAGACCTACTTTGCCACAGGAAAAAAAAAAAAAAAAAAAAAAATCACTAAATGCAACTGTGCCTTTTGAGCACCACAACCTACTTGCAGCCTTTTGTTTTCATTTTTTTTTCCCTGACAGTCACAGCTAAGTATTTACCTCAGCAATTACCCACTGACATCCTTCATCTCTTTAGCAGTGCTGTACAGTCACCCTGGAAAATAGTGAGATACTATGCTTGCATTCCCACAGAAAAAGCTTACTGTGATTCAAACATGAAAAGGGAACGTACATGGGCCTAGGAAATTCTGAAAAACAGAGAAAATCAATTAAAAAAGTAAACAAACCAAAAAAGAACACCAGCAGCATAAATGCATGATAAAATGCGTAGATATGTAATGCCGGTGTGTTTGCTTCTGATGAGGGGAGATGAAAAGACATGCATTTTAAAAGGAGACAAGAAGATGTCATCTTCTGTTTGTCTGACATATTTACACAATTACCGCACTATAAGGCTGAGAATCCTGGATCTCGCTGCATAAAGGTTTGAAGTTTTTGAGGGGGATTTCTTTTTTCCTCCAATTTCTTTGGTGTCAGCAAGATTAGCCTGCAGTGTGGGCAAGGTACGGTATGTTAATAAAACAATCCGATTTTGTGGGAAGTGTTCAATCACGTGAAATACAGGACAAAATGGGCAGGACGCAAAACAATCACAGACTGCCATATATTTCAATGGCATGGGTAATTAAAACCTATCCTACCTCACCTTACACCCTAATACATATTCACTTACCCCAAATCTACAGGAATCACAGAATCCGTCCAGCTCTCTGAGGTGTCGGCACACAATGGTGCTTTTATCATATGCTTATCAGCATGACCTCTTTCTCTCTTTTTAATGCTCGATCTTTTGCCCTTTCAATCAGGAAGCATATTACTCCTCTGTCAGAGCAAAGCACTTCCTAACGACAGCAGAGCCAGCTGGGATAGAGGGCGAGGGCAGGAGGCCTTTGCATTAACATAATAATCCAGCCATGCTCCCACAGGCCCTGGGGCCAGACAGCATATTAGCTGTGTCCCCTTTGTGAGGGTCCTTGCAAAGGAGAAAGAGCCGTCTTCAGTACTTGCCTGTCAACTTGTGGAACCTTTATTTTCGGCTTTTTGACTCACTGCTGTTGGTTTTTGGATATATTTGTAGACAGACTCTAAATTTACTTACTCAGTCTGGAGGAAGAGGTAGACTATGGAAATCCCTGCTGTCTGCATTGAAACTTCCATGTACCTTTCTCTTGACACAATCACCTGAAGGATGGAACACTGAGCACTGCATACCTGCAGAAGATACAATAAAATACACTTTGGTCTGATAAAGGCTGGCCAACACTAAAATATCAGATTTTCAAAATACAAGAGAGCACAAACATGACGATAAAAAAAAAAAATCATAGATTTAACAGTTTGTTCCGATAGTGTGTACAGTGTCACGATGGGACCAAGACAGGACACCACGCTAACAGGTTCAATTCGCAAACAACCAGAGTCCCGACTGTTAATTCGGGAAATCTCACTAAATCTAAACAAACATGGCAGATGACGGGAAAGAGGAAATGGTGATAACAGTGTTAGTCTTTTTTTACAGAATGCGTGAGGGGAAAAGGGTTTGGATGAAGTTGCTTCAGCTTGCTTTCTGACTGGGTATTGTTTCGTTCCACTTGACAATCAACAGAGTGCATTCGTCCTTGGGGTTCCCCCCAAACAATATCTGATCGTAAATATTCAACATGCCCAACATTCTTCCGAGCAGATTCAATCACTCCTGACACACCTCACACCACAGGAAAATCTGATAACATAATCTGGAGAACCATCGAGATAGTCAGGACTTTACCTATAGGATTGTCGGAAGGGGAGAATCGGGCCCAAAATCGGCCTCATTATCTTGTAGTGCGTGTGATGGTGTCTTGAGACATGTTGAAGTGATGTGCATGGACACAGCTGCTATGGACATCAACAGTGTTTTTGGCAGTCTGATGTTTTCTCCGAGGTCAATTGTAAAGTCTGGTTGCTATTGCATCAGTTAACATGTTTCTCAGATGATTGAAACCCTGGAAATGATTTGACTGGAGAAAATATTAGGAAAATATTAAGTTACTGAAATCTAAAAAATGACAAAACGATCAGAATAGTTCATCCAAATATGAAATTTCTATCATTTTCTCCTGTTGTTCCTATTTGGGAAAAAGTCACACTGATTAATTGATAAATAATCACATTGTTTTCATGTTGGGGGGAGCTGGGGTGAACTGAACTAATCCTTAGATATTTGAATTTTAGCTTAAAATAGCAGAAGCAAACTTTACAAATGCACTACAAAAGGATTAGCTTTCCATTCCGGGGTTTCATTTTTTTCCTGAAGGCTTCGACTGCTTAGCAGTGTGCACCGGACATGTGATCTTATTCACTAATCTCCTTCCACACATATTGCGACCAACCGTCTATTTTCTCAAGAGGCCCTTGTGTGTCAAATCAAGTGGCTCTTCACACAAGCTTCTTGAAGTGCTTGAGTGCTTGAAGCTCTTCAAAAACACCAGCACTATGCACAATGTAATATGAAACAAAGTACACAAGTACAAACACTTCCATTGTACTTCTATGAAGACTCCTTAATTCAAGATTCATCAGTAGTGTTGAATTTAAATGGGCATGGGCTTTAAGCCCAACAGTCAATGAGGAATCATCCGTGTGAGGCTGCTGGAGGGCGAGCAACGGGCAGTCTGTCAGGCCATTTAGTTTTAAAGGATGTGATGGTGCGCGCTGACAGCTCAAGAGCAGGGGAACAGATAGACTGAGAAGCTGGCGTCGAGGTCTCGCACTGAAGTCTCCCAACTTTGAGATGTCAGAGGAGGAGGATGGGGAGGCAGTAACTCCACAAACAACCGGATCAAGCCACACCATAGGCCCCCACCAGTCAATGCCCCCTTGGGGGCGGCGCTCTAATTGGTGGAAAGGGCAGCCCGTCCGCTCTCACACTCAGATCTCTCTGAGGACATCCGCGGCAACGTGCCAATTACTGCCAATTGTTGGCCTCGTCATTGAGATGTGGACAGTCGTCCACATGGAATATGACTAGGGTCAGAGAATATCCCAGTTTTTTCTGAGGGAGGGAGGGCGGAGAGATTCGCATATGCTGAAAAACAAACTCAGGCTTATGACCCCTGCTAGATAGTGTTCATTCATGCTATATCCACTGAGAAATACAGCTCTCTCTATGAATATTTGGTGCATGCAGTAGAAAAAAAAAATCCAAATACTTTTGCTTTCTGTTCTGATGTATTAAGATCTGGTAAAAGGACAGTTTCATATAGATGGGATGAGTTAATGTGAAGTGATTCTAACTGACAAACCCTGTACTTTTCAAACCCACAAGTTCAGGCTATGTTTAAAGAGGGAATAGCCCATTATGGGCTGCTTGGAGGGAGTTCAGCACACATAGTGGTTCATCCATTATCCATAAGCTGTTCATCATGGTTAGGGTCAGGGGAAGACCACAACCCTTCCCAGCAGGCAAAGAGCATACCGGGGAAGAGGAACTCCACTCTCTGGGGCGTGTATACTGTATACAAGAAAGAAATAACAATAATAATAATAATGAAAAAAGGAATTAACAATTCAAAAAAAATATTTTGCACAGCTGAAATCTGTAATCATTTTTAATTGTTAGCAAAAATCTTGGCAAAAAGAGACCATGGTAATTTTATACTGATGAATTATTCAGCACACATTAATAACAGTCCAAGTCCAAGCAGCATAAGAGGAAGCTGTTTTAAGAGTGATGAACGGTTCGTGTTTCCAGAGTTTCTGCATGGCAGTAATTCTTTAGGTTTTAAGCACTAAAAAATGACACAAGAAAAAAAAAAAAAAGAATCTTATTTTAAAAAGTTTAAATGATGTTTCTAATGCACCCAAATGTTATGGAGTCAAATTAAAGCTAAAAATTAAGTCCGCCTCACATTTTTCTTTAAAATTATCATTTTTATCAGGCTCCTATTTATAGGTTTCTACCTAAGTAATGGTACTTCTGATTGGGCTGAGGCTGGAATTTAGCTGGTTTTGAAGTGAAAGAATCTGATGAACGTATCTATGTTCGGAGAGCATTCACTCATTATCAGTATTGTTATCTCATTTTTGACCGAGGTGACTTTTAGAGGAGGGTGTTATGCCCACTTAAACATTAAAAAACGTATAACGTAAAACCTTAAGTAAAATTACATATATCTATAAATGTACAGAATAAGATTGGACATGAGATTGTCTTCGTGTTATTTGACAGGAACATCATGTCATGGTCTATGTGTTTTCCAAATATTTTCCAAACCTTATGACCAAATTTAAACCAATTAGGATTCAATGTACCATTCACAAAAAGAACGCTATATAACATACACAATAATGTTTTGTCATAATGAACAACAGATTGCGTCCAGAATTACTGCTCATGCTGTCAGTCACTCGGAGGTTTATGTCTTCAGATGGAAGACGACTGTTGGGTTCAAGGCTTAATGCATTCCTTGATACGCGTTTCATGTCTAATCAATCACTTCATCAATCTGTTTGCCATATATGATCTCCATCGGGTTTGATCTCACCTATAGAATTGAATGGTGTTAATATTTAAAGCCTGTTAACTAGATCTAATCACGAGAGCCAACCCTCACTACATCCTCACTGAGCAAAGACAGCATGTCAAGAGATGCCTTGCTCATCTAGATAGGAACCTGCATGATTCGCACATCAACACAGCCACTTAGTTATTCTTTTTCTTATTCATAACTAGGAGGGAGGAGGGACTCCCTCCCATCAGCCGTGGACATGAAGCAATACTTTCAACGCTTAATAATTGATAAATGACTGAGTGCATGTGGCACCTCACCTCCAAATGCATACCATCTGTACATTAAACAATGGACTTGAAAGTAGACACAGAAACACAGAAATATGCATGAGTTTCTTGGAGATAAAATAGGCCGCATACTTCTGTGAGCAAAAAGGAAGCAACAATTGCCTTCCCAAAGCATGATGCGAAGCCGGTCTTGTTTTCTCTTCCTTAAAGGCAGTGCTCTACTCTAAATATTTACAAACTGAATAGTGCACATGAGATGGAATAAGTGGAGGAACTCAATAAAAGTAGTCCAAGGCCTAAAGGAGAAAACAACAACTTCTTAGAGCTTGTTAAAAGAAACCCTGCCAATGGTAGAAAAACAAATTTTCATCTTCAAAATAATTCAGAAGCAAGTGGAGAACTGAACATTCTGCCATAGATGAACGCATAGCAGTCTAAGAGAAGTGTGTTCATTTACATAGACTGTATAAGGGACATTAAGGATCTTTTTATTCAAACCTTTGAAATGTTCGCCTCAAACATCTTTATCATATTAGGAGTAATACATATTAATAAGTGATACATTTTAATACAATAAACTTTAAAGCGCAAATACATACTTTTCAAATGTATAAATAAGTACAATGTTTAAAATCATTGCCCAAAAACAACACAAATAACAGTTTGGTTATGGGATTTAAATAGTTGAGATTTAAAATGTTACCAATGGTTTATTGGTAAATTGATCATGTGATTCAGACAAACATTTTAAATTTTTTATTTTTAATTTTTAAGATAAGTTATGACTTTAATAATTGCGTTAACTTTAGTAAAAGAAAATTAAGTGCGAATCAATGAATATATCAGTTAGAAACAGATATTTTTGTGTTTCATTTCCGAACAAGGTGCTATTTTGTCAACTTATGGAAAAGGTTTGAAAATATTTTATATATAATATTTTATTATAAAATATTTCAGAGTGCTGCATTGTTGTCGTTTTTTTTTTTTGTACACCAACCCAGAAGTTAACATCCTCCTGATTCCCTCGACAAAATCAATTGAAGCTGAAATACAATCAATACAAGTGCAAAGCTAAACATAGACTAATCACTAAGCTTCCGACAGCTCTTTAAATCCTTATTTAAACATTTTCCCTGAAAGCTTGAGATTATAGACACAATACAATTATGAACACAATACGGTTGTAAAAACAGACTAATGAGTTGATGAGTTTACCAACTCAATGTGATGACATTTCATGTCCTTCTGTTGTCCCATTTAGCCACTTGTTAGCAATTGCCTTTTTCAAGACAACACTGTAAAAAAAAAAAATAAGTTGAGGAAAAACTTTAAGGCAACAAAGCTGGAGATTTTTTGCAACAAAAATCCCCTCCAGCTGGTTGCCTTTAACTTTCAAGTTTTCTCTACTTTTGATTTTTTACAGTGAAGTAAAAACTATTAAAAAAATTAGGGGTATTACTGGTATATTTTGTGTTGTAAAGAAATGTGAAAATATCCTGAGCTTGCGTTAACCACGGACCTTATTTCAGGCATTTTAGGAAGACTGAACCGAAAATGCTAACTCCTTTTTGGTTACTCATATATAAAAGTCAGAATCTCAGGAAATTCTGTTTTTACAATTGTCATCTCTTCAGCACTCTATTTAGGGTACATAAAGGGTTAGCTAAAGGTCTGCCATAGCAGACAGACATTTTATTCTAAAAATGTTTAAAATGCCATTTCCACCCCCGTCATTTAAATCCCAGAATGATTTGTAAACACAATACATTATTTGAGATGATACTGTGAACATTTCCAACAAATTCTCCTGTGATACACTGCTGGATACTATTAGTGACATTAAATAACCCTTTAAATCCTAAAGGTATTTTCAGAGTTCTTTTTTCTGAGTGACACACAAAAAAGTAAAGACTTGTAACTCCAAAACTATAGCGAGAAGAGTCAAAATGTGGGTATTGTTTGAAGGGAAACTTTTTATATTTTTAAATAAAAACAGTTAAATTTGGACACTCTCATGCTGAGAAACCGCAAATATCAGCAAGAAAAATTTTGGAAAAATGAAAAAAAAAATCATATACTTTATTTCTAATTTGAAAAGGAATTTAAAATTAAGGAAATATGGTAGCGAGTTCATTCTTTTTTGTGACGCTCCTCTATATGTGAGATGTGTCTGGATCAAATTTTGTGGTGATCGAATAAAGTTTTCAAAAGTTACAGCATTTGGAAAAAAATTTAAATTTTTTTTAGCTTATTTTTGAAATGCTTAAATAATGACTCATAACTCCAAATCTCTTGCAAGGAGAGTCAAAAGGTTGGTATCATTTGAAAGAATTTTTTTTTTTACTTTTTTGAATAAATGAAAAAAAATAAATCCGGACAATCTCTTGCTGAGAAACCGCTGAAAAAATACAAAAAAAAAAAAAAAAGTTTGCTCATTTCATATTTCCAATATTTCCTATTTGACATGCAATAACTCAGAAATGAAAGGAGGTAGGAGGAAAATAATTTTTTGGTGATGTTCCTCTACATGACAATTGTATCTGGATATCTAATTTGTGGTGATCCCATGAAGTCGCCCCCTAGTGGGTATTTTTAAACTTTCACGTGGTTTAAAGTTTTCACGCACTTTCACGTGGAGTAACTCGTGATCAACGCATGGGATTTTGTTAATCTTGGACTCATTTCAATCGGGAGCATCCACTGCAAGTAATGATGTGCCATTTTCCATAATCTATGCATGTTTCATGAAGTTATATGCTGAAATGCTAGCTACATTTTAGTTTTAGTAAGCAGCTGTGAGCCTGTGGGATTTTATGTGTCGTAATTGCGTGATCAATATCTCGTGATGTTTGACTAATGTTAATCATGAGAAACTGCTGTAAATAATGTTGCCCAATTTTCCACAATCGGTGCATGTTTAATGACGTTAGGAGCCAAAACGTAAATGCTGCATCAGTTTGTATTCTACATTTGAGTCTTGTGGGGTTTCATGTACAAATAAAATCACTCAAGTTTAGTCAAAGCCCGAAACAATTATGCTCGTTGTATTCTACTCCATGAGACCTTTCAAATGATATCCAACACATGATTATGTGAGCTATATGATGCTTTTGACACATTGACATACATAATAATAATAAAAAAATTATGAAAATATATATTTTTTACTTTTCAGTAAATAACTCTGCAGTACTCAGGATTACATTTATTGTAAAATTCAGACTCTAAGCTTTCAAACGACACCTATTTCGCGATGAAGAAGGCTGGAGTTTTGAAAAATATGACTATTAATATTTTTATAGGTAGGGGGCGCCCGTGGGCGGTACACTCCGTTTTAGAGTGAGAACTCAGCACTCGTTAAGAGTTGAAAGCAATGGCTGGATTCATTAAAAAGCTGAGTTTCAAAGCTTTTTTTAATGATACCTATAAAATGTGTCATTCCTCTTAATGGTTTCTTATTAATATGAATATGATTTTTTTCGCGCTGGGTGCCCGCCGGCGGAACAATTCGGGTTTAAGGGGATAAACTATAGTGAGACTGTTGTGAAGTGTATTCTGAGTGTACATTTTAGGGCCAAAAGTGCACATAGTTTGAAGAATAGGCATTTATCACACTTCCGAGTCCAAAAATGCAGAAGCTTCAAATAGTAGCATAACATAACTTCTGCTGTAGCCTGTATCAGTGGCAGTACCCATTGCACAGGATTGTTGTGATTTATTGATGTACAATTCATAACTTCACATAAACCACCGTTTACAAACATTAATGGGGTATCATGAAACAAAGAAAAATGTTGTCATAATATATGTATGCGTACAGTCGTGGCCAAAAGTTTTGAGAATTACATAAATATTGGAAATTGGAAAAGTTGCTGCTTAAGTTTTTATAATAGCAATTTGCATATACTCCAGAATGTTATGAAGAGTGATCAGATGAATTGCATAGTCCTTCTTTGCCATGAAAATGAACTTAATCCCAAAAAAACCTTTCCACTGCATTTCATTGCTGTCATTAAAGGACCTGCTGAGATCATTTCAGTCATCGTCTTGTTAACTCAGGTGAGAATGTTGACGAGCACAAGGCTGGAGATCATTATGTCAGGCTGATTGGGTTAGAATGGCAGACTTGACATGTTAAAAGGAGGGTGATGCTTGAAATCATTGTTCTTCCATTGTTAACCATGGTGACGCGTGCAGCCATCATTGCGTTGCATAAAAATGGCTTCACAGGCAAGGATATTGTGGCTACTAAGATTGCACCTAAATCAACAATTTATAGGATCATCAGCAACTTCAAGGAAAGAGGTTCAATTCTTGTAAAGAAGGCTTCAGGGCATCCAAGAAAGTCCAGCAAGTGCCAGGATCGTCTCCTAAAGAGGATTCAGCTGCGGGATCGGAGTGCCACCAGTGCAGAGCTTGCTCAGGAATGGCAGCAGGTGTGAGCGCATCTGCACACACAGTGAGGCCAAGACTTTTGGAAGATGGCCTGGTGTCAAGAAGGGCAGCAAAGAAGCCACTTCTCTCCAAAAAAAAACATCAGGGACAGATTGATCTTCTGCAGAAAGAATCGTGAATGGACTGCTGAGGACTGGGGCAAAGTCATATTCTCCGATGGTTTGGGGCATCTGGAAAAAGGCTTGTCAGGAGAAGAAAAGGTGAGCGCTACCATCAGTCCTGTGTCATGCCAACAGTAAAGCATCCTGAGACCCTTCATGTGTGGGGTTGCTTCTCATCCAAGGGATTGGGCTCACTCACAATTCTGCCCCAAAACACAGCCATGAATAAAGAATGGTACCAAAACACCCTCCAACAGCAACTTCTTCCAACAATCCAACAACAGTTTGGTGAAGAACAATGCATTTTCCAGCATGATGGAGCACCGTGCCATAAGGCAAAAGTGATAACTAAGTGGCTCGGGGACCAGAACGTTAAAATTTTGGGTCCATGGCCTGGAAACTCCCCAGATCTTAATCCCATTGAGAACTTGTGGTCAATCCTCAAGAGGCGGGTGGACAAACAAAAACCCACTAATTCTGACAAACTCCAAGAAGTGATTATGAAAGAATGGGTTGCTATCAGTCAGGATTTGGCCCAGAAGTTGATTGAGAGCATGCCCAGTCGAATTGCAGAGGTCCTGAAAAAGAACGGCCAACACTGCAAATACTGACTCTTTGCATTAATGCCATGCAATTGTCAATAAAAGCCTTTGAAACGTATGAAGTGCTTGTAATTATATTCCAGTACTTCACAGAAACAACTGAAACAAAGATCTAAAAGCAGTTTAGCAGCAAACTTTGTGAAAACTAATATTTATGTAATTCTCAAAACTTTTGGCCACGATTGTAAAATTTCATAGTCTGTCCACCTTCTTATTAAATGCAAATACAATGTATCACATTAAAGAGCATTAGAATTATACAAGGTTATACATCCGTTTTAAATATTAACCACATCAATTATCATTACGTTGATTTAACAAAAGAAAAAAAATGTGATAAATCAGGAAAATAATCTTTTACACTGTATATTGTTTCACTCTATTTGTTAGGATTTATGTTTTTGTAATGCATGATGCATTTGTGGCAATTCACCATTAGAAATAGGCACATTAATGCACCAGATATAATAATATAACAAATGCGGAAATGCTTTAAATAGACTTCTATTGTGCCTCGCAATATCAAACAAAGTAATACATCAATATGTATCTATTAGACATTAATATTTTACGGTGAATATATTAGCAGGGCAAATAAAATTAAAACACGGTGTCATTAATAATCAGGGTTGTTTAATCTCGGTTTTGTTTGTTTGTTGTTTAAAACAGGAGAGAGGGGGAAAAAAATGCACCATCGGCTGATGTTACTTCTTCAGAAAGTGCAACATCCGACTTCTGGGTCTTCCTGCTTTTTGCTCACATTGTGAAAAAAAGAAAAATCTGCGGAGGCCCTGATAAACCTACAGCACTTCTGCACCCAAAAGAAAGAGTTAATTAGAAATACAAATTCGCCCAGATTGTTATTAATGGGAACTGTAGAATAAGCAACACATATTTTGTGCCCATAAGTAATCTCAGGTAGCTTTGATCTCGGGCCCATGGCGGATGCTGCCGCGTACCGCTGCCTGGCTTCTGGGACTATGCCAGCACCAGACATCTGGCTACTTTGTTATCATTGGCTGATCGGATCTCGTGAGACCACTCTTGTGACACTAGGCAAGAGAGAAGTGTGGCCTGGCAACGAGAATTATCAGCACATTTGGAGTGGATTAAAGCTCCAAAGTGGTCCTCAAAGCTCGACGGGGGTCTCGTGAGCTGCCCTCCGCTGGGGGTTGGCGAAGGGGCTTGCAGAACAGACTTAAACAAGCCCGTTACGGAGATGCGCAATGCCAAATAGACTCGCGGAAAAAAAATGAGCAGAGCCCCAACAGAAAAGAGTCATGGAGAGGGAGAGTCGCTAATTATCTCATCTCGTCAATTCTGTTGCCAGATTGGGAGACGA
The DNA here is from genome assembly GCA_037194245.1 of Opsariichthys bidens. Lineage (NCBI taxonomy): Eukaryota > Metazoa > Chordata > Actinopteri > Cypriniformes > Xenocyprididae > Opsariichthys > Opsariichthys bidens. Next base: position 17,212,329 of record CM074292.1, on the reverse strand, counting down.
CCAGATCTGGGAGTTGACAGAACCTTTTACACAGGTTCATTACGCGCAGGCGCAAGTACGTTTGGAAGCCTCGTTGATGTTTTTGAGATTTGAGGATTAGGTATTTAGAATTAGAACATTTCTATGCTATAAAATCTCATCAGTTATTCTGTGTTAGACAATTAACAGCCATAGCGTGCATTTTTAAGGTGACAGTTGAATCTGTCATTGTTTACTCACTTTCATGTCATTTCAAACCTGTATGGCTTTCTTCTGTGGAACACAAAAGCAGATTTTCTATAAGTAATTTACATTCATTGTATGCATTTGGCTGATGCTTTTATCCAAATCCACTTACATTGCATTCAAAGTACACATTTTATCAGTTTTTGCAAGGGAATCGAACCCTTGACCTTGGCTAGTGCCATTCTCTACTGTTTGAGCTACAGGGATGGCAGTATATTATGATGAATTAAATACTTTCATTGTTCGATTTATGCACAAACAATCCATCAATCAATCAATCAATCAATCACAAAGACGTCCTCTTTCAAAATATAATGTAAATTTTTTGAGCAAAAACTGGTTGCATAGCTCATATTTGTTTGTATGGATGCTCAGTTCCCCTCTCAGAAATGATTTTCCTATAATCCTTATCAAACTAGCATGCTTTTTTTAAATAATTAAAACATTTGTTCAGAGAAGCCTTGTGTCAATCCTCCTCTGTCGTCTCTGTGTCTGTCTCTTTATCACGACAGACACACTGTGACCCCTAAATGTTACATAAGCAGAAGCTCATGATATATTCATGTTTATTCAGTATGTGGTAGTGATGGCAGCCCTCCACGGATTGTGTAGCTGATGACAAGCTCGATATGTAAGACAAACTCCTCTCCTCACTGTACACACACTGTCCATGTGGACCTTGGCTTGGAAAGGTTACTCCCTCCCCCCTGCTCTCTCTCTCTCTCTCTCTCTCTCTCTGTCACTTCCACTTTCTATCTTTATTTCCAAATGAACTGAGGGTAAGGGCACCATCTCCAGGTTTAAAGCGATGCTAGCTATCAGATGCTCGTTATCGTTAATCTCCTATTCACCACTACACTGGATGCCAGCCCATGAGATTCAGACCAGCTGTGGTAAGGCTTTGAAGATATGTGCAGCAGACAGTGTTGGTCTTTCGAACACATCACACTGTGCCTTGTTATTTGTATACATTTAATCATGATACAGTTTCACAAACAAAGACATTTGTCATTTCATATATATATATATATATATATATATATATATACACACAACATATGATTGCATACATAATTATTTTTCTATATAGATTATTGTTGTTAACTAAAACCAAAACCATACTAGAAAAAAACATTTGCATTATAAAACTATTACATTTCTAATTTTTGTTTAGTTTAACCTAAAGTGCTAAAAATTAAATAAAAACTAATTCAAAATATAAATGCATAAATAGTATATCAATGATAATAACGCTCATCTTTAAAAAATATTAATATTTGTTATGCATGAAACTGAATATTTTTATAGGAATTAATTAAGACATAGCAAACATCATAATGTACAATGTTTAAAAAAGTACTTTGTGCACCATAAAGTACATAAAGTGATGACAATGTAAATGTAAATTATGATGTTGTGGATTCTAAATTAAATATTTAAAAAAAAATTGAAATTTGAAATCAGCCATTAATCAGTCACCAGCATTAAAACAGCAGAATTTTAATATCAGTGCATCACAAATAATGCTGCACTTTTACAACAAATTTATCACGAAGATTATGTGTTTGGTAGATTTTCGGAGGACTGTCATCAGCATGTTAGAACAACATCACGTTGCTATATTATCATGCTAATAATGAGCTTATGGAGGGCTCCAAAAGACTCGGCCCTCTGTTCAGAGGGATGAGCTGGATGTGGAGGGGGCCCTCTGACACCTGTCACCCTACAAGCCAAGCACAATTAAGGCTTCTCTTGGGGTTGGAGGGGGGGACTTGCCTGGAAGTCATGCAGCTCCTGGTGCAATGGGGAAGCGTTTGAAGATCATTAGTGTTACAGACCCTGTCTTCATGGCCCTGACAAACCTACTGAATACTGTGCTTTGATCAGGCCCAGGCATTTTTGTCAATAGCAAGGGTACAGTGCATATATTAGAAAGTTACTCACACAAAGTCAGCAGGTAAAGTGTCACGTTTAATAAGAGTCCATGCATTGCACTGATTGGACCTAATTAGCATCATTTCTGTTTGGACATCCTGAGCAATGAACAAACTCACGCGTCGTTGACTATCAATGCATGAACTCATCAATTACTTGCTTAACCAACACAACATGAACTCGAGGGAAATTCTCCATTTATCGACTATGATGTCCATGAATGTATTTTTTTTTTTTCAATAATTGTGAAGTACTGCATCTTAAAAAAAGCTTACGATCAATAACTTTCAATCAATATCAAAGCTTTTGTGACCCGACATCTTTAATAGCGCATCACGTTCATCTTATCGGTGAATGTGTCGAATTATAAGTCACAAAAAGTACTTTTCTCATGAAAAAACCTGCTCTATGTACTAACAATGAATTAGGCTCAGTGCGTGTTTTGGATAGTTCTGCTCACCTAACTGACATATTAATAAATGTTTCATTTTCCAAGAAGTAGGATGGGAGGGAAACTGTCAGGATACATACTGTTCTGTGATGTTTCAATGACTAAGAAACCAAGCACGTTGTTACAAAGATGAGATTCATCACAGATACTGAGATGTGAGGGAGAAACATAAGGGATTCATACGACTGTAGCAAAAACACAGAGGCTTTAAACGAAAAAGACGCTGTAACTGACCAGTGTAAACTGGTATCGCCTAAATTTGAATATACAACTCTAGAATGGAGATACTGCCATCAGCAAGAATTAAAGATGTTTGATAATCAAAGGTTATGCTTCAAAATATTGGGTACTACCTCATCTTGATCTCCATTATGCAGGCTAGATGTCAGGGACGTGAACAGTTGATGTAGCATGTTTGCATTTACACATCCAATGTGTTAGAAGTGCTAGAAACATCTAGACACCACCTAAAAAAAAAAAAAAAGTCAGAATCTCGGGATTTTCTCAGATACCATAACATAAGTTACTTCTCCAAGTCATGTCACACAAATGCAGGCATGTTGCACCTCGGTGTAACTTTAAATAGTGTGTTTGGCAGGCGATTGGATGAAGGGGGAAATGATAATTATGGCTGATGAGCGGGAGGCTGCATGCAGTGACAGTGTGACAAGCGAGAGCTCTTTAATTTGTTGGATCAGATAGTGACACGCTCCATCAGAGGATGGGGAAAACCTTTTCATTTGTGCGAAAGAAAGGCGGAAAGGGGGTCAATTAGCATCAACCATTAGACAACCCATGACATGCTATATATATTATTACCTGGTACAGTCAGATTAATGAGAGAGGAAGTGTGTTGGTTTGAATTCAGAAGCTGTACAGTCCATGAGAAATCATAAGGAAAATAGCTGACATACCTGTACATTCCTCAAAGAGTATATGGACAAAATTTGTCACCGAAAAAGCAATTCGGTTTAATCAAATTTTCAGTTTTACCGAATGACTCTTTTGGTTATAACGAATGATGCTATTTTCAAACAATGGTAACAGGCTGAAATCTAGTTAGCTTGCTTGCTAGTTGGCAAAAGGACAAGTTTTTAAGAAATTACAACCTTTTCCCTGTTTTATAGCGGTTGTAGCGAATGACCTGATGTTTCAGGACATGCATATGAGCATAATGTTATATATACATGCATACTTTGGATGTCATATCTTTGTTTTTTTATTATTAAGGCCATTGGACAAAAAAAAAAAAAAAAAAAAAGACCCGTCACGTCATTAACCCATATATAAATAAACACACACATACATGTATATATTTAAGAAATATTTTCATGTGTGTGTGTATGTACATATACATATTAAATATATGCAGTACATATTAAGTAAACAAACTTATTTTGGATGCGATTAAACATGTGAATTGTAATGTATAAATTGCAATTAACTTTGGGAATAGTTACAATAAATAACTTCTTTTTTTTTTTTTAAGATTACAGAGGTTACACATATATGTATAATACATGGTATACATGGATCCCATCCTTTTATTTATTTATTATGGTATATGGTGGCTTGAACTCCTAGATTTACAATTAAATAATGAATAATGCCAAAAGGGAAGTTGATATTTTTCATTTCATCCAGTGAGACCAATACGAAGCCACGATTCTTTACCAGTGCCTTATTTGATGCAATGACAGGTGCAGTGAACCCCTCTACAGTATATTGATTTGGAGGACCTAGAGGTATGTGACATCATTATGAGGATTGACCTTCTCCTGCTCTGCCCTGAAGTCTTAGAGTAGATGAACATAACTGAGACCGCGACTCTGGCTTTGCTACGCTGGTAGTTACTGGTGTCGTGGAAACATTTTTTGGCACGTAATCTGCTTAGACGACGTCCTGTCTCTCAAAATCAAATGGTTTTATTTACATTTGAAGACGTAATATATCTTTCTCAGGGCCTCCAGTTTGTGTGGTAGTGCATTACCATTGCCGCTTCCCTTTGAAATATTAAAATCTGTGGGAAAAGGGACAGAGGGAGGTCTAATGTTGCTTATTTGGAGCTAATTACTAAGGCCATGTCCTTTTTGCATCCACTGGTTCCTGGTGAGTGTCGACAGCATATTGAGAAAAGGTTGCTGTGTGTTAAACTCCAGCTACTGAGAACAGGGAGGAAAGGGAGATTTTTCTCTCTTTCTTACTCTCTCACACACAAAGACACGTTTTCTGTGTCGCCTCCTCACGCACACATCTTCCTGATTCCCTCTCTCTCTAAATATCCTGCACACTCCCACATGCATTTCACATTCACAATCTTTCTTTTCACTCTTTATCGCTCCTTTACTTTATCTCGAGCTTTCTCTTTCCCTCTCACATTCCGGTGATGCATCCTTTGTCCCTGTGTTCTTAGAGCAAGCTGCAGTGACTGTGTTGGTGGCACAAAGGAGCGGTGGGTATTAAAACAGCTGTCTCTGGTGGTCCGGATGTAATTGGGATTGTTAACGTGCTCAGCTCCTGAGGGATGCTCATGAGAATGTCTTTGTGTAAAGCACACAAGCTCCACAGCGGCATACCTTGATTTTGATGTACGTCAAAAAAAGCAAACAAGTCACCTGAGCTACTGTACATCAAGTCTGGCTGTTATTTTTTTCCCTCCTTCTTTTTTATCTTCCTGTTTTGCGTTGTTGCTACTGGTGCACTGTTATTTATATGTAAAAGCAAATGTCTATGAAGCTCAATTTTAGTCAGAATTCCTATGAGAGCACCCTTTCTTAGTGGGGAAAATAAAAGTGTGTTTATGAGTATGCGGACATGGCTTTTGAAGGAGGAGAAAAATCTTTGCAAACCTAGCTGCTATAAAAGCACCTGTCTGGTAATACAAATTGAAGCACAATATCATCAAATAGACACCGAAAGAGAAAAATAGACAGCAGAAAAGGGGTTGAAGAAATTCTTAAAACCAAAAAAAATGTTTAATGTTAAAAACGAAACATGAGTGATTACTTGCATGAAATGCAATTTCATATCGATTCATTATTTGTAGATAAGGGCGCACTGCGCGTGCACGTGCAAACGACACATCTGTGGCTGAAGTCATTATGATCAGTGGAGGGTTGCATGAACTGCTTAGTCTTACAAGTTAGTCATCTATTTTTATTCTTCTATGATCTTCTAAGTCAGGTCATTTCTTTTTAAGTCACACAAAAAAGTTAGATTTGTCTAATTTGAATCCGAATCAATAATTACTAATTAGATAGACTAGTTATTAAGACAGTGTTTTTATGCAACTGGCCTCAGCTTCCTCTTAACCTGATGTATTAAAGCTGAGCACTTAAATACCCTGATAAATACGCTACAGTGAGCAAAAACTACTCCTCAAACTCAATCGCCTCAGAGCGGAGAGCAATTGATTTATTTGACGTTAGATATACTTTTGTGTGCTTCATTGTGAATGAAAATTTCATTTGCCGATTTAGGGGTGGTGAAATATAAATGATTTCGTTAAAGTTTCATCATAAATCAGTCTTTGGGTATATACAAGGAGACATTGATTGGGCCTTGAAGTCTCCTGAGCAGGCGCGCCAGGGGTGGCCCTCCCTTTGGAGAGTGCTGTACCTCTCACCAAAACGCGTGGCTCCTGCACCATCGTCACAAATATTGTCATTGCCACGGGACGAATTTCACGTCGACACACATACTGTACATAAGAATCCGTGTCAGTGTTGTTTTTTTTTTTTTTTTTCCCCCATTTTTATTCATTTAGCTCATGATATAGTATTAATTCTAGTCTGATTTATTGATAACGATTTAAGACATTATCATATATGTTATTTCTTATATAGCCAACGTGTAGTCCAACACAGACATGATGCAGCACTCGCTTTAATTTAATTTCCAAATTAGTATAAGAATGCATTTGCGTAATTAGGTATTTTAATGCCGCGCACGTGGCACATCTGTGACAGAAATGAACACATTGTTGTTTAACTATAAATGATCATTATCGTTTCGAAACAGATATAATAATTGAATGCATTTCAATATTTTTAGTTCAAATTTGGATGTTAGCAGTACACTTTGACATGCGAGGCCAGTCGGTCGCTATGATGCATCAATTACCCCATCCAGTGGACTCGAATAGATTAAACAAATTAGACTTGCCTTGTTAATTAGAACATGATTAAAGGTTTTTAATTAAATCACTGATGAAGTAGTCTAATTAGAATGAAGATATGATAATAGCCCGCTGCGACGAGTATATAATTGTATTGGGTTTGCAATTAAATCCTAAAGAGTTGTAAAAAAATCCGCTTTTCAGTGTCATTAATGAAATGCTTCACATAGTGTAGCCTGTTCTGTCAGGACAGCAAATTCATAACACACGCTCTCAGATTGCTTTCCTATTTATTATTTCAATAACCGGGAAAACTAATAAATTCGTCAACAGTATGTTTTCCAAATAAAATCAAAGCAGGTTAATTAGTGAATGGTTCTCCAACAAATATACAAATGCAATTTAAATTCAATATTTCCAAATCCGACTGGACATAATTTGTTTAATGCGCGTCGGTATATCGAATTAGCTCGCTATAATGCAATGATAGTCGTGCGTTTTACTTTGATTTACTTCGCCCAACAGGGACAGCAGATGATGGGGCTGTCTGTGCTGATTTCTTCAGATTCATCCACGTTTCTCTGAGCCCAAAGCTTCTACTTGCGTTTTAAATAGCGCATTCTCTTTCTAAAATATATATAATCGTAGTGAAAGTTCAGTATTGTCCAAAAATGACAATGATATACATGCAAGTCATTGCAACGTAAACGAAAAGCGTGGATTTTGGCGAGAAAAGTCTAACGTTCTCGGTATTATCGTGGACATTGAAATATAAAATGTTTAGTTTTAGAATGCAAGTCTGCGTTGACTTTTAGTCCTTTAACCATTGTGGTTTCCTCAATAACTTTATACAATAGCAGCTGCAGTCACTGCAACTGCCCATGCGCAGAGTCCCCAGCGGCGCTGTGGCTAATGAAGAATAATAAATCATGAAAGGTTTTTCAGGTACAGCCGAGAGAGTGTGTGAGAGGAGAGGGAGTGAGAGAATGGGCGAGCGAGAGAGAGAGAGAGAGAGACGCAGCCTGCCCTTCGCCTTGGAGCACAGACAGATCGAGTCCCCGCAGCATTGAATGTAGTCGACTGTCACCTTTATCCCATAATCAAATTCAACAAGAACCGGGATAAAGGTTAACGAGCGATATTGTTTTTCGGCAGCGTCGTTTTGGAGATTTGCGCGAAGAGAAGAGAGGAGAAACTTTCTGCACTCGTTTTAACAAAGACAAACTCACCAAAGACATCAGATTCCGCCGTGACAAATGTAAGATTTTTTTGTAAGGGCGGAGGAAAATTCTGTGGAGCGTTTCGATAAGAGTTGACGTGATCTTTGGAGGAGTTTACCGACAGGTTGCATGGCGTACTGGTGCTCGCGACACATCTCAAGCCACGGCACGCGACGGAGCGACCAAGAGAGCGTTCTCCGAGACCATTAGGCAGCACTAGATGAGCTATCAAGAGACTTGGTGCATCCTCCTCTTCACGTTCGTTGCAGCGCCAGAGACTTGAGACTTCCGCGCAGCGACTGGGCTTGAACTCCAGTCGAAGAAGAAGGCGGAGTCTTAACTTGTTAAAAGGAACTCGCCAAGGCTCGGTCGCAAATATGATGATGATGTCTCTGAACAGCAAGCAGGCGTTCGCCATGCCCCACACCAGTTTGGCCGAGGCCAAATACTCCAGCTTGCATTCTTCGTCCTCCTCCTCCACTTTGACTTCCAACGCGCCCTCGTCCTCCTGCTCGTCGTCCAGACACAGCAGCACGATCAGCAGCAGCGGCGGCGGCGGCTCGGAGGCGATGCGCCGAGCATGTCTCCCAACCCCACCGGTACGTATTCTGCATAATCACCGCTTAAAGGCACATTTTGACAGCCCACTTTTTCTGCTTGATGTTTTTTTCATGTCTGCACAGCAAATCACCCAACACCTCCATTTTCCCTCCCAACTTATGTATTCAGCCGGGTTTGCCTTTCGTATTAATTTTTATGACCTGGGATGTTGCATGTGTCTTGTTTTGTGTGTTCTTTTTTAGGATTTCTTTTTTTACATGCTGGAAATGTTTTAAAAGCACGGAGTGGAGCGCGAATTCCCTGCTGACAGTTATGTGTGCATTCTATTTGCAATTGCAGAGCAATATATTCGGCGGATTGGATGAGAGTTTGTTGGCCCGCGCGGAAGCTCTGGCGGCGGTGGATATAGTCTCGCAGACCAAAAGCCATCATCACCCTCCTCATCACAGCCCCTTCAAGCCGGACGCAACCTACCACACCATGAACACGCTTCCGTGCACCTCCTCGTCTTCCTCGTCGTCGTCCGTGCCCATCTCGCACCCGTCAGCTCTCGCGAGCCATCACCACCACCACCATCATCACCACCATCACCAGCCGCACCAGGCTCTGGAGGGCGACCTGCTGGACCACATCACCCCGGGACTGGCGCTTGCTGGAGCCATGGCCGGGCCAGACGGCTCGGTGGTCTCCACGCCTGCGCACCCTGCCCACATGGCAGGCATGAACCACATGCACCAAGCTGCCATCAACATGGCTCACGCCCATGGGCTGCCATCCCACATGGGCTGCATGAGCGACGTGGATGCAGATCCCAGGGACTTGGAGGCATTCGCTGAGCGCTTTAAACAGCGTCGGATCAAACTCGGCGTGACCCAAGCGGATGTAGGGTCAGCGCTGGCCAACCTGAAGATTCCTGGCGTAGGCTCTTTAAGCCAGAGTACCATCTGCCGGTTTGAATCTCTCACGTTGTCCCACAACAACATGATCGCCCTGAAGCCCATCCTGCAAGCCTGGCTGGAGGAGGCTGAAAAGTCGCACCGGGAGAAACTGAACAAACCCGAGCTCTTCAACGGGGCCGAGAAGAAGAGGAAGCGGACCTCCATCGCGGCCCCCGAGAAAAGGTCCCTCGAAGCTTATTTTGCTAATCCAGCCGCGTCCGTCCTCAGAGAAAATCGCAGCAATCGCAGAGAAGCTGGACCTCAAAAAGAACGTAGTGCGGGTTTGGTTTTGCAACCAGAGGCAGAAACAAAAACGCATGAAATACTCGGCCTGCGTCTAGCTCGAGCAGAAGACCAACACGACGTGTCGAGAGACTCCTAAAACTGTTTAGAGACGATTTGTAAAATATTTCTTATCTCACACCTTTTTCAATCATCAATAACTTGTGCATTGAACCATGACATTCAAAAGAGACATTTGAAAATACCAAATCACTGTCACGTATTACGCAAAGGGGATGTGGAATCATTTAAAGGATCGTTTGACTGATCAAGTAAGACCATTCGTTTTTCCTCCTCACTTATTCTAGCACACTTTCTATATCAGAGGAGCAAGACTCTTTAAGCCTCAATCAGACAGACTGCCTGAAGCTAAATAACATATTTTAGTCATTTACCAGAAAGTGTTCTGTATCAAGCTACACACACACACACACACAACACTAGTAAATTATAAACTGATCAACCCTAAGGAGGGGGGGGGGGGGGGGGGGCGGAAACTTCAGGTCAAAAGGGTGACAGTGTCTCGTCAGTGTTTTTCATTTGAGATATTTCTTTCTCAACATGTCACGCGCTTCAATCTGGTGTCAGGGTTCATTGGAGAAAAAATAAATAAATAAATAAATAAAAAATAGGACATCACGAATTAAGTCCACGAACGATTCTGCAACATTATTAGATAATAACCAAAACATCTCCTTGTAAATTATTGATTTAGCTGTTACATGCATAATTTTGTCTGTCGTCTTCTTAATTCCACTTCTGTGATTTTAATAATGATAAACTTAGCCTACAAATAGGCAATGGGCGATGAGAATATCCTTTTTTTTTTCTCTTCTTATGGATTAAGGACGTACATTTGCTATAACTGACCACTTAGTTATTAAAACAGAACATTCTGGAAATACTGAACACGAGGTGAGGTTTAATTGTTTTTAGTAGTGGGTTTGTTCAGCCAAATATCTGTTGCAATACGCCTGCGCTCTGGCTATGTTTCTTATGAACTATTTATCATGTGAGGTAATGTTTACTTCATTACATATTTATTGGGATTCCCTCCACGTTTTTGCTTGAGAAAATCATATTGAGACAACAAGGAAAACGTGGCCCTCTGCAAATGGGGAAATTGCTTGAAACAGGCCACTTTTATTTTCTTCTTTCGTTGTTTCGAGAAGGCACAATCGAGAGATATATGAGAACATTTTCTTTGAAATTATTTTCATGTATGTTATCTGCTTATTTATTTGTATAAATATACGCGTATTATTATGGAGTCGTTGCTTGTTAAATTCACCATGTTTAGTAATGTTTTCTTCATGAAAAAGATGAGTTTCATGGAAGCATTCACGGAAAATGTAAATATCTCATTTGGACATACACATAAAATATCCGTACAGGTATTTGCTGTATTGCTGTTTTAGCTGCGGTAACTGTAATGTTTGTTGCTTTAGGTTTAATTGTCGGATCAATCCATTAATTTATTACATCAATGTATATTTAAGTTACTATTTGATAATTGAATTGAACTATGTGTTTCATTAAAGAACAAAAATTTTAACATTTTATGGAACGTCCTCAATGGGTTCATTTATATTCAAAGGACTAAACAGAGTTTTTCCAACGTTTTCACATTATAAACAATATGGAAATGGATCTTATTGTGTGGATCGCACGTGTCTTTAACACCAAGTTGCATTTTTTTCTCCTCATTTCTGTAGCGAGACACAAATGGGCTCTCAGATTAGTTTAGTATCTTACTGCTTGCTTAAAAAAGACGTCTTGACATCTAGAGCTTGGTGTTTTCACGAACGACTTACTGCTGCTAGCATTCACAGCCCTTAGAAGCCTACCTGAGAGCAAATGCTAATATTCTATTAGAGTCTAATCATGAAGTCTATAGAGATCTGGGGAGGTCCCTCGAGCACAGCGCTGCCAGATGTCAGGCCGCCAGAAAAACACCTCGCCTGCCAACGTGCCGGGCTCCATTTAAATCCACAGTCGATGGTTCTCGTTCTTCAGCCGACATAGGCAGCCCTTTGAAGACTGACTCGGTTCACTGTTAGGCCGCATGAAAAAGAAAAAAGAAAGAAAGAAATAAAAAAGAGACGGGAGTGTCATCTCAGTAGCGCCGCTCATGTCATGGCATTCTAGGCGTGCCAATAGCTTTCAGCACCACGGACAGCCGCCTGAACTGACGAGGTTTAACCATTGATGTTTCCTGACGATTTCCAAAGGGATTAAACAGATGACGAACGCAGTTTGCATTCCGTTTTGTTCTTTTCAAAAAACGTGAACGTATATATTTGAGCTAAACTGTATTTTTGAAACGTGAACAAGTACGAGTTCCTAAAGATTATTATTATTATTATTATTAGTTTTTTTTTTTTTTTTAGTATCTAGCGGAATTATAATTCGTTTTTTTTCCCCCTCAAAACTTGTTACGTAGACTATTATAGAGTTCCAAAACATTTAATTGAATCAGCAGTTATTTTTATGTTTAAGTGTAAAACCTTATAACAAGTGTTCAATTTATAATTTGGTGCCATGGTTATTTTTTTAGAAGCTCTCTGGATGGACCCAAAAGTTCTCATAGCCTCCTTCAGATGAGGAAATCAGTTCTGCTAAACGAGCTGATCACTTAACGCGATAATATAAACGAATTATTAAATTACACATGGAATTATGAAAATCAGATAGCACTAAGTAAGTAATCATTAACTGGAGCTGTTAATTACAGTCGGTCATGGAGAGAGGCTCGTCGGGAATGGAAATGAATCTCGTTGCTTGACACTTATGGACTACACCGGCCTATCCCGAGTGAGCTTCTCTTTCATTTTCAGATAGGTGCGAAAAATATCGATCGTATTTTTTTTTTTTTTTTTTAAACCAAATCAGTCAAGGGGAAGCAGAGAGGTAGACTAAAATATATGATCATTCAATACACACACGGGTACGCTTGAAATTATATTTCCAAGAAAATTGAATTTGTCATTTTAATAGACTGATCCGAGAGGGCGCACTGACCTGTTAGCGGCATCGCGTACTTGTGATTCTCATGCTTTAAAAACCATGGTGGTCACACTCAAAAACGAAAGGGCAGCGCTGTTTTCCTTTGTTATAATTAGGTCTTCTGTTTTCTTTCTCTTTCCCCTGAACATTTCCCCCCTTTCATAGGGATAGTGATGAAATTTTAATGAAGCCAGGGACTGTCGGTGCTCCGCCTGGGGACCAACGAATAGAATATTTTAACTGTACATTTACCCCAAGTGTCTGCCATCAAAGCTCGCTAAGACAAACCACAGGCCTCTGACGTGTTGGAGCCCCTTATTTAGCACTTGAACATTTATTGTATTGTCACTGATGTCCATTGCGGGTTATTTTCCCCAAGGGCAGTAGCAGATTATTGGTATAATTCTAAGTATTTCGTTCGTTCTGGGACTAATATAAGGAATTATATTTTAAATGAAATAGTTTGGCTAAACGCCTCCACATATATATATATATATATTTTTTACATAAGTGTTATAATAAAACGCCTTCTACAAAACAAATCACAAGAAGCCTAAATGAACGAATAAGTTCATGTCTTGATCTCTTCTATCTCACACACTTGATTACGTGGGAAAACCAATAATTGTGACGATAATAAGCGACATACTAAATCTAGAATTATAAAACCATAGTTTAGACATTTGTCATTAACCAAAAATATTTCCGTACAAATAAAATAAATAAATAAATAAATAAATAGTAGTGAGTAAAAGCTAATGCCACTGTGATAAATAACAGTTATAGAGTCATTAAAAATGGTTAGTTTCTGTCTCGTCTAACAATATTTTGTCTATACCTATTATAATTATTACCAATTTTGCTCAGGGGGAAAACAAACAAACAAACAAACAAACAAACAACAACAACAAAAAAAGTCAAATATTCCCAGACTTGCAGAAGTTCAGTTTTTACCTTTACATTCACTTTTGTTCATTATGGAGCGTATTATATTTTAGCACATGCTAAACAATTTAAAGAGATGCCCAAATAAATATGTAAGCACACAAGCTAGGTATTACAAAGTATTGTAAAATATGCATGCGTGTACATTTATAAAATTAGCAAAATGTGATAAACGCCAATCGACACATCATTCGCCTGAGAGTTTATTTGATATTTGAACCTCAATGTATCAAACAGCTCAAACCTCAACTGGCAGGTTTTGGGTTAGCTTTATTGAAAAACAAAAGAAAAAGAAAACATACAAATATGAATGAGAGACTACAATTTCTTTCCGCCGTTTCCTGAAGCAATTCGTTAGCCTTTACGCAATTCTTCCAAGGCGACTAACGAAGAAATGCACACAAAAATTGATCACCATTCTAACTTAAAGCAAAACCAGTTTACGCTGGAAGTACAGACTGTGGCATATACTGTTAAAATTTGTGTCTTCAAAAGAGGCCTATGGTGATTAAATATTAAAGAGCCTAGGATGAGCCTGTATGTTTCTCGCCCAGTTCTGGGTTTCTTCCCGCACGCCATGAAATTCATTTAGGCTTTAACGCACAGCACGTTGCGTTCTCTTATTCTCAGACGCTGTTGCGCCGTTCCAAATGAGCAAGTCGCAGTTAGATCGCGCATTTGGCAATAATGAGAAGGTGGTAGAGCTGTCTGCTGGATGTGTGTGTTCATTGAGGTTTGACAGCCGTGCTCCGCTGCAGATCTATTCATCATACCCGCAAGGACTGCCTCTCCCTCCCTCTCTCTCTCTCTCTCTCTCTCTCTCTCTCTCTCTCTCTCTCTCTCTCTCTCTCTCTCTCTCCTCTGTCCTCTGTCCTCAGTTTATACAGAACAGAATCATTTACATAAAGTCCTTAAGGCAAATAACTGTTGGGGGCTCTAATTTATATCTGATCGAAAATTAGCCGTCATTATGCGCCCCATTAGCCGCGTCTTTAATGTGCTTCTAAGCACCATTTGTCAAGCAGCTTGTTAATATCCTTCAAGTCTTTAAAGTTGAGAGCTCATTAAAAGACTCTGCGCCCTGGTATTGATGCTATTTTATAAAATTCTGCAAAGCGTGAAGGACCGTTTCAAAGTTTTCTCTTCCTCCTATAACTGAATGATGTATGGTTTCCTGTGCAGCAGGATGGATGCCACATTGTTTCCAATTGGAAAGTTATGTTAGTGCACGTTTTGCACGCTAGTCATCACATCTTTCGCATTGTTAAGTAAATTATGAGGACATCACAGAATCCTGTAGGCTATTGGCTTCCGGCAGGTTGTAACATGCAATAAAACCGACTTGCAGGTTTGCAAAAAAAAAAATAAAAAATAATAATATATATATATATATATATTGAATCTAAATCATGAATTACTTTCATAAATAATGAAGAAAATGACCATTCGATACATTCGAAAAGTGGTGCAAATTCAGCAATGAATTATTTTTTGTAGGCTATAATTAGAAGCCCTCTTGTTGGTTGGGGGTGGTGGGGGTCTAACGAAGCGTAACTATATAAATAATAATAATAATAATAATAATAATAAAACAAATGGTATCTTCAAATAACTTTTCAGTAACCAAAAAACGCATTTTTAACCGCCGCGATTTGTCTATGGAGGCACAGCCTCAAGTTGCTACATACTGTCTTTTATTTGTCACATATTCATAAATCACACGTATTTCACCAAAAAGCTATAGCTTACACGTTTTAAAATGTCTCACAGCGCGCCAAACTCGCAGTGAGCCTTATAGATTTCCCTTAGAAATTGTTGACCCCCGAAAGTCACTCGCAAATTGTCAATACTTGGTAATGTGTTTCTTATCATGATCTGTCCTCCATAATTAGGCATGTGCTGTCTGCCCGTGGGTGGGACTTAACGGGTCCTTATTATTAGTTAAAAACTCAAGCGCCCCGTCGTTGCTTCCCTGGACTCCTTCAGGCTAAAGCAATAAAGCGCGTAATTAGAATGCTAAAGACAGATGTAAATAAAAGCAATGAGACAGTGGTGAGAGATGAAGCGCTGGGGTCAGGTTCTCATCAAAAACCCAGTTGGTGTGATGACACGACGCCCGGCCAAGCGCCAGAGGCCCGGGGCTACAGCGACAGACCACAGGCAGAATGTACTAAATGACTGCGATGGAGTGCCATAAAAACCTAAAACGTGTTTAAAGCATTTCTGGCGATATTGCATTATGCATGCATGTAATGCGCGGCGCGAATGAAACATTATATAGGGTGAATTCGGTTTGACTGCATGGGACACCTTTTCCCATCTCAATGGCTAAAATGTCCCAATCAACCTGGAACCGTTTAAATCACATGCACTACATTGAAAGTGAAGAGTTTACGTGTTATTTCTTTCTTCTTCTTCTTCTTAATTAGGCTATTACTTTTAAATATTATGGCACACCCTTCACTGAGGAAATGACCTTTTTTTTTAATTTAAATGACATTTAAATGCCTATCTTTGGGACCTTTTTCCACTTTTTACGTTGCTTTTTACTAATGGCCTATATCCTGTTATATATCTGCGTGTTCCCCTATTTAATCAATTTATATAAATTAAAAAAGTTTGGTCACTTTTTTTTATTCAGCTATATTTAGTGAGCTTTAATTCCTTCACAAGATAGAGCCACATTGTAATGTCACACCCTCAAGTGATGTAATTGTTTTAGACACTGGGGTTGTGTTTTATTCAAGCGCAGAGTGCAGAGATCTAGGCCAATGAAACAGACACAGAGAAAGAAAGAAACACAGAAAGAGAGGCAGAGAGAGTGAGAGAGCTGCCCTGTTTAAAGAGCTTTCACTTTTCTGTCTGATCCCTCTCTTCACTAATGAGATGTTCAGTAGAGGTTTACCTGGCTACCCATTAGCTGGGCTTTATTGTACCCCAGCCGCCTCTCCCCTTGTTTTCTTTCACTGCTCACATCACTAATCACAGATGCTGGAAATGCTGACTACAGAATACGGAAGGAAAACATGCCACCATTCACTAACTGTAGCCTAAGGTACAACATTGCAGCTCTTTGTGGAAACTGGAAAAATCTCACTTATTAAGAGAGGTGCATTATTATTATTATTATTATTATTATTATTATTATTATTATTACTTATAATAATAAAGCAGCAAAGAACACTTTTAAGAAAAACCATGCTAAATGTTAAGACTCTTCAGCTTGTAACAATAGCAGAACCTTTTTTGATGCTAAATATGAGAACCATGCTTCGAAAAGACTTTTTTAATAATAGTTTATTATTATTATTATTATTTATAATTATTATGGTGTTTACCCCTCTCTACCCGATCTTATAATATTATGTAGCTTAGAGTAAACAAACAAACACACAAATATTTAAAGTCGTGTGAACTTTTTATTTTTTATTAACATGGGAAATTTAAGCAAAAACAACTGTTCTAGCAACAGATTTTAGCTGAATACATTTATAACTGATGATTGGCATTGAACATAAATAGAATTGATCCCTAAAATAAAGTGTTGCAATGTGTCTAAAGAGTCACAACGCGTCTCTTCCGATTGTTGAAGTAAAAAAATAAAAAATAAATAAAGGCCAAAAGTAGCGATTGTGAATGAACAGTATGTGAGCCCTTCAGTATGGTAAAGGAAAAAGTAATAAAAAGTAATGGAGTGACTTTAATGTTTTTGGGAATGGTTATGCATAAACCCAAATAATAATTGAACACTTTTACAATATGGTCATAAATTTAATATCTGTCACTTACTTGCTTAGTCGAGAAGAGGAGAGAAGTATCCTTAACTGAACAGAGTTGGTCACACTTAAACTGTATGTTCTGTGAGAAAAAAAGAAAAATGAAAAGAGAAAAAAGACATGATTGATGGGAAACCAGTTACAATTTGAAAGTTACCATTTATAGACATTTTAAGAAAGATATCAAGTAGCTGACTGTTGAGTGTTCTGACAATCTGTGGAGTTGGATGGTTGAGCTCCAGAAAATCAACAAAAAAAAAAGTGGCTTTGAAAGATTTTATGACAGTTCCAGAAGGCGGGAATAAAGAACCCTAAACTCTAACACGAACTATTTTAGAATAAAAGCTTTCTTCAGGACAATATGGTTCAAACCTGTTAAGAACCTTTAAAACATTATTTATTGTACTAAAGAGCTCCAATAGTGCTACATGCTCTTTGACAAGTGCTGGAAAACAGGCTTGAGATGTAATTAAAAATAAACTAATCTCTATACTTGAGGCAGCCGATTATTACGCTGGAATACAGTTTGTTTATTTCAATGCACGATTACACAAAACACAACAAGGATCTGCCTGCATTTTGCATATATATATATATATATATATATATATATATATATATATATATATATATATATGTATGGTAAAACATTTGATCCACCCTTAATGGAATGGTTTGAAAAGCTTTGCTCATTGTGGTAAAAGCAGGGTATGTTCCGATAAGATGCTTTACAATTATTAATATATTTGAACCGAGGATAAATAGCTTAATAATTCCAAAATTACCTGTTTTAAATGTATTGCAAAACATATTTTTGTTAAAATTCCAATACAGTGTTTTATTACAATATTGATCCAATAGATTGCTTCTATTGTTCTCCTTATTTGTAGTCGTTTTGGATAAAAGTGTCCGGCAAATGATTAAATGTAAATGCAATATGTCATCTAATGCATTAAAATATTAGCCTTTCACCCCATATTAAGATGGCAGAGTGGATATTTTAGAAAAATGGAGTGTTTTATACTGAACTACGTCCTTGTAGCAGTAAGAGTCTCCAAAGTGTCTTTGTAAAAGGTTGATTACTGTTAGAAATACATCAACTGATGTCCGCGGGCTACCAAACCTAAGTCCAACTGACTTGTAGTCAAGGAGATTTTTGCGGTATCATTACTTTGGAGCAATTCACAATCATGATGATTATTGTTCTTTGAAAATGAATCACAGACATTTGGAGTTTCCTGTCACGAGAAAGTCTTTGAGAATTATGGTGTCACTTTAAAGCCATTATTCGGTCATTTTATCTGCTGCAATACCACACTAACAATCTTCAAATGAAAAAGATCATTTTGCCAAAGGTCCATTACAGTTTGGAGCACTTGGCCCACTTCGTAATGGGGGCCACAAATAATTTTTGCACTTGGGTGCAACATTGCCTTGTTTTGCTGCTAGTTTGAGTCACATGAAGGGACACAAACAGCTGTAAACAACAGAGCAATCACTGTCCCATCTGCTACTATGGCCCACTTACATGAACGTATGTCGCCACTTCTTTTACCCTGTGCCAAGCAAGTGCCTGAGGACATGAGTCCCCAAGAAAAGGACCCATTTTCCGAGGAAGAAAAATGAAGAGAGAAAAAAGTTGTTACGGCAAGAAAATGGTAGGCAGCTATCTCCAAGACACGCTAGTTTAGAATTCTGTCTCATTGCCTCACATACTATTAATTTGTTACACTGAGAATTAAGTTCAAATGAGAACATCTGTATTTTTAATATCATCGTCAAGATATGTAAACTTTGTTGTCTTTGGCACTGTACAATCATATCTTTCTTTAAAAAAAAAACTTTACAGAGAAAGCGTTGGTCTCACTACATATAGTATGTGTACTATGTACTTACATAAAAAAATGAGCATGATGTACTTATTGTGTTCATATTGTACTGCAAAACACTTTTGCTGCTATTGAGGTGCGATATGGATAAGGTTAGGGACAGGTTTGGTGATATGGGTAGGTTCAAGGGTGGGTTAGGGTGTAAGGGATGGAGTCAACAGTGTATTTATAAATGTAATTTCAGATGTAATTACATGCCGGTATTTTAAAAGAAACAATGTAAAAACATGCATGTACACAATCGGTGCTTTGTATCAAATGAGTAAGTACATAGTAGTTAAGGCCACCTAATATAAAGTGGGGCTGAAGTGTTGTTTAGTCAAGTCTAAGCTGGCAACAAATATCGCAGGATTGAAGAGAATATATCATCACGCCTTTGAAAGAGGCAAGGTGCTCCAGAGAGTTACTCTGAATATTGTGTCTGCCAAAGGACACGTAACAAATACTTGAGCAAACCATCATCCAAAAACACAATAAATTGTTATTATGAACATAATTAAGCACCACTTTGTTATTGCTTCTCACAATAAACAGTACTTAATTTCAGGGCTGAAAAACCCCAGAAATCATTAAATATGAATTGGCAGGATGATACAATGAGCAACCCAAGGAGAGGTAAGCTCTGCTCTCTATTACTCAAACAGCAGCATCCACTGGGAGAGAAGCAGAAGCCCATGGGGCAAAAATGTACTGCTGCATCAGTTCATCTGTTGTGTTTGCCACTATTTGCATTAAATTACTGACATTAGGTATGTTTGTCACTGTTAATCAAGTGCTAATTCTAGATCATTAAGGTATCAGAGACTTGGTGTATTAACAAATTACTGGTATCACTTTACAATAAGGTCCCATTAGTTATCGTTAGTTAATGCATAAACTAACATTGAGCAATACATTTGTTACGGCATGCATTAATCTTCATTAATGTAATAACAATGCAACTGTTCACTGTTAGTTCATGGTAGCTCAGGTCCATTACATAATATTAACAAGAAGCAACTTTTGATTTTAATAATGTATAAGTGAATGTTGAAATTAACTAAGATAATAATAAAATAATACGTTAGAAGTATTTGTCATTGTTAGCTCATGTTAACTAACTGACATTAACAAATGGAGCCTTATTGTAAACTGTTACCTGCTTAAGGCTTAATCATGTTAATAATCTTTGATGGCGTAGTTAACAAATAGAGATAACTGTTCTAGCAAACAGAGATATCAGATTAAAAAAAAAGAAGATCAGGTTGCAATGAAACAGAAGTAGCGGCAGAGCTTTTCTTCTGAATTTTGACGTACTGTGTAACCAAGTGTGTCCGATTATCGAAAAAAGCACAAATGTAGGATTTGGTTCTATGTGTTGGTTGTTGATTGTATTTTGAGATGTGGTTGTTGCACTCAAAAGTACAGGCAGATGAACACAAGCTTTCGGGAGCAGAGTTTAAGCGGAATCTATGATTGGCGATGTCCTGCATGCGTCACCAAAGAGAAGTCTGCCGTTTTCAATGGAAGCTCCAGTTATGAAATTTTGAATAAACATTACAAGGTCAATAAAAATTATATAAATGAATAAAAATAAAATAATAAATAAAAAATAAAACAAATGCACGGATGAATTGTTATACTTGACAATGTACAATGATCTGCTTTCCCACAAAATAGCACTAAAGTGCTACACCTTAAGAGTGTAATATCTCTGGAAAATTTCATTCAAAACTGTCAAGCCACCATTGGGGTTCATTGAGACCAATTTGCCACGGCTTAAATAATTGTCTACTGATAGACAGACAGCCAGTATGTGCATTAGTGGTGGGGATTTTTCAGTTACTCTTACATAGATAAATCAGTAGATGGCAATGTGACGAGCAGGGCGGGCGAGAGCCGTGAGGGAACGGCGCGAGGCCGGTGACGCGAGTGTTAACGAGCTTCAGGTGCTCGGCGCACCGGTCTCGTATCTCTCACGGAGGAGCTCCGGAAGCATAAAGGAGGAGCGACGACAGTGAAGGACGAGAGAGGACCAGGCCTGGGATTTTATGTTGTGGTTTAGTTTGTTTGTGTGGGCGGCAGTCGCCGTGAGGAACTGCCGCCCTTATACTTTTTGGTTTTATTGTCTGTTTATTTCGTTATTAAATATGTTAAATGTTCGCCGGTTCCCGCCTCCTTCTTCCCATATTTACGAACTTTGTTACACTGGTGCCGAAACCCGGGAGGAAGGAGGGACATGCTGTCGAAGAGCCCTCGCTGCTGAGGGGGATCGCGGTGCTGAGGAGATCGGGCAGCGCGGGAGAGAAGACCGCGAGTGGCTGCCCGAAGCGGTGGTACCGGAGCTCCTCCGTGAGAGATACGAGACCGGTGCGCCGAGCACCTGAAGCTCGTTAACACTCGCGTCACCGGCCTCGCGCCGTTCCCTCACGGCTCTCGCACGCCCTGCTTGTCACAGGCAACAAGTGACTATATCTCTATGAGTGTGTCATTGAATCAGTCACTCAGCTGATTCATTCAAAACAGTGAGTCATTCAGGAATGAAACAGTGAGCCAATAAATAATTTACTCTATCGATTAGTTAAAAAACACTCTGAGATCACCTGCAGTGTGGGCATGGATGTGATTAACTGAGTCTTTGTGAAAATCACACTGGGACAGCAGCACAGTCAGTGATGTTGCTTATATATCTATGTATATTTTTTGAAAAACTTCATTCAATCAATCAATCAATCAATCTGTTCATAATATTTTGTTCAAGAAAACCCTGAAATCCATCAGCCTCATTAGATCTACCATTAAATTAGCCCAATCTGTCCGGTGACCAATAGGCTCAACACTATATCACTAATAACCATTAAAGCATTAAATGGATCCCACTTCACAGGTGAAGGATTATGAAATCAGAGAACTAGTCAAGTAGGCCTAAGGTTTACAATGATTTGTGGCTTGAGAGTCTGTGCTCATAATGACAGCTCAAATACGCTTAGTGCCTGAAAACCCATCTGGTTCCATTATTTGAGCAGGGGTCAACGGGACTTGTAGTCCTCTGGGTGGAATTCTGGGAATTGTCGGATATTTGAGCCAGGTAATATCCCCCTTTCTTTCGCAAGAGCCTCAAAGACTTCTGTCTGTTATTCTCACTCTCTCATTTACTTCACTGCCGCAACAATGTAATATACATAATTCAAACAACCAGGGAATGGCTGTGGGCTCCCAACCACCTGCTGGCTTTTATTAGCTAATTAATGGTGATTTATCGTAGTTGCTAATTCGAGTGTAGCCGATTGCCTTCAGGAGTCTATGAACGCCATGTGAATTCTGATGGTAATTATGCTTATTTGATGGGCAGTCTACTAAAACAAAAAGTTCTGTCTCTTGTGCCCCACAGCAATGAAATTTTTGACTCTTACGGAGACGACCTTGTGTGTGTGTGTGTGTGTGTGTGTGTGTTTTTGTCTCATTAGCACTTTCCTTATGGGTCTGTTTTAATACCTATATATGTGATTTTAATATCCTACTACTTTATTAATTTATTTATTTTTTGCTTATTAGTTTCCATAGTTTCAAATTAGCATTGCACCTGTTACGTTTTTTTTTTGTTAATTATCTAGTCTTTGTACTTCTAGTCTATAGTTTCCTCAGTTCATTGTTCTGTGTCATCAATGTTAAATGTGGTTGTGTTCTCCTTAGTGTTTCTGTGGAAATATGATTAAATACAGTTTATTTCTTTGCATTTCCTGTGTCATGTGCTTCATTACAGCCACAGTGTACCTGCCTGGTGTTGGTTCTCGGGGGGGATTTCACTACATTTGTGAGTGGGTGCTTGCCAACAACTCCCCCCACATGACCGTCGCCCTCGTGGATGAAGACATTTCCAGACCCCAGCCAGCCACCGTTCCCCTCTCTGCATGGAACTAATGCCAGAGCATACCACAGACAATGAGCCAGTAACAAGGACTAAGCAAACCATCGCCCTGGAGCCTGAGCTTGACGAGGGGTCTGACCAGGTGTGCAAGCGAGCAAAATCATCTGTGCCAGCAAGTGTACTCACAGAGGTTGAGGTGATGGAATGGAGCCCTGCCCACACTCCCGCTGCTGAGGGCGAGTTGCAGCTTGCGTCAGCATAATATTATGAGGATTTTGGAGGAGGATATTTCCTTGAGTCTTCGGTCGCCACTGGTTCCGCCTAGCTCCAATTCTCCTGTCTCCACTGGTCCTTCGCAACTCCAAGTCTCCTTTGACTCCGAAGATTCTGCCCAGCTCCAAGTCTCCTATATGTCTCTGCTGGTCCCACCCATTTCCAAGTATCCTTTGTCTTCGAAGATCCTGCCCAGCTCCAAGTCTCCTGTGTCTCCGCTGGTCCTGCCCAGCTCCAATTCTCCTGCGCCTCCAAAGATCTTTGGAGCCTCCAGCTTCCCTCTCCCACCTCCTCTGCTTATAAAAGCCAGTTCCTTGGCCCTGTCTCCCTTCAGTCCCTCAGCTCCTCGTCTGTTAGCTCCACTCTGCTCCGTAGATCTACCTCGGGTCTTCCTGTCTCCAGCTCCACTGTAGCAAGAGGATCCCTTGGCTCCGACTCAAACCAAAGAGGCCGTCACTCCACTTCGACTCGTTGACCAGTCTGCTCCACCTATCGACCATCGTCCTTACGGATCCTTTGGGCTCCCTCATCCCTCTGGCTTCACCTTGGTCAGATGTCGCTCTGCCTACGGCAAGGACTTCCAAGCCTTCAGCTGCACTTTGCCCCTTCACCCTTTCTGTGCTCAGCTTTCCCTATGGTTCTGCCTTGGTCCTCAGTCCCACTGACCCTGCCTCAGTCCTCTGGCACCCTGGCTCCACCTTGGATGCTTGAGAACTATCGGTGTTGTCCACTCTCTATGGCTACTCAGCTCCACTTGGCTCTCCTACTCTCCTGGCTCCACTAGTGGTGTTCTGCTGACTCTACACTGGCTCCTCCCACCATCGGCTCCACCATAGCCCTTTGTACTGGCTGGGTTTGGATCATCCTTCTCGCCACACCATGGTTCCTCCCACCTTCTTGGTTCCTCTGGCCTTTGTCTCTGTGTTGTCTTCCTCATTTTGCTCCTTGTCCTCCCCCAGAGCCCCCGCCATGCCTCCCTCCTCAGTTGGGACTCTCATTGGCTCGATGATATGCCTGGGGGGGGGGGGGTCTATTGTAATGGTTATATTATCATTGCTTTGTTGTGTTCCCTTGGCTTATTAGTTTACATGGTTTCAAATTAGCCATGTGCCTGTTTCACTTATTGTTAATTATCTAGTCGGTATATTTATAACCTTAGTTTCCTCAGTTCATTGTTCGGTGTTGTCAATGTTAAATGTGGTTGTGTTCTTCCGAGTGTTTCCATGGATATTTGATTAAATACAGTTTATTTCTCTGCATCTCCTGCATTGTGAACTTCATTACAGCCACAAGTACATGACATCAACATAGTCTAAAGAACTAGAAAAACAATTCTCAAACATCCTGTAACCCTTCAGATAATCAAATGGCTATTTTGTTTTTTGTTTTTGTTATTTTTTTTCCAAAAAGCTAAAAATGTATTAAATCATTTAAAAAAACTCTAAATGAAAAAAAGAAAAAAGAAATGTTTGTTTACATGTGACCATTAACCAACATCAGAGAACTGCGAACGTGTGAATGTGTTGTTAAATTACAAATATTAGGTTAAAATTTCAGGGGCTACTTCATATAAATAGTTTGGGTCAAGTACTTCGCGTGACAAAAAGAAGTTTGGAAGCCTCTGAATTAAAGTAAGTAAGATGCTTGGTTTCCCATTGTTGCCCATTGTCATTGCATTTAAAAGCATTCAAACAGCAATAAAGTAATAATCATAGAGGATAACAAATACTTAATTGTGATTTCAATCTCATGTCTTCTGAGAGAGCTATGCTGCAAGACATATAGATAAATCATCTCCTTTTGTTGTCACAGTGAGCTTATGCAAAATCAGTAGAAATATGTACTTGTAATATCCTGTCACATACTGCTTTCAACAGGGATATATATATGTATATATATATATATATATATATATATATATATATATATATATATATATATATATATATATATCTGTATAGATATCTATATCTATATATATCAGTATCTGGAAACTCACCTTAAGTGCAATATTTTGTCTTAAAGAAATTTTTTTTCTGGTAATCAACTGTGCCACAAATGGTGTTTGTTGAGCTTAACCAACATATTATTCATAACATTTACATTTTGGCAAATTGGTGGCTATTTCATATGAATGCCATTGGTATGGTTTCAAATGCCTCCCTATGTTCTTTAAAGTTAATGTGTAGCGATTCTAGTTCCATTTCAAAAAGTCAAAGCTTTTAAAACACATCCAGCACAAACTGTTCTGTGTACAGTAAAACTCACCTACACCAGCCCAGCCTTCTGACATCAAATCCACAATGCCATTTGACATCAGATCCACAAAGGCCTGGGATCTGAATGTTCAAAGTTGGCCTCTTGATGTTTTCCACCCACTTGCATGCATATCCTTGGGGAAAAGGCTTTTTTTTATATCCTGGCACAGGTTTCCTCCCAAAAGGCTTTCGTGTAGTATAAAGCACTGTGTCAAGTCACCTGGCAGCTCTCAAAAGAGCATGTTAGTCGAGGAAACCTGGGGTTAAACAACGACTGCACACATACACCTTGACTGATCCTTTTCATCATAATTCAAATTGAAATTCTAAACCATGTGGGGGAAGAAATCTTGCAATATCACAATTTTGAGACAGTGCCTCCAGCGTTGCACGCTGTTAACAGAATGCTTTTCACAAGACACCTCTGTTCTTTCAAATCATCGTGGGTGATGTTTACACATGGGGAATTGAATTCACCTTCATGTCTGCATTTAAAAGTGTATGAGATGCATTTCTCTGAATAGGTTCACTTGACAGAACATTAAGATAAACAAATACATTTCTGACACTGAGAAACCCCATTATGTAAATGACACTGTACACGCAAGCAAACCACAAATACTCAACATCCATCCTTATGAGCATATCTACGCACATACGAACAGCCAACGTAAAAGGATAGCTTGTTAGAAACAAGGCTTTTAAGGTTAATTGAGATGCTAACATATCTGGGTCTACTTTGATTCAAGCTGAGAGAGGTCAGTGTGTTTAAACATCAGAACAATAGAAGGTAAGTGGCCTTTATTCCCTCAAGGGGAAAGGCCTGAGTCCGTGTATATACTCAACAGATCTCATGCTCAAAATGGTGAAAGCCACCACGTTGCTGAATAATATCCACGACCCCTTTTTGGTCAAAGTAAGACCGAGTCTGATGAAGGAATGGATATCTGAGAGTTATTGTCCCCTGAAATGCAGTTATCATTGTGTAGTCTTTGAATGCTCCAGGGAACCCTGAAACGAATAGGCGCAATAAGTTCACTTTGCAGAATTAATGCAGTAATTCTTTATCGTGGGCAAGAGACAGAGAGAGTGAGGCCAGTATTACCTTGGATTTGGAGTTTAATGCAAATGGTGAGAGGCTGATCCTTTTTTTTTCTTTCTGTCTCTTTCCTCCTTTTTAATGATGGCCCTAATTTGTTAGCTCCTTCTAAATTATTAATCTCTTTTATATTCATGTAGTTATTACATGTCATAACTGTGTATCTATGGGGTGAAATTTAATAGCATCTGCTGGACCTTCAGAGAGGGCCCAGTGTTAGAAAATGGCATTAAAAATGGATAATTAGCTAAATATTTGCCTTAGCACATTTGCTTAGCAGCTCCTCTAATTAGAGGGCTTGCAGCTGCTGTGGTCACTTAGCGCAGGCAATATGGTATTTGCATTGAAATACAAGGACAGGGCGGTTTAATTCAATTAGGATACTGGCATCATACAGTCAAATGATCAAATTATGAGCATTGCGAAGAGAAAATGCATGAGGAAAATCAAACAAGGAGGTAACATGGACAGGGAGGGAAGAGAGAAGAGAGGTGGAAAGGAAAAGGGAACGGGACAGGGCACATAAATGTCAGATGAGGTGGCGTGTTAACTCGGCAGCAAAGCACTGACCCTTGAAGTGGTACTGCTGAAGGGGGCAGGGCAACTCCACTGAGTCAGCCCCCACAGACAGTCTCATGAGTGGGCCATCTGCCAGCCAGCTCTCTCTCTCTCTCTCTCTCTCCCTCTCTCCGGGCGTGGAGCCACCACCATCCAACAGGCTCCTAATATTAATATGGAGGGTGTGTATGAGATTACTCAGTAATGATAGCTGGTATCGAAACTGATATTAAAATGATGTGCCTCAAAATGACCTCAAGACCAATGGGAAGGTAAAATGCTGGAAAACAAGACAACAACATCTCATCAATTATGAGGCATAATCATTTTCATATCAATTGTTCAATAAATATAATCGTTTTAAATGTAGAAAATACATGGTTGTTCAAAGACCTAACGTCCTCTAAAGGCTTTTAACAGATCATTCAATATTAATCTGTTTATGCATGTACACATTAGTTTTTCCCGTTAGTGCCTTTTGTCACTTTCAAAAAATTTAGTTAGTAATTTAATGGGGGAAAAAAGTTAGTAATTTAAGGAAGTATTTCTATGTTGGACTTTCAAAAATGCCCTCTTGTAAACCTTGGTACTTAAAACTTCACTCATTCTCACTTAATTATTTAGGCAATGGCCAGAAAATGAACAGGGCGCCTAACAAGATGGAAACAAAAAGCAAATGTTTATCAGTGAGGGTTTGAGAGGTAGCTTACATGAGGATGTCAACGGGAAGTTTTGACATTTTGGTTCTATTATCATCACAGTTACAGTTATGTGAATTTATTTAAAATTTACAGAATATTTTAAGTGTAATACTACAAAACAACAACAGAATTCACAAAAAAAGGGGGGAAAAAAAGTAAAGAAAGAAAAACAGTTAATATTTGCTGATGTTGTGTTTTTTCCCCCAACAAAATATCCCTTCTGGAGGATGATGTCATTAAGGGACTTTTTGAATTAAAAAAACTGCATTACAAAAGACTCACGTGATTGGGAACAAAGAAAAAACCTATTAAATGACACATGATTAACTATTACAATATTAGAAAAAGTTTTTTGATGAAACAGTTCAATTAGAGAAAGGGCAATAGTGAAGAAACACCTGGAAAATAAAAAAAAAATTCGCCCACCCCCCTTTTCACTTAATTGTGATAACATGAATGGAGTTACACGAGTTAGTTTCCTGAAAAATGTCAATTCGATTTGTTATTTTAGCATTAAATTATTATGTGATGGGGACATGAAATGTATAACAGGATTGACCCACATGTCAATAGATTACAGATCCGACGATCTAAACATTATTATTCACATCTTTTGCCTCGAACATTCAATTAGCGCTTCCTCTGGCTGTAATCTGGTCTTCGGAGATCACGAAGAGGTACCGGCAGGAGCGTATTGATTGGGAGGTGTCATGTGCGAAAGCGTAGGAGAGGGGTGGGCTCTGTCTGCTTAATGGACTGAAATAAAATTGGTGGGAATGGACTTTAATTAGGGAACAGTGGCTCTGTATCCTGCTTCCTCTGCTCCGGCACCACACACATTCAAACACAAACAGATATCTACACTTCATCTTAGGCCACCAGCTGTTGGACTGTCTGCATTTGCAAATCATTTGCAGCAGTGTGTCTAAAAATACAAAGGAAAGAGAGAAGAGAGAGAGAGAGAGAGAGAGATAGTCTGTGTGTGAAAGAGATGAGGGGGAAGAAAAGAGAGCAACTGGGGCTCCGGGGTCTCAGCTGCTAGGGTACTGCTTGCTCCTTGCAATGAGTTGCAACTGTCAGGTTATTTTATCTCTAGCTTTTCATCATGATGCAGAGCCCGGCTCGGAGGAAGCCACCTGAGAGTGCAAGGAATTTGTAGGCTACAAGTCATTAGCAAGGCCTGCTGAGAAATCGAGGCCAGAGATCCACTGAATATTGCTTCAGACAAAGTACATCTTAACCCTTGACGGTCTGACAGGTAAGGTGGTTTCTCAGAAGTGGCGGCTTTCATATATGCTGGTTGCTGTAATACATACTGTATGACGGTAGGAAAGACCACAACACCTATTGATAGATCTCACAAAAGCTAGAACAGGTTGCTAGGTAGTAAAGAATGCCAGGCTTTGATTTATGAGAATGGAAAAATGGAGGAACAACAATCTGATGAAGAATTTCTAATGGGAAAAAGAGCATTTTCTAGTGAGCAGTTTGATACTTAGTGGCTACCACTTTTTAAAGACAGAATGCATCTTTGGAGGAGATCTATTTATATCTATTTATACTATGCCACACTATCAATACATAATATATAAGATAACCCCTGTAAAATATCCCAAAATAATCTTGAAACTTACTTAACCGTGAGATATTTTTATAGAGCTCATGAGAATACTGTTGGTTCCAATAAAAGTAAAAGCTATAACTTAAAATGAAATAAAACTAAAGCTTCGTTTTGGTAGAAATCACAATCAGATGAAATATTCTCAAAGACATGCATAACATTATTATTTACTGCAGTTAACACTAACACTTGCTTTCAAGATGGACATGAATGAAAGCAAACGAGTAAACAATTAAAAGTTTAGTTCACCCAAAAATGAAATTTCTGTCATTAATTGCTCACCCTCATGTCGTTACAAACCCCAAAGTCCTTCGTTCATCTTCAGAACACAAACTGAGACATTTTTTTTTTTAAATCTCCCATATAAAGTAACAAAACTACCACATTCAAGGTCCAGAGAAGTAGTAAAGACATCTTTACAATGGCCAATGTGACTACAGTGGTTCAACCAAGAATACTGTACAAAAACAAAACTAAACTAACGACTTTATTTAACAATTTCTTCTCTACTCTGTCAGTCTCTTACGCAGTTTATCTTTATCTTTTATCTTCAGACAGGGCAACGCTTCAGTGTTCTACATCAGAAAACCGTCTCGACACCACATGCGCGGGTGAGTGACAATGACGGGGTAGAGAGGAAATTGTTGAATAAAACCATTATTTTTGATTTGTTTTTGTGCACAAAAATATTCTTGTCGCTTCATATCATTAAGGATGAACCACTGCAGTCACGTTGACTATTTTAACAATGTCTTTACTGCTTCTCTGGACCTTGAATGTGGTAATTTCATTACTTTCTATGGGAGATTAAAAAATAAAAACTCATGAATTTCATCAAAAATATCTTATTTGCGTTCTGAAGGTGAAGGTCTTTCAGGTTTGGGATGACATGACGGTGAGTTCTTAATGACAGAAATTGCATTTTTGGGTGAACTAACCCTTTAAGCGAATTGATGTTGATTCAGTAAGTGCTCTGAAGAAGTCCATTAGGTAAAGAATTCATGAGACTTTTCATGAGATTCAAATCGGTACTTTGGGAGACTTTTTTGAAAAAGAGATCCGACTCAGAGCCACTTGTTCATGAACAGCATACCGCACTTCAATGTTCGGTCGATATTTTCTTAATAATTTGTAGGACTACTACTATGTTTGTTATACTGTATGATTTAAAAGAACTGGCTCATTACAGTCATTTGGTCAGACTGTGTTTAAGGCTCACCTAAAAAAGTTTATATCTGGCAATTCAGACTTGCAATTGCGAGTTTATATTTGGCAATTCATAGATAAATAGAACTGCGAGGTATAAACTCGCAACTGTGAGAAAAAAAGTCAGAATTGATATATAAACTCGCAATTAAAAAAGGTGTGACGTTTTATCTCACAATTCTGACTTTTCGCTCACAAATGCGTCTATCTTAAGAAAAAAAGTCAGATTTTTAAAAAATAAACTCAATTCTTACAAATTCTGCAAATTATGATTTTTGCAAAAAAAAGAAAAAAGTTTTCTTCTTTGACAGCATTTCTGATTTTTAAGGTCACTGCCTTAAATTGTCGCTAATAAATGTTATAAAGTAAATGTAATCTGAATATGGTGACTGAAAACATAACAAGGGCTGAATACAGTCACTTTATTTTTGGATTCTAAATGCATAATGCCCAAGTTACTATATTATGAGGAAGTTTTCAACTGTCCAAAACATTGGTTACACATGCTGCAAGAAATAATGCTATATGACACACAGGCAGCTTCCTTTTTAAACAGTCCATCCGATTTGAATTACCCATAACAGTCAGAACAACCATTCATTAGATCTGCAAAACACAGCGCAGCTCTGTCAAGGGCCTAAAAGAGAAAAGAATCTGCAACACGGCCAAATGTTCTGCACTAATGCGTGCTCTGAACAGTGACTCGAGGTCTGCGTTTGGATCGGTGCACATGTCATTCCCAGTCTTCTTCCATGCCACTGACTGCTTCTTATTGACATGCCTAGTTTTTCCTGTACGAACACTTCACCATGCGCACTGTCACAACTTGAGCCAGCGGTCTCCATCTGTCTTTTCTGTTGGGGATCTCTGCTTTTCACATTCACTAAGTGAATCCCTTCCAAAAACCCATCACTGTTTAAGCCCGCTAGTATTTGACCACTCTCTGCTATTGATCTGTTTCAGTGTCTTGTTGAGTACAGGCATTAAGAATAGATGTTGTTTAGGGTCAGGATTGTGGCAGCTCCAGCCCTCCCCTTTCTCCGAGCCTGGCTGACCAATGGAGTATTTGCATTGCGCCGCAGGAGCGCGCACCTTGTAAGTGAATGTTTTTTGTAATGGGAAAGCCCAGGAGTGGAGGCAAGGGTTACTAAGCGAAGCTGCTGTTTGATTGCCCGAGGAGAGAAAACAGGAAAGCGACCCAGTATGCTTTGGGAATAGCTATAAACAAGCACAACTGTGGGTGTGTGTGGGAATCTGGTATTC
The DNA here is from genome assembly GCA_037194245.1 of Opsariichthys bidens. Taxonomy (NCBI): domain Eukaryota; kingdom Metazoa; phylum Chordata; class Actinopteri; order Cypriniformes; family Xenocyprididae; genus Opsariichthys; species Opsariichthys bidens. The sequence goes on along the minus strand of CM074292.1, from coordinate 17,180,158 downwards.
CAGGTCAGATCTCTGTGTTTGCCAAGAGCCGTGTCAACAGAGAGGACGTGCGTTTATAGAGATATTACACATTGCCAGTGTCTGTTCCCTGGCGTTCCTGTTTGACTGAATGGGATTTTGGGGATGCAGAAGCATAACCGCTGCTCTTGTCCACACATCTCATCAGAGAGCTGATCCAGTGTCAGGTCGGCTCCGCACACGTGTTTATTTTTCATCATTAGAAAGCAAACCAAGGAGATTCTTGGCTTCCATATTAGCAGTGCAAAGTTTGCTTTCGATTGATTAGAGCCTCAGAAGAAAAGCAGCCCCCCCGAATAGCTGGTGTGATGGTTCCTGAGGACACCAGTGAGATACTGATATGATAAAACACTGTAATATTTACTAGTGCAATCTGAGCCTCAAAGGAGCAGCGTTTTATTATTAACCTATTGTCTCGATTGCGTAAAAAAGCCATTTGTATATATGCAGGTATCTGCAGTTGTTCATCAGGAGGGAGGCCCATCTTTTCCCCTGACAACTGCCCAATTATGTCTCACACTTGGCCTACTGTTTGCGCTAGGAGTAATCAATACAGGACATGCTTGAGCGCACACAGATTTTGGTCGAACAAATGCATGAAATCTTAAACGTGTGCTGCTGCTGAAAGAAATCAAATGCGATGGTAGATGGAGACTTGTGTGTTTGTGTCTGAGTACGTCTGAATGTGTGTTTATTGATAACTTGCCTGTATGGGTTTCTCTTAATTTTTAAAAAGTATCAAGAAATGTGTATACCTGTTCAAATTTTTAGGTTAGTAAGAATTAAAATAATACTAATTATACTTTTTTTAAAAAATGATTTGTTAAATTGATTCAAAACTTTCACATTGCAACACTTTAAAAACATAATTGTTGGTTTAATTTAAAAAGTAAGTTACCTGTAATTTTGAGTTCATTGAAATTAAAAATGTGAGATAATACAATGGTGATTGGTTTAATCAACAGAAACTCAAAATATCATGTTATCCGAACCACATTAATTATTGAAGTTGATTTGACAACAGCAAAAGAAAAAATTGTGATAATTCATGAAAACAATTTTTTGTCGTACACACAAAGTTTCATAAAAAATAAATCATGCTATATTGTTTTGAACATGATTGTCTGTATTTCTATGTATTGTTGAATGACACCTTTAGATTAGGATCCAATTCTCACTATTAACTATGACCTCAGTAAACTCCTAATTATTGCTCATTAATAGTTAGTAAGTTTAGGGATTAAGGGATCTAGAATAAGGTCATGCAGAATAAAGCATTAATATGTGCTTTATAACTACAAGTAAGCAGCCAATATCCTAGTAATATGCACGCTAATAAGCAACTAGTTAATGGTGAGAATTGGACCCTAAACTAAAGTGATAAATCAGTGTGAAAAACATTGCCACCATACCTCAGTGGCCTCATCTTCAGCGAGTGCAGTGCTGGCCTGCTGCCTTGCCAATCAAAAGGGCGACAGGTGGGAGTCTCCTTTTCATGAATGAATATAAACACAATCCATGCAATTACAACGCTGGTCATTTTTAGGGGCCTCCTTCCCCAACCAGACTCTCACAGGTCCAATCTAATGAAAACGCTGAACTTACTGGTGCGTTTAATTGTATATATGGGGAAGCCAAATGCTTTGGGTCGGATGTGGGGGCATGACGAGACGAAGGCCGCTGGAGTGATGCAGCGAGGGAATGAAAGCAAGCCTGGCCCTACAAGTGGAAAATTTGATTCAGTTTAAACATAGCATTTCATTTATTGATCCATTGTAGAGGAGGGGAACATGGGGTGAGAAGACAAGGAGAGCAGATGGATTCATCTGAACATGTTATGAGGGAACAGGAGTTTGGGGGAGGATATCGAATTGGAAAACCCCAAGATGGCGTAACAGATCAAATGGAAATTGTGCTTAAAGTATGATTACATTTCCTGAATGCCACAGGATCTGTCTGTCCGCACGTGCCTGCTCACAGATTCGAAGCTACTGAGGAGATCTTGAATGAAACTGAGATGATTACAATTCCATTCGGCTTCATTTAATTGTGGATTTAAATAGCAGCAGATATGCAAATAAATAAACTCCACATCAAAAATTTATAGAGCTCTTTTTCCATAGGGCTCGTGAGTGCAGAAAAATCCCAGTGGAATCGATTTGCACACTTTTTGCAAAGTAAGCGTTTGCGATTTAAAGCATAAAACGGGAATTAAATTCACTCAAAATTTAGCTCAGTGTCACTTTCTGATAACATCATCAGCATACAATTCTCCATATTCTTCATATTATTTTTATATATTGTCATATACATATTTATCCGATATTTACAGACCGAGCCACGCTTAAGACCCACATATGATAGGGGCATATAGCCGAAAAGATATGACATATCTCTTTCTATTATCACAGCAAATCAATAATTCATGTGTCTTTACACCAGACACAGAGGAGCGGGAGGAGCCATGCAAACACACACAGGAAGCTGAAATCAAGCCCACAATGCAGCAGCAGCAGAAGTACCAGCGGCTTTGGATGAGAAAACAGAGAGAATGCGAAAGAGAGAGAGAGAGAGAGAGGGGGAAGGCAAGAAAAAGAGGGGAGAAAGGGAGGGAAATAACATGACGGGCATATTCATTATTCCTGTGACATTCTCATGTTGCTCCTCTGTGAGAGGATAACCTTTCTCTCCTGCAGTCCCAGAGTGCTATTCACACAATCACTTACAACATTAATCAAAGCGTGCCGTCTAATGGTTTTTGACGTGCAGCCCCACTTTATGGGCTGCAGTCCAACCCGCGCCCACTGATGCATCTGTTAACGCTACTCTAGCAGCACTTGGCTAATGCTAATGGAAGCACAGACGCTCAGCCATCAAGCACTTAAGGACATGGATGCCATTGTGTGATGCATGAAGAAAGCCATCTTTGATGGCATGCAAATGCAGGGCATTACTTGAGGAGGATTTCAGTGGTTATACTGCACAGGCTCCACCATGTTATAGCTCACGTCATTTGCAAACATAAGATGATTATAATATGCCGCACACTTTTTGTTCAATTGTGGAGCCTGAGCAATATCTTAAATGTACAGTCCACTAAAATTCTGTCATTATTTACAGACCATCATGTTCTTCTTAAACCCGTTGCTAATTAAGATAAAAAATAAAAAAAAAATTTGATTGACCCTTTTCACATTTCCAGCAATCTCAGAAGCAGAAGTTGTCATGGTTGGGTAAACTTCTGGAGGTGAGCTTAAACTACAACAAATATCATTTTTGCGTTGCTATTTGCCCCAATGGCACAAGAAAGAAAATCCATGATAGCGCTTTTATAACTTTACAAGGGGGCAAATTACTGAGAGGTTGATTACAGTGCAGAAGAGAGAAAGATGCGAAACTATAAAAATACAAAAAATGTTGTTAGATTCACAAGGTATGTTAATAACCGAAAAAGCTTCATCTGTGCGTGGAAAGAGTCCAGTGTATATATCTAGCTTCAAAATATTAAATCTGTGCTGAAGTTATACACTCTTTGTTTGAGGAACAGACTGAACATGAAGTCATCATTCCATGAGTTCATGAGTTTAATTTGTGAATGAATCATTCAGATGTGTTTTAAGAATCGATTTAATTGAACTGATTCAAAAGTATATAGTTCACAACTAATACTCCTACTGAAGCTTGAAAGCTCTGGCCCCCTTTCATTGGTTTAGAAAACACATTCCGTTGCTCAAGATACACGTTTTGTAGATGAACGACTTGGTGTCCAAGGTAAGGGCTCTTGATGAGATTACACTGGAGAGTGATTCATTTATTTCCCCATTTGCTGTAAACTTCAGGGAATTTAATTGAAAGACTATCTTATGTTAACATCATGAAGAGAAATAAAATGCCCACAGTGGGGTAATATTTGCATGCCCTCAAGGATTTCTTTAGACCTGTTGATTGCTATTGAATCTTATTCTGTTGCATCGAGTCCTTCTCCTTTTCTGATCACAACCTTTTTCGCCCCAAACTGCTACATGCTACTGCAAATTTGCATCAATGTTTGATTTCAAGCTGCATCACTGTTTCTTTTATCTCTCTTACAGAAGGCTTCGATGGGCAAACACATAAGCACAGCCATATTAATAATGCAGTGTGGTGATACTGACCTTACTCTAAGCCTTTCAACCTCAACTGGTACCTCACCGAGTGACATCCGACTGATACTCCGCACACCACACGTGACAGCAACTGCTTTAGTCCTGAAACTGGACAAAACGAGAATACTAAAATCATGCTAATTAGAGTCAGACTAAAAATGAAACAAACTCTGTTACATAACATGCTCTCAAATCTCATCAATATAGACACTTTTGTTTAGCGACTTAAAGTAATTGTTTATTATATTAATAATCTATAAATGTTACAATCCTTAAAATATCTGAGCATTTCGTTAAAGTCTCTGTGCATACAGTGTGCTAAAAAATATTGTCATTTTATTGAAGCTTGAGAAAACTGCATGACATTTGCACACTGTGTCATGCACTCAATCACTTCATAACTACCGCTGAACACACACATACTGTACAAAGAACCAAGAGTGTGCTCATTAAGCTGTGTAGGTGAGCACAAACAGCCTTGGAATTATGATAATGCGACTTTTGTTCATTATTATCTAAAGATGGAAAGATAGAGGAGCTTACATGTTGATTAATTCTGTTAAATAATGCAACATGCAGCAGCAGGAAAAAAAATGTGTCGGTATAGAGACGTGCTTAATGCTGAGTCGTGTTGCATAGATTGGCCTATTAAACTGTAATTATATGATGAAAGCTGCTCTTAAATAAAAGTATTATATAATGCTGTGCATTTGAACTTTCTATTCATCGATGTATAACGATTTGCACAAAAAAATTAAGCAGCGCAACAATTTTCCTCATCGAGAATGAGAAATACCAAATCAGCATTAGATTGATTACTGAAGGATCATGTGCCACAAAAATTCAGCTTTGCCACAACAGTATTTAATTACACTTTTAAACACTGTTCATTAAAACAACTTAAATTGTACTAATATTTCACAATTTGCTACGATTATTTTTCATCAAATAAAATCAGCCTTAATGAGCATAAGAGACTTCTTTCAAATATATTTACATATATATATATTCTATTTGTTATTCCAGCTATTTTAATTTTAAGTGAATATATATATATATATATTATATATTATATATAATTCATATAAATTCACTTACAATTAAAATAGCTGGAATTGACACATTTTAAACATCTGTTAGTTTATGTCAGTCTTTACCCACTTAATGTCCCTAGTTACTTCATTAATTAATGTAGGCCAACATTTGCAACCTAAAATGCTACAGAGTCCCCTGTCAAAAGGAGCGAATGCCCTCTGATTTATTTTAAGTTCAGGCAGCAGGGCCCAGTTCTTTTTTGGGAGCCACTGCTGGACTGAAGTCCTGGATTGAAGTTCCAAGTAGTTGGTTGCTGCTGGCAAAGTCCTACGCTTCCATCTGTTCCTCCCAGAATCATATGAAAGGGTGGCAGCAGCATCAACCGTACCCTGCTCATGCATTTTCCAACGCAACAAAACAATAACTAACCGCCACACGTCTGCCAAAAGCCCCGATCATGAGCTTTATCACAACCAGTAATACCTGTGAATAATACATGGCCACCAGCTTACGGGGACCTCGGCGGCACTGCTAAACAATTTAAGGTGCCTGCTGATGGGTGTCGTATTTTCTTTAAGAGGAATTCCCTCATGGCTCTTCCCAGTCGAGTTTTTTGGCCTGACGATAAACAACAGTTTAATACTTGATCTAATCCCAGCCACGAGGTGAGTCCAAACAGCGCGCGCTGCTGCTTGTGCAGATGTTCACATCCAATAATCTATCCATAATTGATGAAACAGGGAGGTCAGATGTAATGGCTTCTGCCGTTGCGGCAACAAATAAATGATTATTGACAAAACGCAGCCAGTGCGGCACCGAGCGCCTGTGAGACAACAAGCTCTGAAGAGAGCGCCGTGTAAGGGACTTCCATCGGTCACTGCACAGGACGAAGCATAAAGTCTGGGACGTGAGAACCACGAGGGCCCCTTTACTGTGCTGTAAAGAGGGTGTTCCCTTTAAAAGTGACAAAAGGAAGGAGGCAGAGGACACTCGGAGGCGAGAGGTAAGTGAGCTACGGAGAGTGCACCAGGCCAGCTCAGTCCTTTCAGCTTTTATCTGCAGGACGGATGTTGAATGTGGAATGCTTGACGTGTGTGACAGTCAGACTGAATGTGCTGTCAGACACAGCTGCATGGGACAGAGCTGGGCTATGATGCTCCACAGCTGAAGGAACGGGGATATTTTATAACATGATATTATATGACATGCGGGTGAATGAAAATTTTGGGTTCATTACAGTCTTTTTATCGGAGAGGGTTATGCAAATGCAAAATGTCAATAATAAATTCAGTCAGTCAACTAGTTTTAGTTGACTACTAGTTGTAATATATATATATCATCTAAAATGCTGTGTGTGTGTACACCTACTTTAGCATATTTTGGGGACACCCAGAAGTGAGGTGACGTCCTCATTTGTAAAAAAAAAAATGGCATAAAACTAAGTAAATACAGGTTTTATTGTTGTTTTTTTACATTGTAAAATGCAGAATGTTTTCTGTTAAGGTTAGTGAGTGGGTTATGGTTAGGCTATAGTATTTATAATTAGCTGCATACAAAAAAGTCTATGTAATGTCCCCATTTTGATAGCTAAATAAATACGTGTGTGTGTGGTTCAGGTATACGTTATGGGGTCCCCACAAGATGGCATTAGGGGGATACAATGTACAGTTTGTTTAGAATAGAAATCATTACTTATGGAATGTCCCCGTAAAACATGAAAACCCAACGTGTGTGTGTGTGTAAATCAACTCAAATGTCCATCATCTCACATTTTTATGTAGTTTTTGAATGTAAATATGAAATATATAAAACTATTAAATATTATACATTACATTTAGTAGACAATTTTAGCAATTTTTCATCAGTTGAATACATTTTTGAAACATTTTAATAGTTTAATAGTATAGGCTCAAATATGTGTATCAATTTTTCGTTTTTTTTAGTCACTCATCTACTCACATGCTCATACATTCATCTAAAGATACTCAATTCATCCACTCTGTGATGACGCAAATATTGCCATATTATAAGCTGTCAGTAACTGTGTTCTAGAAGTCTGCTTAATCTGTGTTTGATTGTGTTTTAAGTAATATATATCAGATTAAACATATGCACAGCTCTATTGATGGCTTGATCACAGAAAATAATTTGAAACTCAACGTCTCAACATCTGTAAAAAAAAAAAAAAAAAAAAAAAGAAAAAGGAAAAAAAGAGATCTTGTCACACATGAACTTCTATTGTAATTGCACTTCTGTCAAAATATTTGTCGTGCCGAGCCTGAATTATTTTCTGTGGTGAACAGAATGTCACTTCATTTAACATGGAATATTTCTTTAAATTCCCCAACAAAGTGGGTGTATCAGCAGGTCTCTCTTTTTTTTTTTTTTAAGGGAACGAGCGCCTGTTTCAGCCCATTCTGCCTCTGTTTGACTCGCTCTCTCACTGAGTGCCCTGTTAGCTCTTAATTACTGGATGAGATCATAAATATTTTAAGCATATGTTTTCCCGCTTTGTCACTGGAGCTCACAACTAAGAAAAACAAGTTCATCTGCATATTAATTGGGAGAGCGGGGCGGCGGATAGTGTCTGCGTGTGTGAATTGGGGGGGTCTGGTAACCAGAGTGGTGACAGCAGGAGGAAATGGCACTCTTTCATAGCAGCTGCTCTTTTAGACACCCACCCACCCACTTCTCTCTTTCGAAGGAGGAGGAGGTTAGCCCTGAGGAGACTGGCCCGTGCCACAAAAGGATAAAGGAGAACTTTGGAGGGGTGCGCGAGACTGGGGGACTCGGTCTGGCCTCCCAGCAACACCCCGACCTGCATCATCTGGGACCTCCAGGAGCCCCCTAACGTGTGTCAGGACCTTCCCGGCATTCTTGATGCCTGCCGCTAAACTGGAGCATTAGCGACGAGAGGCCAAGGGGAGGCTGTTATGGGGACTACGGGTGCGGGTCTGTTCACGGGACGCCCCCTTCTCAGCTCTTTCTAATGACTAGTGGATGTCCTGTGGGAGAAGTGCACTGTGATTGCAGTCCTGTAAGCATCTGTGGCCCTTACGCTTGAGAAAGGTGCCATTGAACTGACAATATATATGGAAATCCCATGCAATATTTCTTCAAAAAGTCGGCAAACCTCAGGCTCCCTCCCATCACATGGATCAGTGAATAACACATTAGAGGACAGGATTAAATAGTGTCTAATTGAATTTATGGACCCTTAAACTACCACTTAGAGCTCTTAGCGCTCTGTAATGACATGCTTTACTTAACTTATCTAAACAAAAACATTTATGACTCACTGTCGGCCTAATGGTATTTGTTCATGCCTGATCTCACAGAGTACGACACTTAACACTTTCAAGGGCCATGAAGCTGGCAATTATTTCATTAATAGTACTCGTTCAAAGCACAAGAAATTGATCAAAATGGGACATAATGAAATAACACTCATTTAGCTTTTTTTTTTTTTTTTTTTTTTTTTTTTTAACTCAAATAAAGCCACTAAATTCAAGTTCAAAAGCAGAGCTAATTAGTTTGACCTCTTCTGTCATAATTAGCATGTATTTGGCAGAAAACGAGAGACAGCTCGGCTTCTCCAACTATCCATTATCATGCAAAACCAGGTCATTGAGAGGTTGTGCAGCTTTGTTTGCTATTCCTATACATTTAATGAGTGAAATCAACTATATCTTTAAGATCAAGTGGTTTTAGTTAGCAAGTTTTGTTGAAAGGAATCAATATATTCAGAGCCAGATAAACTTCTTTGGACCTAAATTGAAAAGTGTCATTTGAAGAGATGAATATTATTAAAGGGATAGTTCACCCAAATATAAAGAAAATAAATAAATCTGTCATCAGTTATATTATTTTGTACTAAATCCGCAGAACTTGCTTCATTCTGTGGAACACAAAATAAATGTTTTATTTATTTGTTCATACAATGAAAGTCGGTGCGGTTCGATGTTATTTGTATCCTAAAGATCTTCAAAATATCTTTGACATAAATATCTAAAATATATAAATATCAGTTTACTAAATTAAAACGAATGACAGAGTAAATTATGACAGAATCTTTATTTTTTTAATGCACTTTAAATATGATATATTATGTCTAACAACATATCAATAATACATATTTTAAATTAGTTTTAATAGTTTAATGTAGTTTAATAGTATAAGGTCAAACCATCAACAATTCATCTATAAAGATACAAATTTCCTTCGCTCTGTGAGTAATTAAATATTCCCATATTCTAGATTGTCTGTACTATTCAAGTTTTTCAGAACTCATCTGCTTTTGAAACGAAGTAATGATGTTGAAAATGAGTTATAAGCACTCACCATAAACTTCTGTTACAAGTGAACTTATAATCTGTTGTGTAAAAAAAAATTACATTTTGGAATTTAAATCATTTGCATAAAAAAAAAAAAAAAAAGGTTTTGATACGGTTCCTACATCTGCTTGATTGGAAGGGATTTAATGATATCTGTGACATAAATTCTCCCAGCGGGCAACTGGACGGAGAGGGCGCACGTTCATTCTGTGATCTCGAACTCGTTTAAAGAGCCAAGCCCTATTGATGTATGTTTCCAAATACGATTCACTCTCAGAAATCCTGTGCTTAAAAGACAAAAGGGGCAATTAGAGGAGGTACTGTTGGTGTGCATTAAAGGCTCTGTCCTCTCTTTCTGTCTGCTTCTGGTTGGATTATTACACTTTCAGTGGAGGATTTAACCAGAGGCCAGTTGGGCCATTGCCTGAGGGAGGCCCCCTCTGTTCAATGCACTCGAGATGCACTGCCCCCCTCTGCTTTTATTGCCTGCCTTTCATTCTGCCAGGCAATCCCTCTCCAGTCAGTAGGCTCACAGGATAACCTGCCTCAGGCGGTCCCCAAAAACCCTAAATCAGCTCGTCTTATATGTATGCAAGCCCAAAATGTGCCTTGCTGCCACCTGAAATAACTCATGCTACAAAGAAATGAGAGCTTGTGTCAGCAAGCGATGTCTGCTGTTCTAGTGGCACTGAAGGAAGTTCAGTGGTTTGGCAAAGGATTTACAAATGTTAGCATGGGACATGACACGTAGTCAAAGAGGTTTTGGGAAAGGTGTGAGGACTTTTGAATAAAATATTTGGTGAAATATTCCTGTCCTGTTAAGCTACAATACAAAACCAATATGTTTTAATTTGACATGTGCCGAATGCAAAAAAGATGAAGGTCTAGAACTCAGCAATGGGACGATGTCAAATGATTTCGAACATTTGTATTGGTCTAGGCCTCTGCATAATGCACCATTCAGAACCGAATTAAGCATTTCAATTCCTGGAAATGAACTAAAATAAATTAAAATTCAAAGGAAGTTGCATAATTGTAATGTTTAACTAAAATCAATGATTGTGAACTCTGGCTGGACAAAGACTTGACTGAGAATTTTGAAAAAAGCCTTAAAGTTTAGGTTTATAAACCTTCCAGAGAGATGGATGGATGGATGGATGGATGGATATTTAATTAAAAATACAATAACAGAATATTATATAACTTTCATGTTTCTAATAAATACAAAATAATTAGAAGTAAAATATTCCCGTGATGGCAAAGCTGATTTTTAGAATCCATTACTCCCACAGTGTCACATGATTCTGATTTAGTGTTAAGTAAACTTTTCTTATTACAGTATCACAGCAATGGTTGCGCAGCTTGATATTTTTATGGAAACTGTGATACGTTTGTGACGCTGAATAAAAAGTTAAAAAGAACATTTCTTTTGAAAGAAGCATTTATTTGAAACAGAACATTTAATGCACCATTGCGGAATTAAATTATTAATAATAATAATAAAAAAACCTTGTATTGTAACCACACTTTAAAGGGTAGTGCATACTGCAGATAACACTTCCCAGAATCCATCGAAGCACAATTCAATATGTTCTGATTCGACAATTCTACTAATGAGGGGTGTTGGCCTATTTATTTCAATTCACTCGTGAATTGAAAACAGGCCAATTCTCCAATTTTGAATTTTACACAACTCTGCTGCATGACAAATATCTGTTAATTATAATATTTTCAGAATTACTTGAGAGAGAAGTTAAATTGAAATGATTTTCATCTATACGGAGTGCTTTAAATGGTAAATACTAGTCTAAACAATGGAACATTTCCAGAAGTACTAACCCTGAACCTACACCAGACCTTAACCCCCATAGTTACCTTATATTAGTATTTTAATAGTCAAGTACACTGTAAGTACATGTAGTGTAAAATAAAGTGCCACCAGAAGAGTTATTCTCGTTCTTATTCTTCATCCTGCTCTTAAACTTATAGCATAGAAGTTCCTCAAAACCCCAAACTGCAGTCTTCCTCATGAATATCAAATGAACATAATATATTCATATGTTAAACTTTCAGAATCCACCAACTGTTTCCTCCTTCTTGGGCTTGCGAAATCATCCCTTGTCTGTAAATCTGTAGTACAAGATGGTTTGTCAAATCCCCATGTGTTGGAATGGCTGATTTGGGTTGATGGTTCTATTAAAAGCAGTTTTCCAGGGCTGCTGAGTGACAGGTCTCTGCCAAGCAGGCTTGTGTAAAGGGTAAATATTGCAGGAGGCCAGAGTCTCAGGAGCATGTGTGGTCGGGAGCTGTGATCTCTGATCTCAGGGATAGCACACAGCAGGACGTGATCGCTCGCCGCTGCTCAGTCCGACACTCGACACGCGCATTTCACACTCTCTCTGCAACCCCAAACCTCTCCAGCTCAGCTTTGAATGTCAGAAACATACTCCAGGCTCCCGTTCAGAGCAGCACATCACAGCTTTTAGCTCAAACAACTGCTTGTTGCTGATCACTCAACCCTCCCTGGGCCGCAGGTGAAAGTTTCCACCGGCATGGAGTGCTGCAGTGTACTGCTGGTATTTTGGGGCTTCGTAAGGCAGAAAGCTTTAGAATACCAATTACTGTGTTGACACGAGATGTTCGTGAGTTGCTAAGCACGATTGTTTGAATTCATTAGATCCATCTGAGGGATGTATATTTGCTGATAGCGAAAGCAAATTTTCAGCCACGGTTTATAGTCGTTGAAAGAATATTGCTTTTTTTTGACACTTTACAAAAACAAACAAACCAAATCAAAATCATATACTGATTAAAAGATTGTTTTGCAAAGAAATTACATTCATTCAGCAAAGATCCATGAAAAAATATATATACAAACAAAAAATATATATTTCAAACAAATGCTGTTCTATTGGTCTATTCATAAATAATAATAATAAATGCATCACCGTTTCAACAAAAAACATTAAGCAGCACAACATTGATAATAATAAGAAATGTTACTTAATTCAATAATGAATGCATTTTAAAGTAATTATTATTATTATTATTTAAAAAAATCTAACTAATTACATGATGTGCTGATTAATTAACCAAATTAATTACAAATTAATCACATCAATTTTGGCTGAGAAATTACCCCTAAAAGATCATTTAAAGTCATTATTGTGTTAAATGAGAAAGCATATACATTAATAACTTTGATTCAACATAGAACTTATTAAACACATAAAAGTGAGTCATTCACTCATTCATTCAACCAATTCATTTAAAAACAAAGCAAGTGACCATTTTTTATGAATGGGTCACTGAATCAATGGCTCACTCAATTCATTAAAAACACTGCAGAATCATTCAGTAATTAAACACCATTGTCTGTTGCTTGGAGACAACAATTCTGCTGTGGCAAAACTGAGCAAAAACAGACAATATTGACAATATTGTGTCTAAAATGAAACATTATATTAACTTCTTGTTTATTGAACTCATGTATAAAATATCACATTTGCAATTATGTAGATATTTGGGGGAAAAAATAGCCTCCTGTAACATTCCTAAACTATCTCATATGATCTAAATATAAGATAAAACCCATACGGGGTACTGTTGTTGCATGATCGTAACTAAACTGCATTCAATTTAAGATGATGTACATAATAATAAACCGTAATAATATTTCACAATGCAACTGTTTCTATTGCAGCTTTAATGACCATAAGGGTTTCCTTTAAAAAAAACATCTTACCCACCTTAAGAATACATTTAATTTAAAAGGACTTTTGTATTATGATTTGAAAAAAAAAGAAGGATAAAAGCTAAAGGCACTGTTAAGAATATACACACACACTTAAAAGCATTAATGTCACAAAAAGGCCTTAAATAGACTAGCTGCAAAATTAATATTACTTGGGGTGCCGCAGTTAAACTGCTCTTGTGAAAAATGAGGGGTGTGATTAGGCACAGGAAGAGACAGAAAACAAGCCACTCATATTTACCAGCCAAAAAGACAGGGGTTGAGCTGATAGTAAGACTGACATGAAAATAGGGTGGGAATTACTGCTGAATTTCAGCATTTTTGCATCATTTGCTGCTGGCCTGCTGGTGAGACAAAGGCCTTTCATAACGTGATGATGGTGGCATTGACAAGCTGCCTGTGTTGCTGTGAAGAATGTCTCACTCTATCACTTTAAACCTTTTTTAAAAGATAAATAAACGTGAAGAGGAGTGCCAGAATTACACAATGAGTTCAAGTGTAAACAAGGGAGCCAGGCACAGGAGGTGAGAAAGAAAGACAAAGAGGGAGAGTGAAACATAGCAAATGTATTTCTCCTCCACCCCTATTTTGATGCCCGTTTTTGAGCGCATAAATATTTGATGAAATGGGCCGAAACCAAAGCCATATAACATTCCTGCATTCCTGAAGCTCGCTACCCCCGTAAGCCATAAACATTAAAGGCATGATTGAGTGCATTAAAATGAACTCATTGGAACAGCACATTGATTACTTGATGGAGAGTCCCCCTACTCTAATACAATAAATAGGGCCAACAGAATATTGCCCATTGCGTTTGCATATGGGAAAGGACATGGTGTGATATGGGTGCGTGGGGTAGGGTGGGGGTGTTATTGGGGTGCAGGTCCAAACCGCATGCTTTTTCCCTAGTGAAGGCCCAGGCATCATGCTTTGTCCCCTCAAATCTATCTTTTTAAATGATGTGTACATTTGGTCTCAGTGGGAAGTTAATTAGGTCCAGAGATTGCTTCAGGTATTGTTCAGGTAATTTAAAATGTCAGAATACGCAGGATGCCTGGTCTGACCGAGGCACTCTCTGTACCTCTGTAATATCAGGAGTAGCTAATTATTTTCCTTCTTTTGGTTGGCAGATTTGCTGGTAGAAAGAGAACAGAAAAGGAATAATAATTGGAAATATTAATGAGGTGGGTTTGTTGGACCCAAAAGACTTTTGTAATATCTCACTGCCAGCAGAATGTTTGCTCTCATAGTCAACCTCCAGATATTTCGGCAAGAATTAACTGCGGTTGCTGTAAAAGTGTCACCGCTACAATTGTACCATCACTTGTGGAGTGGAGAATATGGCTACTTTTGTACGACTTTATCCAAAACGAAAATTCTGTCATGCCTACATGGATATTTCTTCCATGTAACAAAATCAAGAACCTTCATTGTTTTTTTTTTTTTCCTTCTTTTCTCCTTTTTCATACAAAGACTCTAAACAGTTTAGATTGATCACAGGTTGGCAATCACCAAAAAGGCACTATAAAGGTACCAAGCAGATCAAATTTGCTTTATGTATTTGCCCTGCGTCGAAATCAGGCACATCTAAATGTCTGGAAACACGATTCCTGGCTGCATGTCAGTATCCATGGATTACTGGATGTTAAGTTGCAACAGGAACACCATTGAGTCCTACTTTTAGTTTAATTGTTTGTTTCACTCGTGTTTTACTTGCGTTTTCGCAGTTTCCCCAACAAAGTCCGGTCATGTAGCAGGCTCTTTTGCCACTCAGTCTGGCTGAGGGGGCGTGTTCCAGTGGGGAAGTGACGTCAGTGCTCTATACACACAGAAACAAACAAGATAATTAAACAAGATAATTAACTAGACACAGGTGTGAAACATAAGAGCAAATAAAAGAGCCATGGCAACTGATGAACAAAGGCAAATGAAACTGAATAGGGAACAGTGCAAAACCAAACACAAAATCCAACACAAACACTGATCAACCGTGACAAGTATAGTGTTTTATAGTGTTTCTTGAACCTTTGACAACATCTGGTCACTATGGACCTTGCACATATAGAAAATATCTTTGTCAAGATGTATAGATCTATATGTGATCAGATATCTATTCATTTTTGGTGAACTTTACCTTTAAAGAGTTGTTTCTTGTTTTGCCTCTCTATCTATTAGTAGCTGTTTACAGCATCCAGCTACATGCTAAATGCTTACACACGGAGGACTTGCGTTCTTTGTCCTTCAAGTACACATTTTTGTTTCCTCTGGTGTTTCTGATTTACATTACGTTTCACAGATAATTATCAAGGCACTGGCCTCTGTCAGCTGTAAGTTGCCTGTTCGGCGTGTTGCCACCAGAAGCAGACATGAAGCTGTGGCTGGAGGATGCGCCCGAGGCAGTGGACACTCTCAAAGACATAGCAGCTCCTTCAGTTTAGCTCACACTATAGATCTGCACTTTCAGAAAGGGGATGCTACAACAACTCAGATATACAAAGTGCTCACAAAAATTGTTTATGGAATATTACAATCTTCATTATGATTTATCTGTGCAGATCATTAAGGGCTCCAAGCACCAAAACTGTGCAATAATTATTTTTTCTGCCCATAAAGTGTATGAGCATCAGACACAAATCGCAGAGACCACAATTGTCCCATTTGTGCACCACGAATCAGGTGCACATAAACAAACCCATATGACACATGGTGGCACTATAATTGTCAGACACAGACAAGGAAAGATGAGGTAAGTGACAATGTACAGTTTATTTAGCAGGTTTGTAGTACAACGGAGGAAGCAAAGCGATGTAACTTGAAGACAGACTTAACTGAAGGTGAATGATATTCTGATATGTTGCAGATTGACGCTGGAGATGAAGGTTGCAGAGGTGATTCAGACGATCGGAGATCAGACGGATGGGAAGATGATGAAGACAGGATCAGGCAGGTAAGTGACAGGTAAGTAGCACAAGGTGAGTCTGTATAGTCTAATAAAGACGAGACCAGACGTGGAAGTGAGAGGACCGTGTGCAGGTGCAGGGGATCAGTATTCGGGAGATGGTGAAAGAGTGGGCGGATCTGGTGTTGATAACGGGCTTGGTGACTCGCTTTGTCACAGTAATAAGGAAATTAGCATTTTAGATCATAACTTTGGACCCTGAAAAAAAAAAAAAATGCAAATTTCTGCCAATAAAAATGAAAAATTCAAGCCATTTTGGATTTTCTTAAAAACCTACTTTTTCAAACTCCTCTTAGGATATACTCCTATTCGTTCCCTGAGGGAAGTAATGGACTCATTACGTCGAATAACGGACATTATGGGGTCTCACTTGGGAGCCCAATCACCTTCAGGTAGAAAGAAAATGGGCCAATGAAGCTTGGCTAGTGAGACTTGCATTGCAAGTACATACAGGTATATAAGCTTTCCAGCAACTCATTCATTCAAGTTTTTGCTGAGGAGGAAGGTGGTACTGGGCTGTGGAAGGTGAGGCATGACATCTCAAGGAATAAGGGTTACGACAGTAACCAAGACATTCCCTTTGTCAGGTGTGTTTGATTTTACGTTGACTGACGTTATGACTGACCTTATGGGGTCTGTATAGAAAGCTCTAAAACCCTTCCCAGTGCCCTATGTAAGTTGAACATACCTCCATACCTGGTGGGACGGAAGAACAGAACTTTCCAAGGGGAAGGTCGATAGCTGCTGTTCCTCTCTGTTTTACCCCAATTTAGCCATGACTGGTTGGATAACACTGGGAAAGATTGCCAAGTCCAGATGGAAAGGGACACAACTGAGGCCACATCCTGCACATAGGGAGATATTGTGGAGATACACATAATATCTGTAGGTCCTGCCTGGATGGAGCCACTACTGACACAGATATGGGGAGAGCAGATCCTGCCCAGGGAAAGAAGGAAAAGGGAAACCGCACTGTGGAAAAATACACATGTGGGATTACCAAGAGGGAATCACAACATATGGGGCACCTAGCCCAGTACAGGGGCTGACCGACTGGACATGCATCTCAAGTACTGGGCCTGGCGTCGGACGACTCCGCCGTATCTGACTGTCGAAGGAAGCTTGGAGGAAACGTCATCTAGGGTTCGCCAAGTGGGAAACTCACCTGAAGAGAAAGTGCTCATATCCCCTCCTTAGAGGGGAATAATGTTGCAAGCGAGACAGAGAGTCAGTCTTCCAGACATTACTTGTTTGCAACTAATACACGGGAAAAAAATGACTCAACCAGAAGATTGTAGAATCTCAAAGGTGTTAGGTGTCACCCAGCCTGCAGCTCTGCAGATGTCTGCCAATACTGAGCTTGCGTTCGGACATAAACAAGGAAGCGCTGCACTGTGCTTACCGTGTTAACAGCACAGGAGACTGACAGGGAAGAGAAGAGATTGTTGACAGTGGTAATTAAATTTCTGTCTATAGAAGAGTCAGAGAGCTTTCAGAGTTCATCAAACATATCTTAATTTGTGTTTTCCGTAGATGAACGAAGGTCTTACAGGTTTGGAATGAGATGAGGGTAGTAATTAATGACTGAATTAAAATTTTTTGGTGAAGTATCCCTTCATGCTCAACTGACTGGCGGGCCAATTAAGTCTGCCATATCCGGTCCAGAAGCCACACAAGGAAGTTCCAGACATCTGGAGGCAGGTACAATATGTTGCCCCGTCCCTGATAAAGCAGGTTCTTCCTCAATGGAATCCATCAGGGAGAGGCTTTCGCAAGGAGCATCAGGTTCGAAAACCAGGTACGAGTGGGCCAGTCAGGCATAACCTTCAATATCTCTTCCTTAAGCAGGCTCACTGGGGGAAATGCATATTTGCATTTTTCATTTCCAGCCTTCATGAACAATTATATATCACATATAAACAATTAAGATTGATGTGGTTTGGAATTGGTAAAATGTGCTTGGGAAATAAATGATGGTGTACTGCTATCAACTCAAGGCAGTTGATATGCTACTGCAGTCGAGGTCCTGTCCAGGAGCCCAAGGCTGTGCGCCCACTGCATTCAGTGCCCCAGCCTTTTTTGGAGGCATCTGTTGCTACAGCAACTTGGCTGTACCCTTGTTCTAAGGGCACTCTGGCCCATAGAAAGGCAAGGTCTGACCATGGGCTGAAAGTGCAGCAACAGATCAGTGTGATGGTCACTCGATGTGTGATATGGCTCCATGCCCATCTCAGGACTCGGCCGTGTTGCCAGTGCTGAAGGGGTCTCATATGCATCAATCTGAGCAGCGTGACTATAGCTGCAGATGCCATATGCCCCAGGAGCCTCTGAAATTGTTTCAGTGGAACCGCTGTCCTGCTCCTGAATGAGGCAGGCAGTTTGGCACTGACTGGGCGCATTCTATTCGTACATGTCCTTCAGGTTGATAGCTGCAAACCAGTCTTGGGAGTGAGTGCATGTAAGGAAGGGTAGGGCGGAGGGAAAGCGCCAGCCTGGAAAACATGGCCATCAACTCTAGGTCCTTACAGTGAAAATTACTCCATTACAAGTTACAAGTCACTAATTCCAAAACGACTTGAGTAAAAGCCTTAGGACAGGTTTCACAGACAGGGCTTAGATTAAACCAGTAGTAGGCCTTAGCTAAATTAAGGCAAGTATCTTTTATAAACGTTACATAGGAAATAATTATATATATATATATATATATATATATATATATATATATATATATATATATATATATAAAAACATTACTGATGTGCATCTTGAGACAAAACAATGACACTGACTTATTTAGGATTGGTCAGTACAAGCTGATTTCAGTTAAAACAGTTCAAACAGGCATTTAAATCTGGTACTAGGCTTAAGCCTTAGAATGTCTGATTTTAACAGTACTCAAGTATTTTACTCATACTGAATATAGTCTGAAAGATGTACTGGTCCCCAACACCTAGAAACATGCTGGACGTACTGGTTTTGGCTTCATCACTGACTGCAGCCATGTCCTTCTATATGAAACAACTACAACTACCTGCTACTGCACCTACATTCGCGCAAAGTCGCCTTGTTGACAAGGTGGGGCGAGTAAGGGCAAAATGCACTTACAGTACCTTTAATGCCCTGTAGATGGCAATATCTCTTCTTTTGTAGCAGAAATAATCTGATGCAGAAAAAGTTAGGTATAATTGCATTTTTCATCACAAATATATTGGAGTAAAGAGTACATATATTTCGAAAATGCAGTCAAGTAGAAAGTAAAAGTTGCTAATATCATTGATAGTCAGTAAAACTACAAAGTAGCCAAAAAGATACTTAAGTAGAGCAACTAATTAGGCCCTACATTTACTTAAATACTTTACACCACTGTCTGATGAAGTTTTTGTTGGCACAAGGGCAGGACAACCTATCAATCAACACTACTTATCTGCTCATCATCCTGACATTCTCAAGTACAACAAGTTCTACACACCAAGACTCTATGAAGTGACCCATCACAAAAGCTGTTCATTTACCGTAACAAAACCCACATGATCATACAGTACTAATAGGTGAATGTCATACAATTTCCTCACTTTAACCTCTTTTTTTTTTTTTAGTATCTGCATTAAAATTCCATCGGCATAACAAACAATTCAGCAGCAGATGGTTAACTCTCCCATTGTCTTCTCTGTTTAGTGAAGGGAATACCTATTCAAGCAGCACATTTTTGATCTACAGGGAGAAAATGGCAAAGATTCTTTTATATTCAAATGAGAACATTATCATAAGGCACCCGACAATAGAAAAGTCCCCTTCTGTTAGTGTCTCATTTGAATAGCTTATATCTTCAAGACACCTCGTCAGGAGATTCATTTGGGCTTTCGTCCCCGGGACGGGACACCTCTGTAGCTGGTAAGTGTCATGCGTCCAACTATAATTTATCAAGAAAGGGCCCGTTTCAAAGATGAGCGAAATAACTGTCAAGGGGGTAATGAGTGATGTAAACACGGAAGATTAATTAGGTTAAATAGACTCGTACTTGTGAGTCAAATCACATCATCGGGGCATATAGGGGCACCTACCGAACAGTTTTTCCTGTCCTGAAAGGGAAAAACTATCCATCTTTTGTCAAATGTTTCAAAATGGGGCTGATCTGAGGGAAGTCTTTTTGTGGCACCTGTGGCAGTCTCTGTGAGCACGTGCGTTTGAGACAGAGACAAAGAAGCCGTCCCCGATTAGAGATGGAGACCAAAAGAGGATCAGACGCAAACATGTCAGCATCTTTTAATGTGTGTATCAAGTCTTTCAGGCATCTCAAGGAAGCCAAACAAAACAGAAATGACAAGCTGGTGTTTGGCAACTCAGAGAGTGAGGAGGCAGTGGTGGGGGGCTACAGAGGAAACTTTTATTTCTCCAATCATTCTCCGCAGGGAATACATTCACTCCACTGTCATCTTCTCACTGAATTACAATTAACCTGTCTTTCTTTTGCTTCTTTTCCTTGTACGTCCCCTCCTCCCTCTGTACGACAGGGGACTCGTTGAGGTGTTTCCGTTTGGTAAATTCATTTAAACACTATAATTAATGTTCGTGATTTAAAATCACTAATTATAGTTAAATGACTGCTGCATCTTCACAGCGTGTCTGACATGAATACTTGACCTGCAGATTGATCATGCAATCAGCGGAAGGAAGAGATGGGAAAAAAAAAAACTCAGATAATGAACCAACTGAGAAGTTGCATAAAATATCCATGGAGTTTCCTAAATTAATATATAATGCAATTTATCTTCAACATTTAGGGTACATTTGCATCAATTATATTATCAAAAACATGCTCATTAATGTTTAAAAAAAATGTAGAATCAAAGCACATTATTTTACACCTAAAACCGCTAAACAAAAGTAATCACTAATTATATTTTTATATAAGGGGCAAGTGAAACATTTTATGAAGTATCAACCTCACTAAGTACATGTCCAAAAATTATATCCGCACAATTTGACAAGTTTCATTGTATTATCACGACTAAAACAATTGACTCCAAGCACAAGTCCGCAATTCATGCTTACAAAATCTTTTAACAAATATTTTGAATAAAGATATATCCTACAATCCTGTGCTTGCCATTCTGTGGCAGTTCAGCTAAAAAATAAAGATGGCATCTGAAAGTTGTGGTTGGTGGTCAGTTTGTGTGTAAATGTACATTTTTGATCAACGTTTTCCACTTCTGATGTCATTTCTGGTGAGAAATTACTACAGTAATAATTAAATATTTGCTTAGTTATCAGCAAAGCTTGCTCTATTTTGCTGTAGATCATTAACAGTTACGCTGCCTCAGAAATCTGTTTCGTGAAGTACCTTTGACTTCATGCACAAACGCTGCCTACAAAGTCATTACCTGTTAAGGCAGCAAGACAAGTCAGAGAGTGTCAATAAATAAATATGCACAAATTACTAAATAGAAATTACATATTTATAAGTAAAATAAAGTAAAAAAAAATCATGAGTGTTCATATTAAAATTAATTTATAAAACCATATCAAATGTGTCAATATTTTGACTAGGTATTTTTCCTTCTTGACACTAACAAAGTCCATTTCATCTGTTTCCTTTATTCCCGTTCCTTTGTTTGAGCACACCTTTTCACCCTCGTCTCCCTCTTCCTAACCTGGCTCTCTCTGCCTGTGTTCTGTCTGAGCTGTCCTCTCCATCAGGAAGCGGTGGGTCTGATCCAGCCTCATCAAGCCGCTCCTCCAGGGCTGTCATGGAGGGCGGGGCAGGGCACTCACACCATATGGCTGACCGAAGCCCCGCAGCCTCCCCAGGGGCGATGAGAAAGCTCGCTCCTGATCAGAGCTCAAAGAGGGAATCAGAGAGAGAGAAAACAAGACAGAAAGAGAAGAAAAGAAAGAAAGAAAGAAAAAACACGTACAGACACTAAGAAACTATGACTATTCACAGAGGTTTGTCCAAATTTTCAAAAACATACTGATCTATTTTATTATATTTAACATTTGTGTTCAATTTTCTAGATGCATGTATTTACTAAACATTACTTTCAGAAAAATCACAAGCTCTTTCACATGAATTCAAACTTGTGGCGATGGTCTTCTTGCACCCATCAGGCAGCAAGCTGTTCCCTCAGAGAGCCATTACGACTCAAGTTAGGGACCCTTCAACGACTGGGAGCCACTCAACAGGCAGCGGCCCATCCCACTGAATCCAGCTGTTCAGAGATGAGCCACCTTGCCAGAAAATAACCACCCTGACATTTTGAATATGCTTCTGTGGGGCTTAGCAGCACACCAAATATTTGCATGCCTTTTGTCTCCAAAGGCAAAGGAGATAGGGGAGAGTCAACAGCGTTCTCCTCCTGAGATAGACACGTCTAAATGGAGCTCACATCTCCACACCCCCGACAGGTCTCTCATCGCCCCGTGAAGCTCACCTCCTGGAGGGCCCAGTGATTGAGAGGAGCCCTTAGCCCAGCTCTTTTATCCTGGGAACGCTGCTCTGACCCCCCTTTTTACTGCCGCCACTGAGAGAGAGAGAGAGAGAGAGAGAGAGAGAAAGAGGTGGGCAGGAAAACACATTGGATTAAGTGATCATGATGTCATGAGCTCAGAACAAGAACAGACTGTCAAATTAGAAATATTATTATTAATTTGAATTGTTATTATTATTATTGTCATCAATAATGCTTAATTATTATGATGATTATTGTTTACTACTACTACTACTATTACTGCTGCAAATGCCTAATTAGACTGAAAAAGGGAACAATATCATCATTATTATAATAGTAGTAGTAATCGGCTGATTTAGTTAAAATATATTATCTTCATTTGTTAATATATAATACATATTAATTATAATTTATAATGAGTTAATAACAATTGTTGCAGTAATATTCAGTTTAATTAGTTAATTAACAACAACAACAACAATAAAACGTTTTTTAATTTGAAAAATATTAATATTTGTATCAAAATACATGTTCTTCATCACCAAAGATGGCTGTATTACCATTACCAGTTGAATCAGAGCTGGCAGTGAGTATTAGTAAGACTGAGATTGGGTACTAGTATTTGTATGGTTTACAGGGACACCTATTGGCCGGGCTGTAGAAAAATATGACAAAGTAGACCGCATGTCTATGTCATGAGGGACCAGAGGGAGACAGTATAATACGACTGTGAGAATGTTGGACTGTATTTTGTTCAGCTCAACATGCAGCAGCAGACCATCTTATTCCTCCTGCCAGATCATTGAACAAAACTAAAACAGGGTTTGACAATCCTAGATCACTTCAGAAATACATTTGTGCTCTGAATTGGTACAAAATATCTACTAGAATTTGCTTGTTTTGATACAATGTTAAATACTTCTGTAAAATGTACAAGGAGCATCATCTGTGTTTGTAAGGGATTCAAATAATACAGACAAAAATAAAATACTATTTTAATTTATAATATAAATTAAATATAATTTATATTTGACAATGTAATCGACCACAGATATTTCAAGAATTCTAACTAAGAATGCAATGAAGAATTTTTTTCGTAATTCAAGACTATCGCACATTAATTTCATGCGATTTAGGTTTGTACGATCATATCAGTCCAGTCACGAACATATCACCGCAACAAAGAATGAAATCTTACTATTGTAAATTTATAAATTATATGGGGGGAAAAAAAGCATGAATCACTACAATAATCTTAACAAAATAAAAAATAAAAAAATAAATACAAAAAAAAGAGAAAACCAATAACCAAACAAACAAAGAGGTAAAAGGTGAAAAAAATACATATACATGCATACATACATATAAAAAAAGAAAAGAAAGAAAAGGAAAATAGAAAAAAATAAATACCATACCACCGTCACCATTAATGTATTTAATTATATCCATACCAAAAAAAGGGAAAAAGGGAAGTAATTCTTAAGAGCGCATCAATTTTATTTATTTTTCAAAATGTCATTTTGAATCACAACATTTTTTTGTAGTATTGAAATCACAAATATTCTTATTGATCATGCATAACCATTGTTTACAGGGACATCAGGACTAGCTTTAGATCGGCTCCCTGTTTTTTTGTTTTTCACTCCATACAATTCAACTGGAGCAAAAGAGGCTTTCAGAGAAAGAAGAAACAGGACAATTTTTTCCAAGGATCCGTTTTTTTATTTTTTAGGAATGTTCCTGTTTTGCACAACAGGTGTCATTTGCCACCTTATCACCCAACTAAACGACAGACTCTATACATGTTTCATCTTCACCTTTCTTGGACGTGCTACCTCTGAAAACAGTGTATACAATAAATGGAATAATTCATGAGTTGTCATTAAAAATGAAACTTTCTCTCACTTTCTCTCCTTAGACTGGAGATGAGGTTTGAAATTCAACATAATGGACTCAAGATGCTCTGAAGTTTCCTTTCCTGTACCTACTCATCCCCACTAGCGATGATGGAAGCCGCCAATTCCCGTTTGCCTTCCCCAGATGAAAATGAGCCATCTTCACATTAATTGCAGCAAGACATTCCTTCTTTCTCTCTAACTTTCTCGTCTTTTTAGTTTGACACTTTAGTTTTTTGCTCTCTTCCTCCTTGATTTTAACTGACATGCATGTTGTCCAGTTTTGAAGCCATCCTTGATAATGTAAGACTTTAAGATTTCAAAGCCAATCCTGCTTCACTAAAGAAGAAGTGGTAACACTTCCCAATTAGTTAAAGCACTAACTAACACTAAATTTTGTTAGTTCAAATCAACTCAGGCCCATTAAATACTAACAGATAGGCCCACAGCTTTCAACTTTTTTTTATTTAATGTTGAAACTAAGATGCTTTAATAGTATTTTCATTGTCAGATAATAGTACGATTAATAATGTTAACAAACGGTAGCAAAAAAGTTTTCTAACAGTACTCCCGTCTGTGCCAAGGACACAAACTCTGAACATTTATTGACAATCAAAGCTTCGTAACACAACAGTGATTTAACATCAGCTATTTATTTTAAGAAGCATTTACAGCTGAATGCATGATTTAAATACACCCGGCGAGCGAAGCCCGACAATTCAAGGCACCTATATAATCATAATTAGAAAAAGCAAACATGGGATAGAAGCTCCCAGCCCTGTCGGATATTTCTGCATCTCAATTATTCATTAATGTGAAATTGTGCTTGTCTCAAGTGCAGCTTCGTCATTTTCTCAAGTGACACAGATCCTGGTCGATGTCTGCCGAGCCCCCCTTCACTCCTGTGCCAATTTCCTCGGCAGACAAAAGTTGTTTAGGAATCTATTTCCGCCTTGGTAGCATGGAAATTCTTGATTTGTCTTTATCCTAAGACCATTTGTATTACAGAAGACTGCAATAAATAATAAATTGTGTATGATGGAGCATGGGAAAAATACATGCGATAAGAACAAATGGTTCTGTGCAACAAAATGTGCTCTGGCTTTCATAAAATGTGACTTCAAATTATTATTACTAGAATTATGTGTTATAAGACGACATACCTTTCCAATTTATTTGTATTATTATGATACACTCTTATTTCGTAGATGAAATAATGGCTAAAATCTATCCGTTGCTCCTTAATGACTAATGTCGTGAAGCCTAATTATAATCTGATCTGCAGACATTATTAACATAGAGAATCTGCCTTTTTGGTGTCTTTTTAAGATGGCCACTAGTAGAGGCAAATGTGATGTAAAAGATATTTCATGTAAGAGTCAATGAATAAAATAAAAGGGGAATGAAAGACTCTGCAAATGACCCTCAGTGGAAGAAATCTTCTACATGTTTTAACCTCTCATTTTAGCTGGCATACTTTAATAAGCTCTTATTTAAATGTATTCATTAAACATGGACTGAGGACTTTAATGTATTTTAAATAATCGCCTTCAGTGGCTCAGATAAATGACTATTTAGACAAGAGCGTGGCATGTGACATTGTTTTTCAAACATATTTCAAATAGATCAGATAATTCCAGGTCATTTCTCCACAACATTCACATGATTTGAATTTAAATAATGTGAAGGTGCTATTGAGGCAGTGTGTGTCAGTGATTATAGCCGTTTTACAGCAAGTCTGCATGACGTTCTGCCCAACAACAATAAAGGACAAAAATTTAATTACAAACCCCTAATGATGTTTTTTTTTTTTTGTGTGTGTGTGTGGTTTCTCATGTACATGAAACATGAGTGTTCTGAAAATGCTGCATGGTGTCAAGTCATGCATTATTTGTGCTGCATATGTGCAGGTGAGTGTCTTTTAATGAGAATCCAGCAACACTCAAGGATTGCTACAGAAATATCTCTTACACATTTTGAAAGCTCATGCCTTGCCAGATGTTATTTATAATTAGCCAGCAGACGATTTTGTTCAAATTTCAGTCAAATTAAGACAAATATTTCAGACAGTTTCTTTCCGATTTGCTTAGTTGTTTGGATCTGGTTTTAATCACAGTTTCAATGTGTTTATTACAGTCAGGACAGTCATTAAGGTGGAATGGGGTCTAGGCTATTTCAAAAGGGGACTTATAACCTAAACATTTGCAGGTATAACTTTTTTTCCCCTTCAATAATGGTTTCCTATAGTCAGTTCACCCAGTCCGCTCATAGATAGTTAAGATATAGTACTCTTAACACTAAAAGAGCCTTCAATTGCATGCTTGCTTAATTTGAATAAATGGTAACAATTTATAATAAGTATAAAAAGTACTTACAAATCATTTGCAAACTATTAGTTTGTAGTTGATTCATTGTTAATTTGTTATTTTTTAATATATTAATGTACAAATGGTGAGTTCTTTATTCATTGCCATTAACAAAATTATTATTGTTTAATCTGCTCGTACTGTATATAAATAGATAATGTTTTGTTGTTGTTTTGTTAACCACTTATTTACCATATAACTGATGTACAGCATTTTAAACCAGTAGTAAAGGAGTTATTAATGGTTATTAGGAGTAAAATAGTTCTCACTTTAGATTTGGTCACGGAAAATGTGAAAATATCATTAAGTACTTTAAGTGCTTTAAACCAATCTTTATTGGACACTACTTGCATACTATTAAGTGTCCCCGTTTACAAATACATGAAGCAAATTGAAGTAAATGTACGTTTAGTAAATATACAGAAATACTCATAACATCATGATTAAAATACATTAGTTAGGGTAAGGATTAGGGTACAAAGCATTAAAAAACATGATCTACCTGGGCTAATTAAACGATAATAATTTCTAAATTACAGTGATAATGAATGAAGAATGCATTTTTGTATATAGCCTATTAATAAAGTATAAATAGTAATATATTAATATATATATTAATATTAATACAGTATTAAGAGATTACGGTATTTAGAGACTACAATATATAAACCATGAATTAATAATAATAATCATAATAATACACATTAGTATTATTATTAATAATAATAATAATAATAATAATGAAGAGCGTAGAGTATAAATCAATAATTAAAAATAAGTAGGAATAATCAAATAAAGGCATAACAATAATAATAATATTAATAATAATAATGAAGAGCGGAGACTATATTAAATCAATATAATTAAAAATAGACAGGAATGTGCTTGTTTTCTCTATTTTTAATCTGTGTAATTATTTCATATCTTGTGTTGACCAAAATGGTCATTTTCTTTCCTCCTTCTTCACTGGCACCGGTGAGAGCCAAAGAAAGGGAAGATGCGTTAAGATATGTTGATGAATAGGGATAAAAGAATGGCATAATCATATTCCGGTATATTTAAGACAGTGTCTTGGGGTTTTTAAAGCAGCTGGCAACTCTCGTCCCCAACGTTTATCAATTATTACTTATCTTGGAGGTTTCCATGCCCAGGGATCTAAGACAGTTCTAAAGGTTTTTCCAGCCACTTCCCACTTTTTTTCTTTGCACTAAGCACAGCCCATTAGAGGCCCATACAGCGTCTCTGAGGAAATTATTGTTTCTGTGACACTTCCAACTGCTCCAACTCCACTGGAAAGTGACCTGAGCTTGTTCAAGCATGCTTGTAAGCCAACAGAATTTTTATGTATAAAAACAAAATAAAAATAAAAAATAAATAAAAAATTTGCTCATTCCACTAGACTCTCTTTTTAAACTGAAAAAATGCAAGTCAAATCATCAAGTTTGTCAGGGTCAACAACGTAAAATCTTTTCAAATCCTTTACGTTGCTCTGATTATTTTCTGGCAACACTGAAGAGAGTTAAGATGTTGGGAGTCTTTCTGCAATTTACATGGAATTCTTCCCAAACATAGCATCCTTGACAAGCTACTTAAGCATATCATAAATGGAGTGAGAACTGTAAAAATAACCACTTATCTATGATTAAGACTTTATTTTTAAATTAACCTAAGTGTCATTTAATTACACATGCACACATTAATTTAGATATTTTTTTTTTTCGATATGGATCCACTTTCTTTTTCAATTAGGCAATGAACAGCATATTTACATAAGTACAAGATTCATCCATAATTCATCATAATTAAACCATTTCCCTGTGTTGCACTCTTGACCACCTGTTGGCACTCACACTAAATAATTAACAGCATTTTTCAGTTCCTTTTTTCTTAGTTTTATCTCTTTGATGTTTTGCTCCACATTCATCCCTTTTCTTGCATGTACTCGGCGGATAAGCCAAGAAATAATCCGAGTCGTCTCTTTCAGACTGGAAACTTTGCATTTTAACTTTTGTCTGGAGATCCCTTTTTCCTCCTCAATATGAAATATCATCTTTAATAAAAGTGGAAGCGGGGAGAGAAACACGATAAATCGGCTCTAACCACACAGAGGCGCAGGTCTCTGGGAGACTGATTATCATCGTGCCTCGATGCTAGACTTCTCAATAATTAGAGGATGTGCTGCTTTGGCCTTGATTGTTCTCCCAGGCTAGGCGTCAATTACCACGGCCCTTGTCTCTCCCTGTGCACTCTGCCTTCCGGCTGCCAGAGAGCTTTGCACATGAAAGGTCCATTAATGTCCTGCAATTGCGTCATGGGAACGGACGCAAAGCAGATTTGGTGAATGGGACATAGTGCTTGAGCTTGTGTCATCTGCTTAGCTGTGGGTGATGGAAACAGAACAATGCAATATACAGGGGAAGAAGGTGCTTATGGTTTGGAACAAATGTTTATATATATATTAGGGGTGTAATGGCACACAAAGAAGTCACGTTTCAGTACGTATCTCAGTTTTGGGGTCACGGTTAGATAGGATTTCGGTACAATATGAAAAACGGGGTCCATTTCTCACTATTAACTATGACTTTTGCCTCAATAAACCCCTAATAACTGCTTATTATAAGTTTAGGTATTGGGTCGGATTATGGGATTTAGAAAATGGTCATGCAGAATAAAGCATTATAAGTACTAATAAACTGCCAATATCCTAGTGATGCACTAAAAAACGATCATGACTAACTGTTAATTGGTTTACAGAAAGTTTCTGTACTATATACGGCAAATTACTGTAATAGATCTAACAGCACATTTTTACCTAAAAATACTGTAATGTTATTTACATTAGGGTTTTATATAACATGTCGTTAAATTAATGTTTATTGCAATTTTTAAATTTCTTGTGTTTTACCATGATGTGTTTGTGTTTGTGATGTGTTTCTGTTCACCTTCTATATTGTCCTGCTCAGCTTTTGGAAAAGCTGCTTGTGATGAACCTTGATTCATCATGTGACCCTCATCCCCACTGTGTTTGGTGGTTGTCAGTGTATTACAAAAGGTACAAAACAGATATTAGTACTTCAATAGGTTGGCGAATTAACATTATATCAGTTCATGAAATGCGTTTTTTTTTACCGTAAATTCAACTGGATTTTTTTACATAGAGAAAAATAAAATTATGAACCGTAATTAATCACAAGATAAACCTTTAAATTATATGGTTTTGAACTGTAAAATACACAGTAAACCAAGTGCTGTCCCGTAAAACCTAAAACGTTGCTACTGTATTTTTTGCAGTAAAGTTAAAGCAGCGTTTTTTTTTTTTTTGTTTTTTTTACAGTGTAGGCCGATGCATGCTAATAAGAAACTAGTTAATAGTGAGAATTGGACCCTAAACTAAAGTGTTACCGGACAGGTTTCTTTTCATTTATTTTAGTAGTAGTGCAAATCAGTTTGTTCCACCAAGCAGCCTCCTTTAGCGCATTAATCACTTAGTAAGCAGTAAACAGAATGCATTCTTGCATAGGTCATTTTTATTTATTTAATTATTTTTTTTTTGCTGGCTGATAAAAACAAAATGTATTTGGTCACAATCAGCTACAAAACTGAAAAACATCTTATGTTTTAAAAATAATACTTGTGCATTAGGAGTGTTAAAATTTGCTCCACTTAAACTATATGTAAAAATTCAAAGCTTAAGCAAAATCCTTCTATACTTAATATTCCACGTCCAGTTCCGCGCACAGTTGAGTGTGTGAGCCTTTCAAAGGCTTTTTGCTCTTCCATGAGAGCAAAAAGATGTGGATCTAGCGGACTTTGTTTTCAAGAGCTCAAGTCATTCGCGTATGCGTCGTTCTTCTTCTGCTCTTTTTACTGTTCTGGTGGTTAGCAAACAGCAATGTATTACTGTGCACGCCCCCTTCTGGATTGGAGTGAGGATCGCCTGTGACTCATTGTATCCAATGTCTAACTGCATGAACCGAACCATGATGTCCATATGGTAAGGCTCAGGGCAGCATTTCCCAAAAGCATCGCAAGCCTAAGTTGGTTGTAGCTCCATTGGTGGCAATGGCTCTACGATTAACTTAGGCCAAGATGCGTGTGTGTGTGTGTGGTTGTGGTATATACACTAATGTGCACTTTTGAGTAGCAAATCAACACAATGATTTATGAAGGATCGTGTGACACTGAAGACTGAATATATGTTACATTAAAAAAAAAAAAAAAAATATATATATATATATATATATATATATATATATATATATATATATATATATATATATAATAAAAAAAAATGTCAGTTGTAATGACATTTTCCAAATATTACTGTTTCACTGTATTTTTGATCAAATAAAATCAGCCTTGGTGGTGAGCATAAGAGACTTATTTCAAAAACACTGAAAAGAGAGAGAGAGAGAGCACTATCTTTATTGTTTAAGTGCCTTTCCAGCTGTATGAGGTAGATGTTTCTATAAAATAAGAATTACCAAAATGTCCACCAAGCAGCCCAGTCTTGAAACAATGGTTATTCTCATCCATTCAGTCACAGTCAAATACGACCAGATTTCCAACTAATTTCAGATAATAACATTGTGTTTAATTAACATTAGACAATTAAAGCAGTAATTATTAATCATAGCTAGCTCCCCACAGGCACAAGACACAAAGACGTTTTTAACTCATTATTGGAGTTCCTCCAGCGCTCATTTTGAAGACAATTGTCCTCATAGGCATTGACTTCAATTACATAATAACACTTTTGTTTATAACGGCATGGTAAAATAGTAGTGGTCAGAGTTCAAATAAGATTCTGCACAATAGTGAAAAATTTTGAGCTTTTTTTTTTTTTTTGCTCCCAAGAGGAACTCCGAATATCTCCATTACTGTCTTTTCAATTTCAGAAAGATTTCACACAGCAAGTTGTGTACATATAATACTTGCAATGTAATTGCCATCTTATCTGTGGCTGTCTCTCCATTGCTCTGTATATAAATAGAAATCATTGATTGGTCTGATGATAGCTTTGATTCTTATTAGGGGCTATTCTTTTTTTGTTGTCATGGGAATTAGCTGTGAAATGCCACAGTGACAGCTCTTATTTGCCTCAGAGGCTCAATGGGTCTGGCTGGCCCAAGGTTATGTGACCTTGCACAGCAGAGAGAAAGAGAGAAATGGCCTGTGAAAGTCAGTGAGAAAGAGGCTCTGAGTTCATAACTCTACCACACCACCTGCTGTAGATCAGGATTATTATTATTAAAGGGTATGTCTGTCATTTAACTGGAAGCAACACTATGAGATCATGATATCGTAAAGAATCAAATCACTGCACTTTCACAGAAGCTGCCCTCATAAAATGCTCTCCCTCCAGATCTGACCAGTTTATACACATATATGTGACCCTTTAGAATAGTAGTAAAAATATTCATGATATAAATGATCGATATCACAAGAAATTTAGATTCAAAGCAATTTGATCCCAGCATTTGAACAGGAAATGCACTATTCCTGTCAGGTAAGGGTAACCTCTTATTAAAAAAAATAAGATCACTATGGTCTCAAAACTACTTCCAAGAATGTTGAAAGAACAGTCCAACAGCACTTGGAATATTCATCCACTTTAAAAAAATATTTGTTTTTGCATCACTTGGCTTGCCAGTGTTTTCGCATTATGGACATACTGTCAATCTGCACATTACTTGGTGGATTTTTCAGTGACTGTTTCTGCAGGTTACATCGACACGCCAGTAGGTGGCGACGAGTGACTGTCTTTATGAGTGAGAGTTCTGAATCATTCATTCAGCAGATTTGTTCAAACATGTTGATTCATTCAGGAAGGAAACAAGAGACTCTCTGTGTCCGAGCATGCCTACTTTCCTACTAGTAGGCGAGAAACATTACATACAATGAGTAGTCTGAAGTTATAAACCTGTAGGCGAAAAGTACCTGAACGACCCGCTACTTGCACTGAGATTCTGGAGTGCGCATTAAATAGATGGACACTTTACTATCCCATGAGGCCACGGGAGAGGAGTTATAAATGGCAGTGAAGTGTCACAACTGACGCCGTGAGAACTCAGATTCCATACTTAACACTTTCATACTACATTGAACATTTTTTAACAATCACATTATTATTTTTATTATTTTTGTTGCAAATTTAGTGTCTAGTTTACGATTTTGTACGCACCTACTGTCTTTAAGAGGGAGTCATTGAATCATTCACTTAAGAGATTCATTCAAAACGCTGATGCACTCAGAATGAATCAGAAAGAAAACCGAATCTTTCAAAGTGCTTATTCATTTAGGAACAAAAGACCACCTAACGTGTGTTGCTTGGAGGTGCAGAGCCTTGATTATGCCATGGCTTTGTATATTTTTCCATATTAACTTGAATTAAAAATAACATCACACGCAATAATGCGATTACTTGCCGAAACACAGTATATTGAGGAAAAACAGCACTCTTGCTTGTGTGATATTGCTGAAACATACCCATGCTTTTATTAATGCAAGATGAATTGGTAACACTTTACAATAAGGTTTATTAGCTACCATTAGTTAATAAAATTAGTTAATATGAATTAAGAAATGAACTGCACTTATACAGCATTTATTAATCTTTGTTAATGTTAATTTCAACATTTACTAATACATTATTAAAATCTTGTTAACATTAGTTAATGCTCGGTGAACTAACATGAACAAACAATGAACAACTGTATTTTCATTAACTAACATTAACGAAGATTAGTAAATACAGAAACGAATGTATCGCTCATGGTTCGTTACTGTTAGTTAATACTTTAACTATGTTTAACTAATGAACCTTATTGTAAAGAGTTACCGATGAATTGAATGCATATTTATTTCAAGCTCGTTTTAAACAATTGATTTTCATCCGTGCAATGAAAGATCAGACATATCTACGGAATACTAGAATTTTCCATATCCTACATCAAAATTAATAATCGTCAGCATCAATAATTTAGATTTCATTCTTTAAGTACATGCCAAGTTGAAGCTCCATTAATATGAAAACCCAATAACCATGCACAGTGTTTAATACACTCCCCAATTAAAGCACAGTCCTATCAGCTACATGACAGCCCATCAATGCAGAAGCCCAAGAGCATGAATCTTTCCAGAGTATAAGAACACCACAGCCTTTTTCTATCCCTCCCCCACATTTTTTTTTTTTTTTTTAAGGTGATCAATTTCATGGCCATTGAGCTGTTGAGAACACCCCGTCTGAATATTTTCCCCGCACTAATAGATGATGATGATGCTGTCCGTCAGGGCACTAATGAGCATGGTGGTAATCTTAATGCATGTTTTGGTCTTGGCCTAGCGACCGTGCTCTTGTTGCCGTCTGCATGCTCCACGGAACTATTATAAACTTGCACAGATGAACCCAAAATCAAGGCCTTTTTGCTCAGAATGAGTGTTTGGAATATCAAACGATGTTGCAGGTAATGAGCACGTTCTAATTAAAAGCATTTCATCTGAAAGCTGAGCACACAAATCATCTATTTTGTAAAGCAAAAATACAGCGTGTCTTTGTTTAAACATGTTATCGGATTTATTAGTAACACTTTACAATAAGGTCCTATTAGTTATCGTTCGCTAATGCATAACCTAACTTTAATAAGATAGAGCATTTGTTTACAGTATTAATCTTTTTTTAATGGTAGTTAATAAAAATAAGGTTGTTAATTCATGTTAGCTCAGGTCCATTAAATAATACTAACATATACAACTTTTGATTTTTAGTCAAATTAACAATACCTTAAGTGTTTTTCATTGTTAGTTCATGTTTTAACCTTATTCTAAAGATTTACTTAAGTTAGTTGTTTCGTGGAATGTGAAAATGTATGGACTAATTTCATTTTTTTTTTTTTCCTCTGGGTTTTTGGCATAAGAACATTATTTAATGATCAACTGTAAAATTAGGCAACAAGTCTCAATTTACTCTAGTGTCCTCCTGTCACGATGCGCGTCTGATGCCCACTGACTGACAAAAGCACAGCCGTCCGTCTGAAACACCAGCGGCCCAGTACACCATCTGAGCCATACAAGACGAACTACTCTCAGTTTCCATAACATTTCTTGTTTCATTATACTCTCTGGAGCTTGTCAGGGGAAAAAAGAGAAAAGATCTGAACCTTTTCCTTTCTGCGTTCGAATTTACATCTTTTGCTCATTTCTCAGAGTCTGCCCCTCACCAGGAGGATTCTAATGAAGGGGAGAGTGAGGGCTCTGCTGGGATCCCAGAGAACCTGGAGACAGGAGAGAATGCAGGCCGGTGACGGCACGGCAGCCACGATTTCCATATGAGTACAATCAGTTTGCCGACTTTTAAAGTGAATGTTTAAGTAGCCTAAGAGATAGGGCTTTGATTTGCCCTCTGATCAAGCCCGAGACGTCTCATTCAGAGAATAATGATTTTCCCCCTTAATTTCACTGTGTTTCCTTCTTATCTCTGAGCTTACAGGTAGCGTAAAACCCAGTGGTATTGTCTTCCCAGAGTTTTGCTGGCGAGAAGGGCCTTTCTTCTACCAGATTAGAGATGGATGTGCATGGAGGGGAGGGAGATGAGAGAAAGAATTGCAAATGGAGATTGGGGTAGTCATTAGATGCTGGACAGGTTGTCAGGAAGGAGGGCCGAAACCATTGCTGGCATGGGCTTTACCACCATGGATAAATAAAAGACCCATTTTTTGGTTTCTGATTTGATATTTAGACTAAATAATAATAATAATAATAAAAATGTCATTGAAAGTGAATGACAAAAGCTCAAAGTGAAGTGAGTCTAATAAATGTCTGAATGTTGGTGTGAAGAAGAAAAGGGACAGTTTATCAACAGATGCATTTCCACCTGGACTTGTCAAACCAGCTAAGCTAAACCATAAAAATGACAGAGACAGGAGTGGTGTCTAAATTTCACAGTTTAACGCACGGGTCTTCAGTCTTTTCAGGACTTAAAACAGAGTGTTGTGCTTTAAAACTAGCTTATAATATTATACTATTACTGTTATGAAGTTTACATTGCAAATCCATTAAGGCATAAAGTAAATTTTCATCACAGTGAAACATTCAGTTGAGCTTTAAGCACTTTAGCTTTTGTTGAAGTTAACAGTTATTTGTGTGTAAGGCAAATCGTACAATAGATGTCAGACAATGAATAGTGGTTTAATTCACTATAATGTTAACACATTAAGTTTCATGAACTAATAATGAAAGACATTTTACACCATTTAGTAATATACATTAATTTATAAATATACTATTTTTCATTTATTCACTCAAAAAAAGTTAGATTTAGTGCAGTGTCAAAAAGGTACCACGCACATATTTTGAGTAATTTGAACAAATAATAATTTAGTTGTATGAACGATGGAAATTCAAGTAAAGCTAACAAAATTTCTTTGAGTAAATACAAATCATTTGAATTTGTGGCGTTACATAATATTTATATGTGCAGTTTACTTAATACATAAGGTGAACACATTTATTGACTTAAATTACATTATTAAATTAAGTATTTGCTCTACAAATTGCACTGACAAAAAAAAAAACTCCTTGAACAAACTCAAATTTAATTGAGAGAAAGAATTCCATCCTGTAAAAAAGCTCACAGCTTAAACACTTCAGCATAATGACCACCAAATTCAAACACATTAGAGAAACTCCTCTAAATGTCATAAACATAACTGAACATTAAACACTAACATAACAGCATCTTCCCTTTACTGAAAAACACATAAAATAACACTTTAATCCCTAAATTTACTATCCTAATGCCTTCCCTTGCAAAGCATGCCGTGAACTACAGATCCTCTGCCCAGTTTGTTGTCAACATTAATTTGTGTTTCACTGAGCATTGTCAAGTTGACTGAACAAACACTTAAGTCATTTTTAGTAGAAACAACTCAGTTAAATTAAGTTCATATAGTTACATGAGTTTTTAAGTATGTGAATAAGGATTTTTTGAGTGAAACTAACAATAGTGAAAGTTCATTTTTGAATGTTTGTCCATAAAACAAAAAACAATATATACATTATTAGTAGGACTATGTTTAATTAAGATTAAATGATAAATGAAAAGTTACAATCAGAATTTATTTGGACCTAAAGTATTACTGGTAATAAAAACAAACAACTGTATAAAACGACAGTACAAAAATTAAAATAATATCCCTTATTTGACTTTCTCCAGACCTATACATTTCTGAGGCATTTAATCATTTAAGTCACAGGAACTTTTTCCAAACTTTCCGCTGGAAAAACAACCTTTACCGGCTCCGTGTATCAGAGTTGAGCCAACAGACCCGTCCAGTTTTGCTGCAAGCTATTACTCTTTCATACCCCCTTCTCTTTTTCTGTGGAAAGGTGCCTCACCAATTATTTTGAGATGGATGCAGGGATGCAGAATGACTAGAAGCATCAGGTTCTCTTATATTTTTTTCTAGCGGTCCATGCCTTAGGTAAGGGCAGAATGGCCAGAGGCTACGTTAGCTCTCAGGGGACACGTGGGGCTCATAAACTGTGAAACTGACAACTCTCATCTATTACCTCTGCTAACTAGACCTTTAAGAACCTTGACAGCCTGTGCTACGTGCCTCTTCCACCCTACCTGATATTTTTCCGCAAATATGGATCTTCGGAAGTTTTTCAGTTTCCAGTACAGGCTCATAATAATGCACACAGTCTTGAACAAAAGCCTCCATTAAGGATGCGCCTTCTTAAATGCAATTTTTGAACTTAAAACTTCCATTTTATTTGAACATTTTACATATTTGATGCACTTTTCTTCCTTTATACAACATCATAAAATTAATATCTTAATGCAATGTGCCATAAGTTATTGTGCAAATCCTATAGATGTAGTTTATAATTGAACTTCAGTCTCTGCCGGGTCACTTCCAGCGTGCCGGTGGCTGTTCGCGAGAGGCTAACACCTTAAAGCCTGGGGTAGCCGAGGCTGCTGTTCCCCAGGTGACGGTGCTCTGAATCCTACAAGCCTTGCAGGACGCCTGCAGGAATGTTCCTTCAATCACAGGGAGTCTCATCACTCTCCTGTGCGAGAGGAAGCTGCTCAGAAACACTGTCACCTTCACTTAGCCCCACGCACAGACAAGTCCCACTGCGGTCTCTGCTTGTAGATTCTCAGACAGCAGACACAAACACACAAACACACATACACACCCTTTGTAACACAACTGTCTTTTCACTGGAACAGTAGTAGTATGTAACAAAATAACCTCTCACACGTTCACACACACATAAATGTTAGGGACTTTTTGTGCAAAAATCAAAATAATTTGGTGAAGATTAAATATAGAGTGAGAGCTGCCATTTGCAACACTTCACTTCTGACAAATGTGATGAGTAAAATAGACAAGAAGGCGATTTAATGCATCACAAACTGACTGGTTTGTGAAAATTGGCCAATCAGTTACACATCAAAATGTAGTGAGTTTACAAAAACAAATGGTTGCATGTATTAAAACATTAAAAATTACAAAGCCATTTTTTCCTCATAAAAACCAATGAATCATTCACAATAAGACCCGAAACATGAAAGAACTCTTAGAAAGGGACAATTTTGATTTCATACTTTAAGTACTTACCACCCAACAGTGATCAGGAGCTCTGATCTAGCTCTGTACGACCTCAAATTAAACTTTACTGTTTCCATGCTGTTGACGGAATTTCCTTTCATTTAAATTATGACACAACGCTTCCCTGCCATTGATGGAATTTTCCGGCAATCCATGTTTTCCCTGTTATACATAGGAGGCGCTGTTACACATCTTCTGAAATAGTACAGAATCCTTGGATCCAAAAACAAGTGAAGAAGAAGAAGTAGAAAACAATGATAGAAGGATTGCTTGCACACACATAAGCAAACATGATCAAAAGGGCGTAACGTTACAAAATGAAATATTGAATCCTGTGCTTTAGGGGTGTTGATGGACTCAATCTACTCCATCATAGTTCTGAATCCTTTGACAAATAATCTTAAACAAAAACGTCCTTGCTTTGCATTTTTTTCTTTTTCGATAAACCATTTCATTCGGATGTCCATCGTTATGCAGAGTGATGGTTTCATTGCAGTCATTTGAATTATTTCATTGCAACCGTAAATCTAAAGTCTTACAAAAGACCCACGGTTTCAAGTAGCTACCCCAAATCATTACAGTAACACTTAGATGCATACATGTATTGCATTAAACACCTTAGGATTCGGTATGGAATCATAATGATACTTGTGCAAGTTTAATCTGCATGTTGTCAGCAGTAATTCTGCAACTCAAACAACAGCATGAAATCAATGAGGCCGAGTGGAATGAAAAGGTGGAGAATAATTGGCTGGCGATCAATGGCGTTTTGAATAAAAGTCTGAATTTTGCCATATCAAGAGCGTCCAAATTAGAGTTTATTGGT
This sequence comes from Opsariichthys bidens, assembly GCA_037194245.1. Lineage (NCBI taxonomy): Eukaryota > Metazoa > Chordata > Actinopteri > Cypriniformes > Xenocyprididae > Opsariichthys > Opsariichthys bidens. Next base: position 17,140,759 of record CM074292.1, on the reverse strand, counting down.
GTATCTCGGGAGATCAATGCTTACAAGGTCATGGTTTTATCTGGCACTACTCATGTCATTAGAGGCAGTTTAATAATTCAAGCTGCCCAGAGGTACTGAAAGGAAAACAAAAAAAAACAAAACAAATGAAGATTAACCAAACCAGGACAATGTTAATCTCTGAAATACTGCCACTGCGGACAAATCTCTTTGTCATGTCGTCTCGGACGGTGCACAATCGATTTCAGGAGTGTGCGTTACTGCCTACACGTTTCGCTTTAGGTGTGCACTGTTATGCTAAGTTATTCTGAGATGCTGTGACTCACAACACAGTGGGGGAAAAATACAAGTACTCTTGCCCGAGGAGAGTGATGAGGTCATGAAGAGATTATCGTGATTGCTGAGAATTAAATGTGGAAGGGGCTCTCTGCACTTCATTAGAAAACATATTGACCAGTGTAAGGATCTAATTAGTTGCGCTAATCCACAAAATCAATACAAATTTAGACCAAAAAGTTTAGTATTTCTGTTTCGGTGTCTGGGAATAAGATGGACAACAGGGGACATGTCAGGAACGTTGATGATACTCCGTTCCATGTGCAGAGGGAGGGAGCGAAAATAAAAATGGATGTGAGAGATGAAAAGACGGAGAACTAGGAAAAATACAGATTGCCGTTTCAGAGAGCCGCACATTAGAAAGTGACAAAATGACACAGATAATGAATAAAGAAATAGTCCTACAATTGAATGTGAAGACTAAGAGATAGAGTAACATTGAGCTTTATTGATAAAAGGCTGAATTATTTAACAGAGCAAGAATTTATTAAAGACGGGAGCTGTGACAAGTTCTCTGAAAATGGGGACAAGTAGGAACTGGATACAAGCCTCATGTTTCCATTCATTGTAATTACAGGCGCTGTATGCGAAGTCCTTGCATATAATACTTTGTATATACAAATAGTTATCATTTGAATTATACAGTTCTTCCCATTAAATATGATATAATTTTTATATGCTCACCAGTGTTGAAGTAAAATTTTTAGTGTTCATGCGAGTGACTTCTGTTTGATTTAAGCTATGAAGAATTCTCGGTAACACTTTATTTTACAGTGTCCTTGTTACAATGTAATTACTATAGTAATAACTATAATTTGTGATTAATTACATGCAACTAAACAAAACCCTAATCTAACCCCATAATAAGTACATGTAGTTAATTAATATTACTCAGTACTTAAATGGATAATTACACTGTAACAATGATACCTTAAAATAAAGTGTAACCACGTTAAATGTAGTGTAATTGCGACACATTAGATCGTGAATGGTTAGACACAGAAAGGACGGCACGGTTTAAAGATCCGGGATGGCACATGGTCAAAATCTGGGGTACATGTTAAATATTCATCGAAAAGCAGATGTACAAAGCACTTTTCTGTGTCGAACTCCCTTTCTTTTTAATACGTTCATGGCGATTAACAATCAAGGCAGAAGCCTCATTAAAAAAAACGTCATTTCAAATAAAATATTTGCGTGAATAATGTGCTGTTTAATTGGGCTGAACCATATTAAATGAAATGAAGGTTTTCTGTAATTAACGCTCTTTTGAGGAACGAGCCTGGATATAAAGGAATCATGGGATTACACCAGAGACCTGCAAAGTGAGGTCCCACGTGGCACACAAGGCAACGGCAGGATGTTACATTTTAGATGAAGACAAACACACAGCTCTGAACAGGAAGCTTTGTCATGTTCTGCAGTGTGTTGCTACAGTAAGATGCGTGCGTGTTGCATTAATGCATTTTTTTTTTTTTTTTTTCTGGTTGAAAAATGGACATTTGTGCTTTCGCTTTTACATCCCTCACTTTCATCAGTTTTTATAAGATTTAAAAGTCAAAAGTATGGAAAGTAGTGAAGAATAGTACATGAGGAAATATGACTAATGTTTCTTTAATGGACTGCTACTTGGTTTCACCTTATTGCAAATTCCGCTCATAATTTTATAAGGATTTTATGATGTAATTCAACATTTTTTTTCATTTGAATTTATTTGGCACCAAAAAATACTGTTATGCAGTTAATTTTCAATTAAATATCCACAAAAAGTTATCAAAGAAGTGCCAACTCTTTTTCCTACTTACTCTAGGAAGCACTATTGTTTCATATAAAAGAAAAATATGATATATGTGAATGCTATCAGCACAGTTTAGCCTTATTATTAGAAGACAACGCTAAAAAAGTTAGGATAGTTGGGGTAAAACAAAAAGTGAGTTTTCAAAATGTTCAGATCTTAACCCATGCTTTGACCAGAGTGTCCACTATTTGAGTTTCAGCAGCTTATATTTTGTACAAGTTAGTTGGCATGCCATCTTTATGATAACCCCAGTGCTCTGCCAGCCCAGTACAACACTGTTTGTAGTATTCACCATGTTCTTTGGCAAGTCCATCAATATTTAGGCCCACACCTCTCTGCGCACACACACACACACACACACACACACATATATAAAAGTCAGTGGATGGAGTCTGAGTTGTTGCCACCACTCCCTCAGTTGCTAATTACCACAGTTTGCTTCGTGCAAAGCCCAGCTACTATTCTGATTGGATTTGCTTGACAAATAAATAAATGATCATCATGAAAATATAATGGCAACCCCATAACCTTTTCCTGAAGTTTGGTCTGCATGCAATACAGGACCCAGCGGACATTCCCAGAATCCTTTTGTTCTTCCGTTTGCGTTTAACCTGGCTTGGCTCTCACGCTGGATCCCATCGTGACATCACCTACGCTCTCTTATCAACTCTTATCTGCCTTCCTATTTCCTCACATTGTACTTACTGAACTTTAAAGTTTTTAAAGTTTAAATTTTTTTTTTTTTTTTACTTTTATGTGCTGACTGTTGTTCATTCATCTGGTTATGCCTGATCAAGGTCTATGTTGATTCACTTAAAAGCGGTTAAATTGCATTGTAAACATTTCATTTAATCCTTTTGCAGTTTGATGTAATACACACAACATTTGGTTTGTAGATAATGAAAGGGTTAGTTCACCCATAAAAAAAAAATTCTTTCATTAATTACTCACCCTCATGTCGTTCCAAACCCGCAAGACCTTTGTTCATCTTCCGAACGCAAATTAAGATATTTTGATGAACTTTGATGTTTTTTTTTTTATCCTACCTTGAAAGCAACGAAATTATCATCATTCAAGGTCCAGAAAAGTAAAAACGTTGTTTATATAGTCAACGTGACTACGGTGGTTCAACCTTAATGTTATGAAGCAACGCAAATCATTTTTGTGAGTAAAAGACAACAAAAATAACCACTTTATTCAACAAATTCGTCTCTCCCCTGTCATTCTGCTACGCTATTTACATTGTAGGGCTTCTGTGTTTACGTATGAACGCCGGCTCAGTATCTACTAAACTGGGAATCAATAATCTATATACGAAAATGAAAAAATATGAAAAAAACTTATAACTCAACGGTTAGTTCACCCAAAACATTTAAATTCCGTCATCATTTATTTACCCTCATGTTGTTCGAATATTTAGGACTTTTTTGTCTACTGAATAAGTTAACACATACAAATGACTTTGTTAGTGTACAACATGTCAGGTTGATTTAACATTTTCTGACATAAAAAAAAAGCAAAAGGAATAATCACCCTAAAATGAAAATTCTGTGATCATTTATTCACCCTCATGTCATTTCAAACCATTCGACTTTCTTTCTTTTGTAGAAATTTTGAGAAATGCCTCAAAAAGAAGAAACTGTTGATGGCAGTATAATGACAGTCAAACGGGGTCCAAAACAACACCCCATTTACTATCATAGAATGGACATTTTTCAAAAAATTATGTTAATTAATAGTATATTGTAAGCATAGTACTATATGGGTAATAATGTACTGTGGATTTTGCATTTAGGTTTGGTGATACTGTCAGTCAGTGATTTTAATAATGCTGAGTATATTGGATGATCTGAGCACTGCCTTTGTTCACCGAAGCAAGTATTTTGGATAGCATTTTATTTTTATTTTTTATGCCCCTGGCTTCCTCTAAGTATGTCAGCGAAGCTCTCTCCCTTGACAAGTGTGAGTGATACGGAACAGCCCGTGTTAGCATGTCGTTAGCATCGCTGCTTCTGTACTTCCAGGTACTTTGAGCCTGTCCCTCTCCAAGCCATTTGGACTCTTGAAGGGAACCTCCTGTCAGAGGCTCATCACTCTCAGAGGCTCCCTCAATTGTCTCTGTTGGTCTTCCTGCCACTAGTTACAGCCGGTTACTCTGGTGACCCCTTTGCAGGACCCTGACCGTCAGCCAGCAAGCGAGCGAGGCACACGTCTCTTCCTTCAGCTCCTCCATGACTTTCTGGACTCGCTCGCTCCACTAATTAGCTCTTTGGAGAGTTCTCCTCGTGGAAGCGGGGAAGGAAAGAGAGAGCAAGAGAGTGAGGGAGGGCAGGGGGGATTGAGGGAACTGTGGCAGCCGTGATGGAGGTTCTCCATGTCAGAGAAGAAGGGAAGAGATGAAAAACTTTGAGGCCGATAGATGTAACTCAGTCCTTGCTCACCATTTTTTTTCTGTTCGCTCTCTTGCCGCTCTTGCGCTCGCAAAGAGCGGTTCAATTATAAACGGATAGGTTTAGGCAAATCAAGACGGGAACAAAGTCTTCCGACACACCAGGCGGCTCCCTCCTCGGCTCGGGATTGGAATGGCGCGTGACAGTGCGGCACGGCTGGAGGTTACCTGTCCCTGATATCTGATAAGCCTGGCCAGGTAATGAAGCCGAAATGTGGCCAGATGATTGGTTCTTTCTGAAGGGCCCTGGCCAGCATGAAAGATTCACCCCGGCTTTGTCTTCTGGAGTGTAAATATTGTGCTAGCGGAATATGAAAGTAGCGCAACACTAAGGTACAAAAAACATAGGGAAAAAAGATCAAGAGCGGGTCTTACATCAAGGAGGACCCCGAGGATGTCTTTGTTGTCAACTTCAGAAGGGAAGAGAGGAGCAGAGGAGGAAGCTGGCAGAAGGGGAAAAGATGCCAGAGAAAGGCTCAAAGGAGCATCTCTGGCCAAGGTGATCGGTATTCCTCGGCAGTCTGCCTCCTGGCTCTGAAGTGGGGGAAAGAAGCTGGCAGCCAAGCCAGAGGGCATAACAGCACAAACACCTTCAGCTCCGCGAACTCGCGTACATACACACAAATGCATTAGCTCTCTGTATCACTCATACACGTTAGCCCTAGATGTACCTCTGTACTGACTGTGCATATTCATAACCCTCACTCGCACGCACTGCAGACCCGGGCCGAGCCACAAACAGCTATGTGTTAAAGCTGACATATAGTTTCATATTCACACACACGGGTGTTTTGTATTTTCATGCTTCTACATCGGTTATGTCATAAATAGTTATTCTAGGGATCATTATCCTGATTCATGTGCTTGTGGTTTGTAGAATCACACTTATTGTGTGCTCTATATCAAAGATTTCATTGCTTTGAATGGCAGAAAGCAACTAAGTTCTTTCCGTCGATATTAACTCAACTTGAAAATAAAAAATGCAAACATGTTCTTTTACAAAATGTACTTTTGAAATAGAGCAAAAGGGAGTAAATTAATATTCACCGACGCAATGGTAGCCTTGGGTTTTGAATGGTAAAGAAATCGATAACTAACGTCAAATTTGAATGCATTTTTGTTGTTTTTAATTCAAATCTCTTGATACATAAAATCGTAATTATTATTCCATCTCATCTTTAATGTGGTTTTGAGTTTCGTCAATATAATTGCATCTAGCGCAGTCTTCAACAAGCACCTGTGAGACCACTCAGAAAACTTGGAAACATTCAAGGCTGGGACGAAATTCAATATCTCAACAACGTCAAGAAAGAATCGTTACAGCAACAAATTTGGCTCGAATTGACATTCTGCTTAAGAAGCGAAGCCTCAAAGTGCAAATGGCACAAAATCTCTGCCATTTTAAAGTAGAATCCTAATGCCTGCATCCCCACATCTGCATTCAAAACTCTACCCAAGTCCTCGACTCAAGGTTAACACATACGCATTAGTACGGAAATGAATTAAATAAATAAAAAAGAGCCGCAAACAATTAGCAATGCATCAATAAGCGGATCAATAGTGATGTGGGTAATTATCACTTCAGGGAGAAGGGATATGGCCTTTCCTTATTGATGCTTCAGAGGCAGAGGGTAGATTAGAAATACATGACAGTGATTTCAATACATTACACCTGAAAAAATAACAGCTTCTGTAGTGGAGCTGAAGTTTGGGTTCTCTTAGCTAAAACACTTATACAGTATTCATTTGAACTCGGAAAACCCCGCAACTCCGCTATTGTAGGTGAAAGTTTCAGGATTGCAGTTTTATATTTGGTGACTTTGTGGTGGAATATATATATTATTGTGGCTTTTGGCTATTATTGTGGATTTTTGTGTTATCATGCATCTTCTGATCAGACAGAAAAAGCTGCAACGCGTCCTATTCCGAATCTGCATCCGAGTTCTTCAGAAGACCCAACTTGTATTACCATTGAAATGTCTCCAAGTAGAATGGAAACAGCCATTATGCCTTTGCTTGGGCTATCTGAGATGAATTTTATATCCTTTTTATGCTTATTACAAGTTGTTGCACAAGCCTCTTTCACACTAATTGAAAAATAACAGGGATGGAAAATGTAAAAGGCCATGTAGCCAAATCCCAAAGCACTTAGCCATTCACTGGACTGCTGTCTGCATAGCCTTTAATTGGCAGTCTATGTTATTGAGCTTTAATTAAACATTATGAGAGGATTGTCTAGAAGAACTGAGGATGTATAATTCATCTTTTTTGTTGTACAACGTAACTTTTTTTTTTCTTTCAATTTTTCTGAGACTCTGAGATGACTGTCACAACAACATAACACTATAGAATTATAACTTTTAATCTATATTTACAATATCTCAGAGTATTACAGCTCAATATTTCAAACTCACTTTCAATGACAGAGAGCTAAGGGTTACTTAACGTTATGTTTTATTGCGTTAAATTCTATCGTCAAAGAATACTACAAAGTACAACAAAAGTATATTAAATATGAAATACAAGCGGTGAGTGATAGTCGGTCAGTCAGTCAGTCATACTTATTTAAAAAGCACATTTAAAAACAGCTGTTTGACAAAGTGCTGTACAGAGTTTAAACGAATAGCATGATTAAAATAAGGACACAAAACACAAAATTCTTTCAAATAATTTTAAAATTAGAAATGAGCTAGACATGTGACTATCACGTGTAAAAATATAAAGCAGTCTTTGTACTTAACATTAAACTATTAGTGTAATCTCTACTCTTAACTACCAACCTAACTAACCAATTAACTAACTAACTTACTAACTCAATCAAATCAATAATGTTTCAGACATTGAAAGAAAATGTTATCACAGTCTTTGTTCTGACTCCCCTTTTCAAGTAGTCAAACTTTTTTTTTTTTAAGAAGAAACAATTCTGAATAGACAACACTGATTTTAACTTTTTGATTTTATTATTTCTGGTGAACATTTTCAGTGTTATGTTTGTTTTACATTTACTGTGTTTTGCATTTTATGTGCTGAGGGCTTCCTTTTAAAGAGTCACACACACACACACAGTTTTAAATCTAAATTACTATAACTAAAAGCCAATGTCATTGAAATCTTTCCATCAGTACTGTATAAAAGACAATGGAGTCTTATTGTAAATCTCAACTAAATAAGATGAATTTGTGTTTTCAATATTGGCCATTCTTTGCTATATGACCTAATTAAAAATGATGGGAAGCAGACAGGCGTCTTACATAGGATATCATCAATTGAGCTCATAATTTGCACACTAGTTGATCAGGAAGCAAAGATTACCTTAGTCCACTAATATGATGAAATCAAAGTGCAACAAGATGGACAGGAGTCTCAAATGAAGCACTGCTTTGAATTTTAATATGCAGATGATCGTAGCAGAGTAAATCAATTTCACCCTACCCAAAAGGTTCACTAGATGGAGCAAAGACACCTCTTAAAAAGCACAGCTGCATCTTTCGGTGGATTAGCACCAACAGCGAACGGTTTGCTTTCAAGGTATCTATCTTTCAGTCTGCTGTGATTTTGAAATGCTTATTCTTCAGAATGTTGTCTTGTGTATCTTGTAAAAGTTCAAAGACACACAGCGGTAGAAATACACATGTCCTAAAATGCTCAACAGACCTATTTTGAAGTGAATTTTTGATGTTCAAAAAGGCATATCACTTGGATTGGGAAAGCTGTCAAAAAAGCAGGGGGTAACACGGACCTTTTCAAATTGAACATTGGCTCCTAGAGACACTTTCAGCTAAATAACCTGACGGAAATATATAGTGCAGGCCGCTCTGCCTTTTGAGTGATGTTGACTTTCTGATATTTGTTTGTCCCTTGTTAGTCTGTAAAAATGCATAAATGAATCCTCATGAAGAAGTATCCTCGTGAAGGTTGCTTTTCTGTGCAGTTAGATGAGCAAACAAGACCAGCTCCTTTTTAATGTCCTGCCACCTCATCTTAACTCATATCTGATGTGTCGCAGATTGGCCCAAACTTCAAACACACTAGATTACCAAGAATGACTGCACTTATGTTTTTTACTTCGGTTATTTGTTTTAGCTTTTCCATTCACTTTTCCTAACCTTCTATATAATGGAAGAGACCCATCTGGTCAAACTTGCAGAACTTAAATACACCTGTCAAGTGATTGAAAGTTTGTGCATTGCCTGCTGCCGAAAACGCCCAATTCTCAAAGGCTTTAATTAAAATGTGTGGCAGTGTGCGCTCAAAACGACTGCAGCGAATCAAGGGTCTTGCTCTGGGAGCCCGTGTGTGACTTTCATCATGTCTACTCTTAGTGCCATTGATAATGCAGGAGAGAAGGAGACAGGCAGATGTCATTCACTATTGTTGATTTTCTACAATACCACAGTGACAAATTATTATTGAAAAGATCTTTATTGACCATAGACTGTTGCCCATAAGGAACTACATTACTATTATTCTTATGAAATATTTTAATTAGATATACTTTTAAATAATGTATTTTTATATGTCTTTAATGCTATAATTTTATATATTTTAACACCATATAAAACCTCAACATTACTTTAAAAATAAAGTAATCATTACTATACTATATTAATACATTTTTAAAATGTAAGTTGGCATTTATAAAATTTTGTAATAATAAGCAGAGCATTACAAATCTACACAAAATACTGGAGAATGAGGAATATTATAGCAAACATGCCTTTTGTAAACAACTAAAACATAAAATAAATGTACTTATTCAGTTAGAATTTTTAGAAATGCTTTTAAAGAGGCAACTCTGACACCAAGTGGTAAAAATGTCAAACTACATAATGTTTGAGAAAGAGAAACTGTATCATTTCCTCATGTCTTTCATACATGTTCTGATGCAGCTATGGGTTACACTACTCTTTTTAAACTAACAATTAATTAAAAAAAATATATATATATTTTGTTAAACTGAGATTTTAGATATTATAAATTAGAGGAAGGCTCCTCAAATGTGTTTTTTTTTTTCTTTAGCGAACTACATTAGATGAAAGTATGCAGGGGTTGAAACATCCAGGCAACCCGCCAAATACAAAGACAGATTTGAACTCTTCCATAAAGGTTAAGATGTTCACATGCGTTCCTTTTTTTTTTTTTTGTAATGTAGTTTGATTTCAGGAAAATGGAAATGCAAAAGTTTCTCATTCTCTCTTTTCCAAAACCTCTTCGTTGTTATTTTTTTAAACAAAATATATATTTTTATATAATACATAAATAATGCACATATAAATTGCCACAAGCCTATTGTATGTGAGCCTGTTGTATATATATATATATATATATATATATATATATATATATATATATATATATATATACACACACACATATACATACACACACACACAGTAGTGGTGTTTTCTATTCATTGCAAAGAACAATGAATTATAATGTTAAGTATAAATGTTACTTATAATGATAAGTGTAGGGTTGTCTCTCTTTCTCTCTTTAAAACTGATTATAATCAAACATAATTCAGTAATATTTCACACATATTTCCTGTGTGAAGTGAGGTCCAAGAATAAATGAATTGCTTTAAGGTTAATGCTGTCTTAAATAACCTTCTATTATTTTAAATAATTGATCAGTATACTCCTGAAAGTATCTCATTTAAAACACAGAAAAGGATTTTCATGCTTTCAATAGCAATGCCTCAAATCGCGGTCTGCTTGGTCTATATATGAAATTCAGCGTGATATGAAATGTGTTTTTCATAAAAACCCATATTTCTTTCAACTAAAGATTTCAAATGTTTATTTTTTAATAGAAGAAAAGTGAAAAAAAAAAATGATTTGTGTTACCATTTTATTGACAGTGCATCAGTGCCAGGTAAACGATGATACATTTTGCTCTCCAGCACTTTAAAGAGCTTTGTCAGAGAATGTAAGCGGAAAAGTTTTACATGGTGTATCTTTTAGAGCCACTATATACGCCAACCTCCAATAAATAGATCTCTGCTTTTTAATGCCGATTGTTAAGAACCTTCAGTCAACCACTTAACATCATTACAAAGATTCGCTAATGCAATTTTGAATAGTCGTCAATGATGCAGAGCAGGCAGATAATATAAAACACCTTTTCGTTAAGCTCCATTTGAATGTGTTGGATTCTTTTGAAAAAAAAAAAAAAAAAAAAAAAGCACTTTCTCTTATTAGCGGAATAAAACTTTGCTCTTCCATTGAAACACAATATGAACCGCCTTATTTAACACTGTTTGAGTGAATTGATATTCAGGTGGGGCTCATTCTCGGACACTCTTGAATGTGCAGCGAGAGAGTTTGTAAACAAGGCTTGTTGGACATTTATGGTAATGTTAGTAGTGATTTTGTGGCATATTAACTCATACGTGATTGCTTTGGGCCTGACTAGCCCTATGAGACTGCATTTGTAATGACAGACAGTACTTGAAAAATCTAAACATTTACAATATTTACATATCATTCAAAATTGATTACTATCATAAGTCTGCCACACAAACGGGTCACATGTGAATGTTTTATCAAGAGGAGTGCAAATTAAGTAGCAATTACAGACATGTTAGGGATTCGTTTTTTTCTTGTATAAACATTGTTATTGCTATTTCAACGCCTTTAAAACTCTTCCAGCCATTGTGAATAATTCAGCAACATTTCATTAGACTGGGTAATTGATTGTAAATCAGATGAATCAAATGTTGATTTCAGTCTAGTGCAACAATGAACTGTTTTATATGAAATTTGTGTTTTGAAAGAATGTATATTCTCTACACTACACTGCTTCTCTTAGCTCACCAAGGCTGACTTTATTTATTACGGTGCAATACAGTATTAGCATTACTACACCAGTCTTCGGTGTAATTATATACATAAAACTGACCCCAAACTTTTAAACAGTAGTGTATATTATATTGGGAAAAAAAAGTGTATTATATTTCTCTGCGGTGTCTATATTTTGGTAAGCAGCACAAAAGCCCTCCTCAGGTTAATAAAAACCACACATGTGGCTTTTCATCATCCCCTTCTCAGAAGTCACAGACAGAAGCGATGGGTTCTGCCTTGCTCCGTTTTGACTGTTTTCTTTTGTAACTCAGTCACCCGGTGAAGCTCTCCCGGGACCCGTTCTTGGCCCCAGAGCATTGCCCCTCGGCTTTGCTTGGGTCAGAGGGGCCACTGTTTTCCTTGGAAGTCTTTTATGGGATCCTGCATTCACGCTGGGATTTCAGCCTTGTGGAAAACAACTACAACCCTGTACACTTCATATAGATACTGTATGTCTCCAATTACTGAGTCGATTTGCCCAAAGTCATCCCACACACACACACACACACACACACACACACACACAAACACATATATATATGCATGAGCAGCTAAGGCTGGACGGCCATTTTAACAAGAACCTTTAGGCCACCATAGAGGGAACTTCTAACTAGAACAGAAAGGACCCTCAACTTGTGTTTATTATTAAAGGGCTCGCACTGGCCGCTCCCAAGTGCTTTAACCTCTACAAGAACTCAGTCTTCTGATGAAGGACTTTTTGATGTTTTCTTTCTCATTTCTTTGTTATATTAATGTGGGGGGTGTGATTAGTTTGTTGACCAGTGCTCTTGGGAGACGTGGTACTGGTTGCTCGACTGGACAGACTGGACTAAATCAAGAACGAAAGGATAAAAATGTGATTTTCAGGCCAAAAACATTTTTGTTTTATTATTAAATAATTAATAATCATAAAACATTTTTTTTTGTGCAAAATTGGCTGATTGGAAAAAAATGCCTTTACCCAAATCATTGGAAAATGTACATAACCGAAACACTTGTGGCAGTAAAAAAACCTTTATCCAACAACTTTATTACTTTTCACAGAAAATTAGGACTACCTGGGGCATATTATCGATTAATAAACAGTTTCTTGCACAATACCGCTCAAAACTCTTTTACCATAGCACATGATATTTGTTAATACTTTTCTGAAGTCGGTAGCTCACCTGGTACTAGTGTTGTAGCTGGAATTTGCAACTTCAATATACCTTAACAAAATATCGATATTCCATACCGTTGTTGTGTTATATATATATATATATATATATATATATATATATATAAAATAGATAATAACAAATTACACACAGCACAAGGAGGCTTTATTTGAAACATTGAACTACGTTTACTAAAAAAAAAATACAAGTAAACAGTCAGTAATAAAATAAGAAGTAATAAATTGAAAATTATAGCACAAATAACTGCAATAGAATAAAGAGAAAAATGAAATAAACGTGACTTTAAGTTTTTCAGGTGGGTCTGACAGTATAATTCAGCTAAGAAATCGTACAGGAATTAAATAATCAAACGTAAAATAACACTGGATAGTCGCCTACACCACACTGTAAACATTAAATGCATATCCATACTTACAATTAAAGTTACAAGAGTTATTCAGACTAGAGCAGAGAGTGCTTTGATTACCAAGACAGATTTATTAGGCTGCTGTCACTTTAAGAGCTTATAAACGGGTCCAATATACAGTTACACAACATGTGTTTACCTTCTTAACTATTCACATTCCAAATCTGACCGTAATTACCAGAATACTTGCCAAGACGGGCATTTTGACATAATTTTGTATGTATTTGACACTTTGAGTGGAATAAGCAAAACGAGTCAGTTTGGTTCTCGTAAACTGTTTGAGAGGCAGCTTTATGTTTGCGACACTTATATAGATAAGTGGCACGCTCACTTTTGTTATGAGAGTTAAACCTGTGGGAATGAGTAAAATTATGTGCAAAACAAACACTATTCAACCAGAGCGAATGAGACGAGTGAGTGAGAGGAAGAATCCTGTGTGTCAAACTGCAAATTAGCTGTCGAATACTGCAGAAACGGAGTATTGGAACCATTTTATATATTTAATATCGATCCAAAACATTGATATTTTTGACAACCCTACCTGTTGCAGCACTGCACTAATGTTGAGAGCTGCACTTATGTATGAGTCCCATAGAAAACAAATGCGGTTAAGTCTGTGTTATGCTATTTACACCTTTTAGAGGACACTCACTAAAAAATTGCCATGAAATGCACAACAACTAGCATAAAAGATTCTCAGATTCATTTCGCGAAATGTGAAAGAACCAATGCAATATCTTTTTGCAGAAGTGTAGTCGCAGGCACATTTGTCTAGTGAACCTGGGTTGGTTTTATTAAATAAGCCCATTTTAATTGTTTATTTTCAATTATCAAAATGCTTATTTTCTTCTATCTGTATATTACAGACAATAACAATTTAATATAAAACCATCAGTATCATAACAATTATGAATGATGTTATGCTTATGAGTTTCAGTCAGAATATTGGGTCAAGTGAAGAAAAAAAAAAAAAGTGCTCGTAAAAACCTCCACCCCACTGTGAAGAAATCCCAGGGCTCATTTTATGTGACAGGTTCCCATGCTCAGTCCAGCCCTGCGAAGCGAGAGATGACGATGGTGCCCCAATGAACAATACACACAGGAAGTGAAGCTAAGCTCTTTCGTCACACAGACAGAGATGAAGAGAGAGACTTATTGTTCCAGTTTAACTTAAATCTAATACAGATGAGAATGTCCGGACAGGCAGACGAGCACACACTTGATCAAATTTCCCGTTCTGCCCATCAGATAAACCACAGACACAAATTCAGCATCTATATACTGACTTATCAGCAATAGCACTACACATTTCAACAGCTCTGACATCGATCTTTATTTATTTTAAAAACAGACTCCTGTCAGTCCAGCGTGCCTTGTATACGGTCACTTATCGCCACAGCTTTCAGAAAAAGGGTCATGCGCCACAGAAAGTGAATCACTGCTATGCGACTGACTCTGTCCAGCCCTCGCTGAACTGGCTGTTGGGACGAGGGCCAAAGTAAACAGCAAATGCTATATTGCAGCAGAGAAGCATGTAGACTGATTTGGATCTAAACGTTAAGGGAGTGTGAAGTCTGTATCAGCGTGGATGAACAGTTGGAATGGCCGCGGTGAGAGACGGAGCAGCAGCCAACAGTTAAGGCCATCCAGAGGTCAACATCGGAGCTCTGATAGCGTAACGGCGCCCGTTACTCATGTCTGTATCCGAGAGAACACGCTCAGACAACCTGCCACAACTGTGTAAATACATTTATTCATGTTCGCCAGCCAGCTGTGATAGCCTATGGGAGAAACAGTGATTTTGTGATTGATTCAAACAGTTTTGCAAAAGAGGGAAGCAATGAGAGCTTTTAAAAATAACCCTCGTTGTACTGTAGCTCTTCTTACCAATTTGTTTTTCATATTAAAATGAGGGTCAATTTTTCGAAATTGAGATTTATACATAAGATTTCCATTGATGTATATTGACAGTATTTGGCCGAGATACAGCCATTAGAAAATCTGGAATCTTAGGGTGCAAAAAAAGCCTTTAAAGATGGTCCAAATGAAGTCCTTAGCAATACACATCCACTCGCAAAAAATAAATATTTGATATATTTACTGTAGGAATTGTACAAAATATCTTCATGGAACATGATCTTTACTAATGGTTTTAAATATTATGAAGTAATATTTTATATTTTAATCAATTTTAATGTTTTCGCAAAAGCTCCATTTTCAATGGACAATAATCCAGTCTTCAGTGATATATGATCATTCTAATATCCTGATTTGGTGCTCAAGAAAACTTTTTTATTATTAGTTGAAAATATTTGTGCTGCTTAACAAAATGTAGAAAGTGTGGAAGTGTTTTGTTTTTCAGGATTGTTTGATAGACAGAATTTTTTTTATTTATAATCAATTTAATGCATCTTTGCTTAATAAAAGTAGCAATTTCTTTCAAAAGCATCGTATCCAAAGTAAGTGAGTGAACGAACAAACAAACAAACAAACATTTTCACTAGTGGTTTCCAGCTGTTGGACCCCAGTGTGAGCAAAAAGCTTTTCTTAAAGTACTGATATACAGTCTTCCTTATGCTGTTTTGAAGATCTAGTTCAAAGTGAGTTGAGCTATTTGTTCAATAAAAACTTCCAAAGTCTGAATATTCATAATACGTGATAAGCAGAGTTTAGAAGAAAGACTAACTCTGCATATGCACGCAAACACATGTAACAGAATAAAATGAGTTCCAGACACTAAACAACAAAGAAGAGAATTCATAAAATTTGTTTTCCTTGGACAAAATACCAGCTCCTTATTTCTTGCCTTGTTTGACAATCATTATTTTAATCTCAGAAACTAAAGAACCAAATCAACCAATTTTCACAATCACTGCATGTTTTCCAGAACGTGTGAACGTTCGCTGAGAAAATAAATAAATATATAAATCGTTTGGAGGCTACTTAACAAAACAGCTGATTCATGTTAGGTGACTGACAATCCTTCCTTCAGAAAGTAAATGATTAGTGGTGAAAGTAATGGTGAGCAACATCTGGATTCAATTGAGCTCTTAACATGAGCTGAAGTCCTCACATCACTGAAGTATTCTGAGGTTTGGAGTTTAGAGGATGCGGCTCACAATATTCAGGAAAATGAATTGCTTCTGAGATTTTCTCCCTTCTCTATTGAGTGTTTCGCATTACTGATCACAGAACATTTCGCTTCCATCTCCCATCTGCAGAGAGTTAAGAAATGAAGAGAAAAAAAAAAAAAAACTCACAGACTTTTCTATTTGTCTCAGAATAAGTGGCCAAGCTTAGCAAACCATTTGTTGTTTAGTCAAAAGTTTGGCTATGCGAGACTTTTAGCTCAAGATTATTTGTCATTTAGCAGACATTTTCTTATCCAAAGCAACTCACAACACACTTACAGAGTAACCTGGGGTTAAGTGCCTTAGCACAATGGTTGTGACTCATAAATCACAACATCTAGGTTTTGAACTCCCAAATAGATCTCTATTTACTAATTTACTAGCACCCCCATCAGAAGTTTGAAATGTCTAAACGCTTTATCTATAAACAAATATACTCAGAAATAGATGCTGCGTTGTGTTCTCTTTTTCTGTTTAACTTAATGTGTTTCAAGTGACTTCTCCACTACCGCAGGCACTGTGCACCAACATGAACAATAGCATTTTAATTCCCATATTTTCAGGAAAACAAATCACTCATTACAATAAGTTGGTCAAACTGAGGCTCAAAACTGCTCTGTTGGGGTGGGTTCCCAGTCGTATCAGATCAGTTGCATCTGCGTATATTTTATAATTCAGAAAGAATGCAACATGAAAGGTTTACAAACGTAATAAACACTATAAACATGTATTTTAGTTCCCCTCACTCACAACAGGAATGTACAAATGAACAAATACAAGTATAAAAGAAACAGAAATTATATGGAGCTCATTATAAACAACATTTATTATGAACGGGAAGCCTAAAAAAAATCATTTAAAGTGAAAGTGAAGACACCAGCTTGTGGAAAATGCGCTATATAAAAAAAACTTGAGCTCATGTACCTCTCTCATTTGGCACAAATCCAAATGTGTGTACTTTGTGCATGTTTTGAGTGCTTGGCGTTTATTGAATAATATAAGTCTCTTTGGAATACAAGTCACTGCGTGTTTCAGATGATGTAACAAGAAACAAGACTTTCTGTAAAAAAGATAACATCAACAAAAAGTAATAAATGTATTGCTTATTGTGGGTTTATCTTAATGCCTTAACTAATGTTAACATATTATGAGAGTTTATTTTCACTCTAAAAACTGAATAAGAACCTGCAGAGCTTGAAAAATAAAAGTCGCAAGCTGAGCACCTGTTTATCAGTAAATGATATATAAGAAGCCCTTTAAAGGTGCAGTGTTTAACAAAAGTCAAATCTTTTGCGATCGTTGTATGTTGGAATTCAATCATCACGGAAGTTCAATAAATTAAAGTCCCCTTGTGGTGAAAATCAAGTTTTTAAAGTTGTTTGTATGTCTATGTGGTGTTTTTAATTAATATGCTTTAAGACAAACCATGTGCGAATTCATAAGACAACACCATTTCTGAGTATTTTCTCTTTAAAACTGATTGACTACAGGGGGACTTTAAATATTACAACGAGTTAAATGCCATCATTCATATAGATGTTAGTGTGAACAAAATATATGAAATGAGTTCTATGTTTGCATTTACAATGGGTTTTGATGTAAATTTGATACGTATACAATATAATGTTTTGTGTGAGTGAGGTGAGGTGAGGTAAGTAAAGAGCACTGCTGCATACATTTTATTCACCCAAATTGCTGAACCTAATGATTACACAAAGGCCTACTCTTTAGTTTCTGTTGCTTAAAAGGAACTGAATGCTAAAATGGCAGAGAAATTGAGATTGAATGAATTCACATTCATACTTTCGCAATACATGTCTCAATGTTGCAGCAGATCATCCATCGTCTGATGACTTTTTGAGGATTTTCTGTTGTAAACAGCTACAGGAAATGATGACCGCAGTAAGACGCATGACATGTTTTTTGGTGAGGTCAGTTCCAGGACGGCATGTTTGTGTATGTTTTGTGTGTGCGCAAGAGTGAGAAAGAGAGAGAGAGAAAAAACACTGGAATTTGAATTTTGAGAGACATCTGGGCACCAGTCATGAAGATGTTTGTGCAGTTATGGGCATAATATTAATGATGATCATCAGGAACAGTGTTAACTTAACTTGAAAGCTCTAAATGCTTAGACTGGGTACAAATAGATGCTCTAGCCCCTTTATAGAATGTATAATATTACAACATCAATGCATCATAAGAAGCAATAAAATGCTTCTTATGCACTTTATTCTTTGTTGTCTCAAATCAAACTGAAAGTTATCTCAGCATATCCTTTAAGCGCCCACCCAAGAACAGGAAGCACACCCATTTCTATGAACACAACAGACTGTGTGTAAAAACACAGCCACCCATCCATATTTCCCTCTAGTAGAACAAGTTGGGTGATGCCATCACTTTTACTTCTGTTACGCATTTGATCATAAGTCCAGTGGAGCCTGTCTGATATGTGAACACCTGTTTGGGTGATTTTGGTCATTATAGAGATGAAGGAAGAGATAGTGATGGCACTTCACATAGTCATTACACTGATCTAACAATATGGCATTGAGAGCAGCATGTCAACAAACTGGCATTAACGTAGTCCTGATATATTGGATTGAGCTGGTTAACAATTCAGTGGATGTAGTTTTAGTAAAAAAAATATATAAATTTGTTTTGGTCTGTATCTGCTGTCACATTATCCATCTTTTAGACAGACATCTGCTGTTTAGTACCCTGGGATATGTGTTTGGAAGGGTTTATGAAGAGTTCCTGACATGCCATTGTTGGGGTCAGAGATTATTCCATTGCTAGAGGCTAATTGCTAATCACTGTTTGCATTTGCATATGCTTTCAAAAATAGAGTTCATTTTAAAAACTAGTGAGCAGCCAACGAATACATCATTCATGCAACCATAATGCACTTAGTGCATAACACAATAACAACATAACATAATGCAAGCTTAATGAAGAAAGAAACGAAATCCAAGATGGAGGACGGGGTAAGAAAAAAAGCGAGACATATGTATATAAGAAGCCCGTTTCTTGTATCTTTCTTGTATCGTTTTATTTACACACACACATACATATATATATATATATATATATATATATATATATATATATATATATATATATATACTTTTTAATTACTTAAGCATTAATTTGACCAAAAGTGACTGTACAGAATTTTACATTGTTTAAAAAATGCTGTTCATTTGATTTCAATACTAGAAAAGGCAGTATCATCTCAGCTTAGTTCCTACTTAGAAAGAAATGGTATCTGTGAGGATTTCCAGTCAGGATTTAGACCGTACCATAGTACTGAGACTGCTCTCATTAGAGTTACAAATGATTTGCTCTTATCATTAGATCATGGTTGTATCTCTCTATTAGTGTTACTAGACCTCAGCGCTGCTTTTGACACTATCGACCACAATATTCTTTTGAATAGACTAGAAAATTATGTTGGAATTAGTGGAATTGCATTGGCATGGTTCAAATCATACTTATCCGACCGTTATCAGTTTGTAGTAGTAAACGAAGAGATGTCATTTCAATCACAAGTTAAATATGGAGTACCACAAGGCTCAGTTCTAGGACCGTTGCTTTTCACTCTGTACATGCTACCCTTGGGAGATGTCATTAGGAAGCATGGCATTAGCTTTCACTGTTACGCTGATGATACTCAGCTCTATATTTCTTCACGCCCTGACGAAACCTACCAATTCTCAAAATTAACAGAATGCGTAGCTGATATAAAAAATTGGATGACTAGTAACTTCCTACTACTAAATTCAGAAAAAACAGAGATTCTAATTATTGGACCAAAAACTTCAGCACATAAAAACCTAGAATACTGTCTAACACTTGATGGCTGCTCTGTTAAGTCGTCTTCGTCAGTTAGGAACCTGGGTGTGCTCTTTGATACCAATCTTTCATTTGAAAGCCACATTTCTAGCATATGTAAAACCGCATTCTTCTATCTTAAAAATATATCTAAATTGCGACATATGCTCTCAATGACAAATGCGGAACAGCTAGTTCATGCGTTTATGACCTCGAGACTAGATTACTGTAACGCTCTATTGGGTGGTTGCCCTGCTCGTGTGATAAACAAATTGCAGCTGGTCCAAAACGCAGCAGCTAGAGTCCTTACTAGAACCAGGAAATATGAACATATTAGCCCGGTTCTGTCAAAACTGCACTGGCTCCCTATTAAACATCATATAGATTTTAAAATCTTGCTAATTACTTACAAAGCACTAAATGGCTTAGCTCCCCAGTACCTGAGTGAGCTCTTAATGCATTATAGTCCTCCGCGTCTATTACGATCTCAGAATTCTGGCCAGTTGTTAATACCTAGAATATCAAAATCAACCGCAGGCGGTAGATCCTTTTCCTATTTGGCACCTAAACTCTGGAACAATCTTCCTAGCATTGTTCGGGAAGCAGACACACTCTCTCAGTTTAAATCTAGACTAAAAACGCATCTATTTAACCTGGCATACACATGACGCACTATAAACTTTTGTCTTCATATCCGTTAAAGGATTGTTAGGCTGCATAGATCAGGTCAGCCGGAACCGGGAACACTTCCTGTAACACCAGATGTACTCGGTACATCAGAAGAAGAATGGCGTCTACGCTAACTTTTTGTCTCTCTGCTTATCCCGAGGTTTACCAATTAACGTGATTGGCTGGATCTGGGCCGTGTCCGGGTCGGACGGGGAACCTGTGCCTGTGTGCGGCAGCAATGTGGCCCTGTGGTGTCGGCGGAGACTGTGTTAACTAGCCCATCCTTTGTTAAGACCTTACCGACTCATCAGCCAGTGGCACATATCCCAACAAACCGTCCCATACCGGCGTGATCAAAAAGATCTTAAACTAGATGGAACTAGATTAAATATTTTGACTGTTGCGATTCCAAATCGGTTTAATGACCCGTAACTCTGCCTGAGTATCGGACAAGTGTTCACTGTTGGCCAGAGGAGAACTGGCCCCCCGACTAAGCCTGGTTTCTCCCGAGGTTTTTTTCTCCATTTGTTGGAGTTTTGGTTCCTTGCCGCTGTTGCCTTTGGCTTGCTTAAGTTGGGGACACTTGCTTGATAATCAGCAGTGTTTTTGATATGCCTGCATTGGCGCCGTTGTATGTGAACTGAGCCGGACGATTACGTCACTGTTTTCTGCAGTGCTGATACACCTAAATTAACTAGACTAATAACTATTGATATTTGCAACGGAAAGAATCAATAATATATAGAATAAGCTGCACAATGACCCCATTTTCTTATTAATGTAAAGCTGCTTTGCCACAATTTGCATTGTAAAAAGCGCTATATAAATAAAGATGACTTGACTTGACTTGACTTGATCTTTCTTATATATTATATTATATTATATCTCTATAGGTCACATCCCGAGACCCTTCAACCTGGCAGTTAAGTCTCTCATCAAGGAGTCACAACTAGATCTAAATGAATTGGCACATCACAGATCCATTTCAAATCTTCCATCTATGAGTTGTGTAAATGTGCTCCATGCACAGGGAAAGGAAAAGAAAAAAAATCTATGAAAAATTCCAGTCAAGATTAAGGCCCCATCATAGCATAACGACTGCACTTATTAGAATAAAAGCCTCTGACCAAGGTTGCATCTCAATACTAGTTTTACTTGATCTTAGTCCTGCGTCTGCATTATAGATCATGTCGTTCTCTTAGATCGACTGCAAAATAGAAAGCATAGTGCAGTGCTTCTGTGTTCTACGTCAGAGCTCCAACTCAGGAGCTCCTGCGTTAGCATCACACGCAGCTGTCGTGCTGCTCACGTGTACGCTGTTGGTCAATACTTAGCCAGCGCTCGGATGTAAACACGTAAGCACTGTGCTTACTATGTCAACTGCGCAGGAGAATGACTTGGAAGAGAAGAGTGTGTTGAATAAAATTTGTAATCTTGTAAATTTACACTTTTGTAAAACTTCGTCGCTTCATTAAATTAAGGTTTAACCACTGTAGTCAGACGGCATAGACTATCTGAACAATGTCTGGTTAGTGGTTATTAAATTCAGAAGATGAACGAAGGTTTGGAACGACAGGAGGGTGAGTAATTAATGACAGAATTTTTATTTTTGGGTGAACTAACCCTTTAAAGTCAGAAAATTATGGAGTGCCACAAGGGTCTGATTTAGGCCCTCTTCTATTTTCAATTTACATGCTGCGCCTTCATAATATTATTTGAAAACATGGATGTTTTAATCACTGTTATGCTGATATTCCATCACGATCAGATGCAATTTCTAAATTATCCAAGTTGACTGAGTGTTAATGATATGAAATATTGAATAAGACAGAGGTATTACTTATTAATTACCAAAAACCTATTCATAGAATCTTTTAGAATGCCATTTGCATTTATAAAGATGTACCGTTACTTCATTCTGTACTAGGGATGTAAAAGTATTATATATTTCGTGGAATCGCGATAACAAAATTGTCTCAATATTATCGTGGTCACATGACTACGTGAAACGATAGGTCTTCAGGGCAAAAAGTCTAGGTTTTTCAGCCCGGTTCTGAAAACAGTTATGGTCTGATGGGTGGGCGAAGTGCAAGGAGTGTATTCATAAATAGAGACGTCTTATCTCATGAATGTTACAGCAATGAATGCACTGAGCAGTGCTTGCGTTACTCATATCTGTCAGATATCAATGAGAGAGAGCTAAACTATTAATCTGTAAAAGATTGCACTCTCAATTTCATCACCCATGTGATATAGTTCCTAAATAACAATTCGCCCAAGCATATTAAACCTTTGACAAAAATCGTGATATTCAAATCTGCGTTCGCGAAGCTAGAAGGAGCTAGTTGTCATGTTTAGATGTAAACAGCTTCACAAACAATATTTTCAAACACACAGTATCATTATTTTCGTTACAAATATTCCAATTATCACAGAAGTATACAAATGTATATTATTCAGATATAAACGCTGACGTCTACATTACCGATCAAAATAGAATAAATCACCTTTTGAAAGAAACTGGGTGCTTCAAATAACGACTGTATCGATCGCATTGTTACGCGACTAGGTGGCGAAAAATTACTGTTAAAAATGTATCTAACACTGAATCATTCTTTCAGAAACTAGTGAAGTCTTTATGAATCCAACTTATAAAAATATTCTGTGTCTGTATCGTACAAGTTTATTCTGGTCAAGCATCTTATTTGTGTTCAACTTGTGGTGACACTTTACAATAAGGTTCATTTGTTATAGAAATGTAGTTTATTATTAGTTCATGTTAATGTAGTTGACAAACGTTAACTAATGAACTCTAAGTTGTTTAGATTAACAGTCTTTTAAACTCAGAAAAAAATTACTTGTCAAGGTTCAGTTAGTGAAATTATATTATTTTATAAAAAAGACGTTTTAGGTCATTTGACCCATCTCATGGGGAACAACCTCATAACTCTAAGCAATAGTTATGATTTGAGGAAAAAGAGGAAAGGATATGACATGGTTAATTTGTACATTCCTGTTCAATCATTGATTAACACTTATGGCACTTTTTATTCAAGAGTGCATTTGCATTTTTTTCTTCTTCTACTTCTTTTTTTTTTTTTTTTAAATACCGCAATAAATGTTGTAGACTTTATACCAAGGTATCAACGTACTGTGAGATTTTGATATCGTTGCATCCCTATTCTCTACAGTTAAAGACCTGGGTGTTTTATTAGACAACAACTTATATTTTTAAAATCACAATTCTAATGTTACAAAAACAGCCTTCATCCACCAAAGAAACCTTGCTAAGCCACGACTTCTGATGCATTCATAACCTCTAGACTGGATTTCTCACTACTTGCCCTGCATCCTCAATAAACAAACTACAGTCCAAAATGGAGCTGCTTGAGTTCTTACCAAGTCAAGAAAACTAAGTCCACTAAAGGAGGGAGAGTGTTTTCACATTTGGCTCCTAAACTCTGAAACAGCCTTCCTGATAATGTTCGGGATTCAGACACACTCTCCCAGTTTAAATCTAGATTAAAAGACACATCTCCAAAGGCAAGCATTCACATAATGCATCTCATAACCTCATAACTTCAGTTATATCAGATCAAATGCACATGACTATCTACTGCTTGAAATATTTTGAACAGCAGCTATGCAAATTATTTTTCATTTAAAATACCTCGGGATGCCCATGGATTTTCTGTAAGGCTGCTTTGAAAACTATATGTACAGTGAGAAGTGAAATGAATTGCATGTGAATATTAAGCAACAACTTTTTCAACACTGATGATAAACGTTTCTTAAGCACCAAATTAGCATATCGCAGAAATAAGTTCATTAGTCAATTTGATTATACTTAAGGCAACAATTAAACTTAAGTTAAATAGAATTAGGTAGGATTTTTTTTTTTTCAGGGATAAAACTTCTTTGAAAAACATAAAAAAAATAAAAAAAAATCTTACTGACCCTGAAATTTTGAACACTTTTGAACACTGATGTTTAACAGTTACAGATTTAACATATTTTTATGTCATCTGGGTCCACTGGAACATTTTTCAGAGTTCGGTTATCTGACATTTTGTTTGAAATGGGGGTCGCACGGTTTAGTTAAAAGAACACACAATCCAGCTCTGTACTCCTAAAATTATGCGCGTTCTTTGCGAAGAAGCCTTTCTGTTTTGGGTCGTATTTGCTTCTGGTACCATCACTGGCTGAGGAACGCAGGGAAGTTGCCAATTGACGAATCACTGCCAAGAGCTGCGGTAAATCAGGCAGAGAAACAGAAGTAAAGCAGGGCCAATGTTGATTAACTCATAAATGTTCTGTGCTCCTTTAAAAGGATGAAGGGTAGATAAAGTCATTGAGAATGCTTTCATAACAGCCCTCTAATGACTTTGTGGTAATCGTGCATGTGGTAAACATCAAAACTTAACGTTGCACAGTTTGCAATCAAGAGAAAAGCAAAATGAGGCACACACAGAGAGACATAGAAAGACTGGGAGAACATTGGGAGAAAAGTATTTGTTTTCACATGAGAATGAGCTCTAAGGTTTATGTGTGATGGGTTGGGAGGTGGGTGGGGTGGGACTGTAAAGAATAAGAGAGGCTCTGTAGTTGTTTAGCGGGTTGGGCCCCATTGACAGATTATGCTCATTTGCCACTTGTTTGGAACTGCGACTAAAGTATGTTTGGGGTGTTGCTGATTTCTTAGCACCTGCAAGAAGTCATGTCCTGAACAGTTTACACAAGATGTATTGATAATAATCATTTGTATTCATCATCATGTATTCATATTTATCCTTTTAAAAATACATGCACATTAAATCATTTCAGATACATGAAAGTACTGTGAACATACACTAAGTTTTTTTATTCTTTTTACATTTAAAAAAATGCAAATTTCTTATCACCACAAAAAGAGGCAATTATGATACATTTTAAAATGTAGTTTATTCCTGTAATGAAAAATATCAATATTCAGAAGCCATTACTCCAGTCTTCGGTGTCACATGATCCTTCAGAAATCATTGTAATATGATGATTTGGTATACTCAAGAAACATTTCTTATAATTAATTTTAAACTTTTGTGGAAACAAAAAGTATTTTTTCCAGGATTCTTTGATTAGAAAGTTTTGTAACATTATGAATGTCTTTACTTTCACCTTTGGTAAGTTTAATGAATTGCTTAATAAAAGTATTAAGGTGTTAAATTCAGTTGACTCCAAACTTTATAACAGCAGTGTACTCCCTCAACAACACAATATAGCATGCTACAAAAAGCTCTGACTTCTACTAGTTTAATCAACTCCTTTTTATAATATTTACAAATATCTGACACTTGATACAAAAGCCTGTCTTTATAGACCACATGGGTGCAATTATTGAATTAAAACTAAAACTTCCCCTTGAGTGATTCTGCTGATCACTCAGTTTTGGCCAGCTGTGTTGATATTGTATCTCACATGCTCTTTCTATAATTGTTTGCAGATGCTTTGAGTCGACTTGCTCTCGGCGAGGTGATGTTTAAGGAGCACATTAGAATGTTCAGTAGATTTTGAGGGTGGCTGAACTTTTTTAGTTTAGAGCTTAGCCGTTGAGATGGGAACTAAAAATGTGCTGCTGAAATGTTGTTCAGGGTGAGTGGCTAATATTCACCAAGTAGACATTTATTTATAGTCTACCTTCAAGTTTCCAAGAAATCATAAAAAGTTTTGGTTCCCATGCATAAGAAGGGGAGTCCCAAAACCCCAAACCAACAATTTTCAAACTATGGGCCCTGTGTAGTCTGATTCACTAATAAATGGTTCTTATCAGTCAGTTCTGTTAATGAATCATTACTTCAGGCTTCAATGTCACATGATCCTTCAGAAATCATTCTAATATGCCGATTTGGTGTTTAAGGCAGTTTTTTTTTTTTCCTGGAATTTTTTGATTAATGGAAAGGTATAAAGAATAGTATTTGTCTGAAATAGATATTTCTGCAAAAGAAACAATGTAAAATTATTTACTGACACTTGAAAAAAATAACACTTCCTTGCTAATTATAAACAGAATCCAAGTTTGTTGGCTCAGGTGGTCACTATTACAGGAACTCCCTAGGCACAGAATAGAGGAATAACTAATGTCCTCAATGTGGGAAAGGAGGAGGAGGAAAAGAGGAAGAGGAAGAAGCAGAAGCAGAAAAAGAAGACGAAGAAGAGCAACACCAACACCAACAGCAACAACAAAAACAACTCTGGACTTTAATAGGAAGAGGAAACCTTTCACCCCAGTTCCCATCTGTTGGGAGGATATTGACGGAGTCGATTCCTCTAAGTGAATGCATAAAGAACATAAACAAGAAAAACCTGAGTCAGTCACTCAACATTTCCAGAACAACAATGACTATTCAGTCTATAGCAAATGGCATTTATGTTGCAGTGGTGTGCTGTTATATAATATGGATTAGACAATATGAGGAAGGCTCTGTCTAGTAGCTCGCTGAGGGTGGTGGGCAAAAGGAGGGTGCTGTCCGGACTTTAAAACATCATGACATCCATAACAAGAGCACTTGCAGTTCTTGAATTATCATGCCCTGGTGTATCACTGAGAGACAGAAAACCCTTCCTGCCCACTGCCATTAGTCTGAACACTTTATCCCTGTACGAATGTGGCTACCTGCATTACAACCACTTATCTTTAGCTGCACTACACATTTACAAACATATATACATACATACATACATATATGCATACAAACATACATACATACATAGAAGTTTGGCCTCTATAAAATGTATTTAAAGTTTTTAAAAGAAGTCTCTTATGCTCACCAAAGCTGCATTTATTTGATCAAAAATACAGTAAAAACAGAATATTGTGAAATTTTATAACAATTGAAAATAAACTGTTTTCTATTGAATATATTTTAAAAAGGCAATGTATTCCTGTGATGAAAAAGCTCACTGTCACTTGATGCTTCAGAAATCATTGTAATATGCTGATTGGTGCTCAAGTAAAATGTATTATTATTATCATTGTTGAAAATGGCTGCGCTGCTTAATATTTTTGTGGAAACCATGATTTTTTTTCAGAATTCTTTTGTGAACAGAAAGTTCAAAAGAACAGTGTTTATTTGAAATATAAATCTTTCATAACATTGCAAATGTGTTTGCTTCCACTTTTGATCAATTTAATGTATCCTTGCTGAATAAACATTCATATACGTTTACATGTTTTTTTTAATTGTTGTTTTTGAGTATCAAGTCCTTGTAGAGAACTTTAATTTCTTAATCTGTTTATTTTATTATAAGATTTATTACACATGTTGAGTGTTTGTAAAACACTGAGCAATTTCCTTGTGGGGATTCATAATCAATCAATCAATAAATCCGAGTCTCCTTGGACTCATTGGAAAGTCTGTAAATTAAATATCTTTGTGCATGTCACTGTAAACAGTGTCTTTGTTTTTTTGTGGGTTTTTTTTTTACTTTTTTACTGGACAAACATAAGTAATCTAGTCTCTAATTTATTTATCTGCAAAATAAATAAAGCCTCTTTTGGCACAGAAAGAGTTTTGTTTCATTGCTTTGCTAGTTCATGTTCCCCCGTTCTAATAATTCATTCCTTCTCTCTAGACCGTTTTGAATTTTCATTACTAACAATTGAAAAGCTTGTGTTCTGCAAACTTTCTGAATTTTGGCAAACATGTCACTGATGTCTCAACTAAATAGAAGTTTAGAAAGGATGAGCAGTTAGTCCAAGATGTCCCCAAAGGGTTTATTTAAGAGCTTACGCGGCAAGCATGCCCCAGATATAGACGTGCGCTCAGACCTTATCGCTTCTCGCAATGTGCATGTCTGACAAAAGGCAGATTAGGCAAGGGGTTCTTCAGGACTGCGTCTCAAACCTCACTGACTTTTCTTAGACTCTTTTCTTAGATGCAAATTCATTCTCTACACTGCCTTTAGGGAGTTTGATTTTGGCCATCAATACAACATGAAAGTTACAAACAGGTAAATTGCTAATTCATGACAAAGCATAGTATTTTCTTTATTTTTGTGCCGACAATTAAGTTGACTCACTCGATGTCCACCTGTTGACTATAATGTTGTCTAGCTTACCTACAAACTGACTAAACAAGAAAAAGTCTTTATGCTGTTGAAGTCATAGTCTAACATTTTATTATTTTATTAAATCATAGACCATTTTTCAAAGATTTAAAATGCATTAGTGTGCAAAAAGCTTTTCAAAAGGTCATACATCATCATCTAAAGTGTTTTAACGTCAATCAAATGTTTTTTAAACATTCTTGTTTAAAAAGTGCTTATTTTAAATGCAGTAGCATAATCTATAGCATACAGTGGCAGCTCTACACGGAGACCTAGGGAGGCCCGTGCCTCTAGACACGTCCCTGGCCACCCCTGTGTTGACCTAAAAAAAAATAACAATTATGAATTTATTATGATTTTACACGCGAGCGCCAAAAGCGGCTCTAGTGCGACGGAAGGTTCTACACGGGTAAATTAGATCATAGGTGACTCGTATCTCGTAAGTGACTTGTTCTTGCACATAACCGTGTTACTTTTGTTCCTCACACTGATAATGAAATCAAGTTTGTAAATGTCTGGTCTCGATATGTTTAGAAACTTAATATCTAAGCAAACTCATCCAAGCAGAAGCGAATATACAAATGTCACTATCCTTGCTAGGTCTACACAATGTTGTGATGTTAACCACGTGACTTCATCTGTCTTTGCTGTTGAATTGCGATAACATACATTTGAGTAAAGTAATCAACAGTCTATCTGCCCGTGTTAAGTAGGGAGGGATGGTTAGGCAATGAAATGTAATGCATGTTTTTTTTCTTCTGATAGTTATGAAACAAGGAAGGGACATAGCGTCCTTTTTTGCCCCAGTAAACAAAAAGGTGAGAGAAACAAGTCAAGGTATTGAGAGAGTTGAGGAGCAGAAAGAGGGAGAGCCAAAAGAAGTCAGTGGAGGTTGGAGAGAGGGCGGGTGATGAAAGTGAGGACTCTGACACAGAGAGGGAAATTCCAGAGGGTGAGGAAGATGAAGAAGAGGGAGAGGAGCATGAAGAACAGGGTGAGGAACATGAAAAAGAGGATGAGGAGGATGAAGAAGAGGGTGAGGAGCATGAAAAAGAGGATGAGGAGGATGAAGAAGAGGGTGAGGAGCATGGAAAAGAGGATGAGGAGGATGAAGAAGAGGGTGAAGAGGATGAAGAAGAGGGTGAGGAGGAAGAAAACATACAGGGACAGAGAGAGGAACAGCCAGAGGTACAGAAAGTAGATCCATGTGGATCAAGTACTGCACCATCAGGTTTGTGATGAAGAAGGTTATTATTATTTGCAAAGCAGTCCAATTATAGTTTCATTGTAGGCCTACTGTATATCCTTAAAATGGTGCTTTCTCCTGTAAATAATTCTTTTTTTAAGTAAATACTTGTCCTACATTTTGAAATACATGCAGTACAGGCAGGTATGCGCTACCAATCAAAAGTTTGGAAACTGTAACATTTTGGTTGTATTTGAAAGAAGTCTCTTCTGCTCATCAAGGCTGCATTTATGTTATTAAAAATACAGAGCAAAGCTGTAATATTGTGAAATATTATTAAAATGTAAAATAACTGTTTTCTATTTGAATATATAGTAAAGTGTCATTTATACCCTGTGATCAAAGCTGAATTTATCATCATTACTCCAGTCTCCAGTCTTCAGTGTCACACGATCCTTCACAAATCATTGATAATAATCATCAACATTGATGACTCTACCTTTTTTGCACCTGCACTCACTTTTGTACAAATGTTGTACAATGTTGTAATAAATGTTTATATGATTGTAAAGTAAACTAAAGTTTATAATCTTTAAATATAATTTGTTTTTTAATGTGCCCCTCTGGTTAAACACTGGCCCCTCCTTGGCCCCCCTAGTAAAAATTTGTCTAGAACCGCCACTGATAGCATAATTGTCTGTCTGCGCTGTCGAACAGATAACAGGAGCTCTTCTCCTGACCTTAGACCTTCTGGTGTCACGCTGAAATGACTAATGTGAACACTTTTCCAGATCATTCATGAATCATCCCTTCTTTACAGCAAAAGTTGAGAGAACAAAATGATGGAGACTGCAAATGTAATAACAATACTATTGTAACTTTCAGATAACTAATTCACTTTAAAATGAAAATTACCCCAAGCTTTCTTCTTTCTGATGAACACAATCAGAGTTATATTAATAGATATTCTGACGCATCTGAGATTTATAAATGGCAGAGAACGTGGCCAATGAGTTTGAAGCTCGAGAGGCCTTCTGAAGTGAAGAGATGCGCTAGTGTAAGAAAACAATCCATATTTAACAAGTTATGAAGTTATATATCTAGTTTCTGCCTTCCACGTTCAACTAACGAAGAAAGTATAATGCCTCTCGCAGTTCAAAACGCTTACGCTCCGGGAGGTTAATGAAGGCTTTCTGAAGCGAAGTCATGCGTTTTGACTTCGCTTCCATATGTAACAAGTAAGTGTAACTGATATCACGTCAGTTACACTTTTTTTGTAGGTTGAATAGGGAAGGCATAGGACCTGGCATAAGTGTTTTGAACTGTGACAGACGTTATACTTTCTTCGTAAGTTGAATACAGAAGGCGGTCTAGTGGAAGCTAGGTATTTTATTTTATAACTTATATTTTTCTTATACAAATGCATTGCTTGGCTTCAAAAGGTCTTTATTAACACCTACAGCCGTGTGGAGTATGAGAAGAAGAAAGTAATATAGGTTGGCTTGAGGGTGAGTATATCTTGGGGTAATTTCCATTTTAAAGTGAACTAATCCTTTAATTGTAAGTACTTCTCTGCTCTGCTCTTCACAGATGCACTGGGCGGTCTAAAGGAATAGTTCCCACAAAAAAAAAAGAAAGAAAAAAGAAAAGAAAATTGCATCATATCTCACTGACCTTCAGAATGTTTTTCATCTCTTCTGAAGTCATAGGATAGCTGTATGTGAGAAACATACTTTAAGTCTTTGGTGAAAATAAAAAGAAAAAAAAAAGTGCCATGAGGTTCGACACCTATGTCACACGACTAATTAAAATGCAGCACGCTTGAAATTATTTGGTGCAAAGGGAACATAGAGGTAAAGTTAATGAGTGAACAACGGGTTAAAAATGTTTATTGCTTCGCACAAAACAAAGACTTGCAGCACAGAACTCACATGAACTACCATTACGATATTTAATTCGTAACAGAAGCTTGACATTCAATTTTTTGAAAAAAAAAAAAAAAAAATCTTTTTGTGTGTGTATGTGTTAATTGTTTCACATACTATATGACTCATTACAATATTCTAATTCTGTTCAGTACTTCGAAAAACTATTTTGCTCTGGTTCTTCAGTCCAGTGCCATCATCATACTCCTTGTGTCAGCATGTCAATCTCAGTCACCACATAAGAAAATCAACTTGGCCTTCTTTCCTAATCTCTCTCTCTCTCTCTTTTGTTTTTGGTGCAATTGCCCCAGTTATGAAACCGCGTACATCCCACTCAGTCAGAGGTTTGAGCTCCTGCTCCCTCCCACAGGGTATGTACCAATATGCACAGAGCACATTTTCACAGATGCCATCAGAGAACAAGCATATGAATTACCAGGCAGCCTGCCATCTTTGAGTTCAGACAGAATGCCATTAATACCAGATGAAGAGCCCAAACAACAACAGCACAACAACATGAAAGCCCAAAACAACTGGGACCAGGTAAAGGTTTCATCATTTTATATATTAATGTCTTGATTAACAAAGACTCCAAACTCAACTCTCTCTCTCTCACACACACACACACACATATACTCTCGTTCTCTCTCTCTACCTTTCCCCCAAAAGTTGTGACACCATTGAAACTACCGGCAGACTTGAGGGACTCTGTGAAAAAGGATCCTGTCAGCAAATCACGTTACGATTAATAAAATATATGCCACTGTTGACCATGACTTATTCAAGAGCTATTATAAATTCATGCCTACAATTAAAGAAAACACAATCGTTTTAAAAATTGAATGGCAATAAATATTAGTATTACCCAATTAAGTCACAATTAATACTGAGCAGGCTGATTAGCTGCAAATGAACACTCCAATTAAAAGATGCATGTACAAATGGAATGAAAGGGGGAATTATACTGCCCATAGCATCTGGCCATGTGGAAACGTGACGAGAATATGAGCTAGATGGACAAAGGAGAACTATATAATGGTGTCTTTGTGAACATTTTTAAGTCTTTAACAGTGTTTTTTAGTCTTTGTATATTTGTTTACTAAGACAGACAGACAGACAACTGCTGCGACGATATGTGAGAATAATGTTAAGTTTATAATCATAAGTATTTTCTGAGGGTAACAATACAGTGTGACAACACAGATACTCTATCATTCACCCCTCAACATCAGACATATCCAGAAATGAAATATGAAAAAAGGAAAAATGTGAAACTTGAGCAGATTGTAATATAATACAATATAATATAATTTAAAAGTTTGGGGATTAGTAAGTTCCTTTTAAAAAAAAAGAAAAAGATTTGAAGAAACTAAAATAAATTAATACATTTATTCAGAAAGGATGGATTGATCAAAAGTGACAGAAAAGGTTTTCACAATGCAAAGAAAAAAAAAATACTGTTTTGAGCGTGTTTGAACTTTCTATTCATAAAAGAATCCTGAAAATATCCAGGTTTCCACAGAAATATTAAGCAGCACAACCATTTTTAAATGGTCAAAATAACAATAAATGTTTCTTGAGCATTTATTATGTAAATGTTTCTTTTTTTTATCATATAAATTGAGCCTTAGTGAGCATAAGAGACTTCTTATGCTTAATACACTGAAATCTGCCAAAATCTGTTCTGTCTTTGACAGGCAGTGATGAACATATAGCACAGCTGATTGTATCAACATGTTCTTAGATATGAAGGAAAACAAATTAGTGCTTTGTTAATAAATGTTTACCAGTGGAGCAGCCTACATGTGGTCAGATAATGTTCAATCGACCCTTAAAATGATAAACCTCTAAATCTCAAGACAACTTGATAAATCTTCTTTAATATGGAGACATATATAAAACACCACCACAGCCCAGTGAGTTTTAATGATATTGAAGTCAATGTTTTATTAGAAACAAGAACAGTTGCTGTTTCAGCTTCTTTAGGTGCCTGTTTGCAGTATACTGATAGCCTTCCTGCACTTAGACCCCATATTGATAATGGCCCATTTTACTAGGCATAGATGTGCAGGTTGCATAATGGACAGTGATGTAGTCAGCCAGGAACTTTGCTGTAGATGAGCTTGTTGTTCCAATCGACCTTCTTAAAGTGAGCTTATCATGATGCCAGAGCACATAATGAAAAAGAATCCAAAATAGCTCCAATTTATGTAAGGCTGGTAAAGAAGGCTTGAACCCAAGGCTTATGTGGGCTTTTATGTTCACATGAGCAATCACGTTTCCCCTGAGTCTGACCACCCACATTGGGATATTTCAGGCATAGAAAGTTCAAGGCAATTTGGCTCTCGATCCCACCACTGCCCCCACACCCCCTCCTGCATATCAGTCAATATCGCGAGTTTGCGGATCGTTTGGGAGAAGGTTATGGCGTGGTGGCAGGGGTTTTGTCAGGGCGAGAGAAAAGAAAACGACAAAGATCGAGGGAGAGAAAGAAGGCAAACCTCAACAGAGGATTTGTAATTCCTCCTGATGCTTCCCAAGCTTCGGCTGACTGTTGACAGTCAGGCAGGCTGTGCCTCACCGAGCGCTGGTGTTTCCTTTGGGGCCCCCCTCCCGGCCGAGGGGGGAGGTGGAGAATTGCAATCCCACCCCGTCAAAGTGCTCTCTCTTAAACACTCACGTACACACACGTACAAACACACACATACAGCAACTCTCCACAGGAAAAGCTGGAGACAGAATGCGCAGCCCCTTCACAGCAGCTTTGGTGCGTCGTGGCGTCCAAATGGGATCTTGCTACACTTTGATAGTTGGTTAATTACTCATATGATACCACACAGATGTCTGGGGGGCTCTAGCCGAATACTCGTCTCACTAACTCACTGACTGACTGACTGACGGGATCCTGGGGAAGGCAGACATTTAAGGAGCGGTAGGTGAAAAACCAGGAGGCATTTATAATTCATAAGTGTAACAGTTTACGTGCCGTTAAGGATCCCTTTAGTGCCTAGCTGATGCTAAACTGAGATGCTACTTGAAGGGCTGTCTACTAAATAGTTCCTTGTGTACCAGGTGGTGGCAGGGACTTTAAACAGGAAACACATCTTGGCTCAGAAGTGTTCCTTTGCTGTCAAGATTATGAAAGGGGGTTTTAAATGATTCCAAACAAGATGAGAGTTGATTAACTTTTTTTCACTTGTGATTCTTGCGTAGGAATAGGCTACATCTGTTAGGGACAAAACCATATAACTTATTTGAAAGAGAGTCACATCATTTCTTTGTGATTAACTTTATAAAAAAAAAAAGAAAAAAAGATAGTCATTTTAATGCTCTTTTCAAACAGCATATGTGATAACATTTATATGACTGCACTGTAATGTCAAATTATTAGGTTATTTGGTAACTTCACAATTAGTTAACTTTAGTTAATGCATTAACTAACAACGAGAAATACATTTGTAATTTATTAATCTTTGTTAATCTTAGTTCATAAGAATACAACTCTTAATTAAGTTAAGTTAATAAAGTTAATGTTAGCACAGGTCTATTAAATAATATAATATTTTATAATGTAGTAAAACATTAAAAAAATCATTCAAAACAGTGAAATCATCATTAACTAAGATTAAGAAATGCTTTAGAAGTATTGTTAGTTATCAAAAGGGTATCTGATTGATATGAAACTGGATTGCTATTAAGTTGTTGTCTTTGAGCATTTCCTATTGTGAAATACCGTAAGACATCTTTCTCATGTTTAAGTTTGGAAAACTGCCCTCATGAATGCCAAACACAAACCAGAGCGGGAATGTGTATTGAGGAAACCAAAGTGATGAAAGTTATTCAAACGTGTGAATTTTTAAAATTACAAATGAAAAAACAAAAGCTTGGTGCTGTGCCACTAGCACCATGCCAGCACTGATGGGTACTTGCCGGGGATGACAGGAAAGGCAACGTCTCGTCCCCATAGTGTGACAGTAACTCGTACTGGCACTCTCCATCTGTGCTCCTCCACTAAATCCCTTTTGAAGTTGTGTTGAAGTTTTGCGCATCTTGTGTTATACTTTTAAGTAATTCTCTTTGATTCTGTTTTATTCTGAGGCCTGCAAAGTATGTCTCTATTTTGTGTGTGCGGGTTGTGACAAACTGAACTCCAACTTGCTTTACAGCACTGTGTTTTTGATGTCCGTCCTGTTGTTTCTTATCCTGCAGCTGCTGCAAATAGCCGTAATCAGGATCTTATCTGGAAATCAAAGAGCGAACTGCGTTCTGCAATGGGCATTACGACTCTACAATTGTTTTTGCTAATGGCCGTCTTGGCCACTGGTGGAATATGTCAGATAAATGGAACAGAGGAAGATACTTCACTTCAAATCTCTACTACCTCCAAAACCAATGTGCATAAGGGTCTCCAGACTACCACCAAAAAAGCCCTGCTGGATAATAATACCAGAGTTAAGGGGCCTCCACCTTGCAGGGATCCCACTTCCATCAAGCTCTATTTTAAGTATATTAACACAATTATTTCCTGTGCCGTGTTTGTGGTGGGAATGGTGGGTAACGCCACCTTGCTGAAGATTATTTACCAAAACAAGTGCATGAGGAATGGACCAAACGCCCTCATCGCCAGCCTGGCTCTTGGAGACCTCATCTACATCACCATAGACATCCCTATCAATGTCTACAAGGTAGGCACCTCTGTTTCTTCAATTGGTAAGGAACCATGATATCATGTTGTTCTCAAAAGGTGTTTTTCACAAACCAAACAGAAAGACCAACCTACACTCTCAAAAATAAAGTTGCTTTATTTGCATCTATGGTTCCATGAAGAACATTTAACCTCCGTGGAACCTTTCCATTACACAAGAGTTCCTTTATAGTGGAAAAAAAAAGGTTCTCATGTTGTTCTTTTGAGAAATGTTCACTGAAAGATCCTTTGGGGAAATAAAATGGTTCTTCTATGGCATCTCTGTGAAAACCCTCTTTTGGACCCTTTATTTTTAAGAATGTATACAGTACAATACAAAAGAGAGTACTTGAGCACAGGAAGGGAGAATGAGCTGGGAGAGGAAGTTGGGAGGGTGCTTAGATGTACAGGGCAGGGGCTGTATACAATTATACGGTCATTCAGAGTTTATCTCCAGGGCCGTCCTATTACGGTTACTGAGGCTTTTGTGATGAGTGCAACAGGGATATGGCCTGATAAAATAAACCGAGGATTGAAGGGCCATCATCCAAATGAACAGCCCTGTTTTGACTAGTGTTTCATCACTTGCCAAAGTCCCTTGTCTAATTCTCCGTTCATCATTGAACAGTACTGTCAAGTAGACAGTGAACAGGCCTCTAGCAGATGGGCGAGTGATGTGACGCTCACATTTTTTTTTTTTTTTTTTTTTTTAAATATACATTAAAAATGCAATTCACAATAAAGAGGGTTTTTAAATGCATGGCACAGAAGAACCATTTGTGGTTCCCCAAAGAACCTTTTACTTAACAGTTCTTCAAAGAACCAGTGTGAAGAGCATTTTTATAATGGACCTTTTTCCACTATAAATAACCTTTTGTCGATCGGAAAGGTTTCATGGATGTTAAAGGTTCTTCATGGAAGCATCGATGCCAATAAAGAACCTTTATTTTTTAGTGACATATAATGACCTTTTCAATGAAGGGGATTATTTTATTAGGTTTTAATTCTGGGATATGGTGCAACCAGCATGCAGAAAAAAAAAACTCATGCGACTGTGTAATAAAACAAAATTTGACCTTGACAATACACTGTTAGTATCGATATCATATGGTGTGACCCTATTTAAAATTATATATATATATATATATATATATATATATATATATATATATATATATATATATATATATATATATGTATATATATATATATATATATATATATATGTGTGTGTGTGTGTATTTCTTTATTTATTTATTAACCAGCATGAATACAAAGTGTATTTTTAAAAATTTGGAACATATGTTTATATTTTATTCTGAATATATTAGTCTATCTATATGATTTTTCTGTAAAACACTCTCTGAGATGATATGCAAACCAGATTAGCACAGAATGTTTGTCTTCCAATTTTCAGCAATTATAAAGTCAGCTATTATCTTTGAAAAATTTCATTTTCAACAGGATATTGGGTGGAGATCGAGAGTATTTCTCTATTTAGGGTGGAAGGTGTCCATTTAACATTGAAAGCCCATGTAAAAAAAAAAACTGTTTTAAAACGGAAGTGCGGCAGTTAGCATGTCTTATTTTGTGACGCACAGACTTATGTGCACTCCAGACACTGACTTACAATAAACATCAAATACACACACAAACACACTTCTCCAGCTGTGCCACTGATTAAACTCTGCACTCCACATACAAACAGGGCCAGGATACACCCGTGAGAAGTTTCCTTTCTAAACCTGAGCATAATCCACATACTTTTCCTGTTTAACAAAAGACAACACCCATTCAGAGAACCTTGTCAAGGCCACTTGAATGATGAGACTTTGCAGGACTCCAAACCAAAAAAAAAAGAAAAAGAAAAAGTCTTCTGACGCAAATATTCAATAAAATAAAATGGTGCACTTCAAAAAAGAAGACATGAGGATTTTGTTTTCAACACTACTGGAGTCTTCCAAGGTGAAGACAATCAAAGAAGTGCCTGGATTGATATACAAGTAGCCATTGAAACTGCTCTGAAGCAATTTCATCAAGACAAGATGTGTGCCCTTAAGGCCAAAGATGGGAACAGAGTCAAAGCAAAAAAAATTAAATAAAAAATCTGTTCCTTATTTAGGTAAAACGGTTTCAAAAACCAGCAAATTCCAGAAATCCAGACTGCCTCAATTATGGTTTAAACATCTCCATTTCATTCCTACTTTTTAAATAAATGTACAGACATAAGCGCTTCAAATAAATAAGAACATGTTGTTCAATTCATCCGCATTTCATTCACCTCAATGCGCTGTATTCTAGAGCTTGTGGATCATGTGAGGAATCATAATAATGAATGATTCTATTTTTATTCCAGCTGCTTGTCACAAAATGGCCATTTGATGACAGCTTATTTGGACTGTTCCTGTGCAAAATGGTGCCATTCCTCCAGAAAGCATCTGTTGGGATTACAGTACTCAATCTGTGTGCTTTGAGCGTGGACAGGTAAATCACTGCTTCATCATTTTAAAAAAATTGTTGAAATTTTGTCTAGATGTTCTAAAGCTCATTTCAAAAAACTTGAAATCACTTAATAAAAAAGCTGACACCTTTTGCCCACAAAGTAACCTTTCTTTAATTTGACCATTATACTTCAGGCCTCCGTGAGGTTCAAGGTCAGATTTCATTGCTGAGGTTATAAGCTGGGTTTATGGTTTTAGGGCTAGGTACGTTAATATCTTTCACTCCTCCTCCTAACAAGTTATGTAGGAAGAAAAAAAGACAAAACATTTCACAGTACCTGTCTCAAACTCGCTGTATGCATATTGTACACCTTCAAACCTGAATGAATCTCCATAGAATGACCTACAATAACTTTCTACAATAAATTTCATCTAAAACAACAATACAAGCTTACAATCCGGTTCTAAATATATTTATTTAATCGAGCACGAGTGTCTATCTATATGTTTGGATGTTGTTTAGAAAATTAACTTGTACTTATTTTGTCTGTACAAGCTCAAATTATATACAGGTCATTTGTCAAAAAATGATTGTCTTCTCAAATTCTTTCTTTTCTATTTATCCACAGTTTCTTTCTTACAGTTTTACGAGGCAAACCTGATATCTCTTAGCAAAACACTTCAGAATTTTGTATGAATTGAGAAAAAGCTGTATTTCCCATATCATCTTGATCAGGGTGGTTCCAATGAAAACTTTCTCAGGAAACATTAGTGCATTTGCCCATGTGGTTTTCGGGAAAAGGCGGGACATGAGCTTGTCAAGTTCTTCTATGAATCAGGGCACTTCCTCCAGGTCATAAGGTCAGCTCTAATAGGCACCTCTCATTAGAAAGTATTTTCCTCATCAAGAGAAAGAAGCCACCTGCCCACCTCAGTTTAATCGCTACCACAAAGAAGGACGAATAGAGAATTATCTTGTCATACGATTATACAATAAAATTAAACTAAAATGTCTTTTGGCCAACTTTGTTACTTGATACTGTATAAGCCAAAATTATCTTTGAGCTTGTTCAGATATATTAATAAAAAATCATTTATATTTTTAAAAAGACAATATTTATCAACTTTTTTTTCCCGTGAACGGTGATTCATTGACATTCAGAATGAATGAATCTGAGCCCCAAATATCTAGCAGTCTGTCACAATTTTTAAAGAATGAATCACTTGAATAAACAGCTGGCCCTAATTTTTCAACAGCACAGCCGCTTTCAATTAGTTTCTGAATCATGAGGAAATGTTCAGCACATCCAGTCCGATTCGTGCTCCCCATGTTGCGTGAGCTTACATATCGTGTCTTTCTCATCCGTCTGAGTGTTGGCAGAGTGGATACATCTCTACTTAGTAAAATATAAATGTTCCATTGTTGTTAAACAGGAATATTCAAATGGGTCATAAAAGAAATATATAGTTATGTATAAAATCTTGATGCACCGTTTTACAGAAACACCCACAAGAGAAAAGATATTAATGAAACAAACACGCAAACATGACTTTGAGCAAAGGGAAACAAGCAGCCAGGCAAACCAGTGACTTTATCCAAACAAACAGCTGAAGTATATCTGTGAGCATTTTAGTAATATGCATATTACAATTCAAAGCAGTCTTTTCATTAATCTTAGATACTGTAGCTATAAACCTGTAGCTGAAAGTTGGCACAGCTGCATGGCAATATGCTTTCCACACGATAGCAATCTGATCAGTCAAGCTTTGCAGGTGTTGATGCAACAACAACAAAAAAATGGTGTTGAAGATCAAACATTCTTCAATTATAACGCAGGATGGAAAAAACACATGATTTTTATTATTATTATTATTATTTTTCGATAAGAAGACGTACATAAACTACAATGGAATCACATTTACGAAAAAAAATCCCTCGAGAAGCAACAAAAAAACCCTCATGTGACTTCTCCTCAGTAGAGCAAGTGACTGGATTACTGGACTGACCAGCAACAGCATTTTAAATGTTTGTTTGGCCATTCTGAAGTGCCTGAAAATTGCGTCATCAAATTGTTTGGTATAATTATCTCCCAGAGCTATCTCACATGATTGAGTTCCCAAACACCAGGCATCCAACCCCGAACGAACGCAAGATAACGTGACAGCACCCGTTGCGTTTTGTCTGTACACTCTTATAATGTGGACAAGGCTTCACCGATTGCAGCAACTTCAATTTTTATTATACAGATATTTTGAGCCAATTTACCAGGAAGCGAGGATTTTGTTCTCTTAAATACTAGTAAAGGAAATGGTACTTTATTCTCAATTGTTTGACATTCCACTTTTGCACATTGCAACTTTGGATTAAAACGTCGCTTATAGCATGTCTCTGTTGTGAAATGTTAAAACAGTTGAGCAATCTTCTGAGAGTTTTATTTTTGTGGCTCAGGTACCGGGCTGTAGCCTCCTGGAGCAGAGTGCAGGGGGTCGGCATTCCCCTCTTTACTGCCATTGAGATCTTCTCCATCTGGGTCCTGTCCATTATCTTGGCTGTACCAGAGGCAGTGGTCTTCAACATGGTCACCTTCACCTACAATAACCAAACCATTCGCACTTGTATGCTCAAGCCTGAAAGTGACTTCATGACGGTACGCTTTGATCGGATGCATGTCATGCCGACGTCTTTTCCCTTCGCTCACATAAACACTCAAGCACTTTGTAATAAACAGTCCATCCTGTCTGCTTGACCTCAAGCAGGATGCTACGCACTATTTCTGTGATATTTTACAAACTTTGATCCTGAAAGCAACATTTTGCGTAAATCAAAGACAATGCAGGGGGATAAGAGAAAAACCTTTGAGTTTTCTTCAGTTTCCACATGCAGACGATATCTGGAGATTTCTTCTTTTTTGTTTGGTCCAAAGAAGTAAATTGATAGCAGACCATGAGAGCAATTACAAGCTGACGTATGTCTCTCAAGCAGAGCCATATGTGTGGATGAGAAACAAAGTTCATTCTTTCATATGAGCCCTGCCATTAATAGACAATTCAGATGAGACAATTTAATACAGCTGATCGTTATCGTAAAACCCAGAAGGGTGATCAGAATGCAACGCAAAATGTTTTCCAGTTTATTGGATGGCTACAAATAAGTAAATCATTAAATAAATCTTAATTTAAGTTGCTTCCTTTGCTTAGCTTCTGCTAAGTAAACAAGCAAAAAAAAAAAAAAAAAAAATCATCTATATTTTACACTATTAATTTACACAATTACAATAAAATAATATTTTAAAATGCGTTTAATTCCTGTGATGACAAAACTGAATTTTCAGCAACCATTACTTGTCAAATGATCCTGAAGAAATCATTCTAATGTGCTGATTTTATTCTCAAGAAACATTTCTCATTATTACCAGTACAATAGAAAACAGCTGTGCATATTTATGGAAACCATGATCGTTTTTTCAGGATTTTTGATGAATAGAAATTCCAAATGAACAACATTTATTTGAAATGGACTTATTTGTAACACATGTTAAAAATCTTACTGACTCCAAACTTAGTCTATCAATTTCATCTCTTTGGAAACATTGAATATTTGAAAACAAAATAATAAAGTGAGGCCAATTTTGTTATTTGTACTTCTTTCAATTAGCTATTCTAACTCATGTTGGTATGGAGCAAAAAAGTAAACAAAAAAAAAAAAAAACCATTTACAGAATAATAAAATCACCAGTATATTGTCATGGATAATGAAAAATACAAAGTAATTTAAATTACTTAAAAACTGCATGACTTTTTAGTAACATTTTTTTTGTTTTGTTTTTTGTGTGTTTCATCTGCTTTCAGTTCTATGTAAATTTGAAAGACTGGTGGTTATTTGGCTTTTACTTCTGCGTGCCTCTGGCCTGCACAGCTGTTTTCTACACCCTCATGACATGTGAAATGCTCAACCGTAGAAACGGAAGCCTTCGTATTGCCCTCAGTGAACACCTTAAACAGGTAAGAAAAAGTCCTTAATACTAATGGCCATAAACCTTCAACTCAGTATCATTCAAACTTAAGGAGTATTACTGCATAGAAAACAGTAAAAAAATGTTTGCATTTAGATTGCATTTTGTATCTTATTGTCTTAATAAACAATTAAATCAGGGATGGACAACTTGCAGAGTTTAGCTCTAACCCTGATAAAAACTCACATACCTGTATCTTTCTATTAATACTGAACACCTTGTTTAGCTTGCTCAGATGTATTTGAGAGTTAGAGCTAAACTCTACAGGACAGTTGCCCTCCA
This sequence comes from Opsariichthys bidens, assembly GCA_037194245.1. Taxonomy (NCBI): domain Eukaryota; kingdom Metazoa; phylum Chordata; class Actinopteri; order Cypriniformes; family Xenocyprididae; genus Opsariichthys; species Opsariichthys bidens. The sequence continues at coordinate 17,097,527 of CM074292.1, read as the reverse complement.
GGAGTGAAGTCACCCATCATTGAATTAGATGATATTATAATATTCTGTTTAGCCTGTTATGCATGCGATATTGTGGATGAAGTCTGTGAAAGTAATATCTCTGAGAGTACATTATATAACACTGACTGTATAGCGGTTCTAATGGCTTGTTTATGTTCTGCAGCGGCGTGAAGTGGCTAAAGCAGTCTTCTGTTTAGTGCTGATCTTTGCTCTTTGCTGGTTCCCACTGCATCTCAGTAGACTGTTGAAGAAAATGGTTTACGTTCCAAATGATGAAAGACGTTGTGACCTACTCAAGTGAGTGAGCCTTCGCCAATTTTGACTCTTAAGCGTGGACTGATTTATTTTATACCCAACATACTTGTACTGCTTGTGTATATGGCATTTTTTTCCCTTGACATTAAAGTTATAGTTTGTACTCTAAAGTGTTTATGCAGTTGTGCTCATATGCTTACATAGCCCTTGCAGAAGCTGTAAGAGTTGTAACTTATCAAAAAATAAAAAAGAGATAAAATATTAAAAATATCATATGAATTTATATTTAGAACTGCCATTACACAAATTGTACTGTTTAGCATTAACAGGAATACTCAAATGGTTATATAGTTACTCCCTTAGTTTGTCAATGAAGATATCATATAGTCACTGTTGGAAAAACTCAAACATAGAGCATGATGGGAAACCAAAGACCTTAAGAACTTTTTGTCAAGATTATTGGGCAGCTTCACTTTTCAGGACATACAGAACTAAGAACTTATGAGGGTTCTCATAATAATAGAGTGATGCAAATTAATAAAATCTTTAAAAGTATTTTTTGTTTAAAAGTATTTTTAATTTCTAGTGTGATTTTTTATATGAATGCTCAGCTTTGAAATAATTATATATTTTAAATATTCAGTCAGCATTTGTGACCGTAGCCTCTAAAATAATTTATAATAAATATCTGCACACTAATTCATGGAGTTTAATAGGTCAAAAGATGTGGGAAACCAAAACAATCACACACACACACACACACAAAATACAGCCATTGATGCCCGAGGTAGCAACAGGATATTAAGTATCAAGGATGTGAAAATTTTTAACAAAACAATCTTTTTATAATCGATTCATCTTGTTAAAAAATGACAAACATCTAGTAGACTCTGCAAGTGGTATGTAAACTTATACACAACAAAACTAAATAAGTGTCCAAACTTTCAGCTTCCTGTTGATCATGGATTATTTTGGCATCAACTTGGCTACTGTGAACTCTTGCATCAACCCCATCATCCTCTACTTTGTAAGCAAAAAGTTCAAGAATTGCTTTAAGGTGAGTTCAAAAGTGTCTGCTTCCTTGATTAACCTGCCATTGCCAACAGACTGCAATAGAACGAATCAGCGGCCACAGAACATTCTATCAGCAGATTGTGCTTGATTTATGGAGACAAATGTTTAGTGTCCTGTGAGTCATTCTCAGAGAGAGATAAGCCATACCTGGTCCTGGTTGTCTTCATACTGAGCGTAGTTTACAGACAATGATGTCAGGTCCTAAGTGGGCCCCTTTTCAGTAATGAGGATGATCCCAAAGATACAATGCATCTGAAGTGATTGTGAGACAAACCAAAACACCAAAACACAGTTGGACAACCCAAGTTCACGACTCTAAATACAAGCAAACTGATGATCTGTGCAAGAGATGATGTGGGTCCAAAAGAAATATTCAAAGGTCCAAACTTAGTGCTGCAGATAAGAAATACTGATTCATTTAAACTCATTCACCTCTAATACAATACAAATATGCACTACTTAAAATCCAAACCAGGCTCATTTCTGCAAAATAATATTATTGTTTCTTGCACATTTCACTGCTCTTTCAAATTGAAAATCAAGTCCAGTAAATGGTGGTAAAAACCAAAGTCAGTTGTCTCCGAAACATTTTGTATTCTTAGTTGATGTATTTATCGTGGCAGTTAGAAAAGTCTCTCTCTCCTTCGACAATAACGTACCGTGTAACATTAACGCAACTGATAGTGTTAACAAAAGCAAACCATGCCATTTTAGCTTACAAGTCTTTGAGCGTCGTGACAATTTTTACTACCAGGGGAGTTAGTGAACAAGTTTACAATGTCAGGAAACCCATTTATATGTGGCACAAAAATAAGTCTTTAATTTTATATATATTATATTATATTATATTATAAATAATCTGGCCCAGTAATAATAATGAATGTGTGAAATGTTTTACTGCAGTGAATTCTATGAATATTTTTTTTTTAAGTTGTGCAAAAATCTTAAAAAGTAGCAGCATGTTTTTCCAATGAACCTATGTTGCAACAATCAAACGATTTTTCTTTTTTCTTCATCACCATTTCAGTCCTGCTTGTGCTGTTGGTGTTATACCAAGAACCAGGTGTCCAGTTCAGGCCCCATGAACGGCACTAGCATTCAGTGCAAAAACCAAGAGCCTGGCAACCTCAATACCGACAGAAGCCTTCGCAAATACAGCGACTGAGAGGTGCTACATACTTAAAACGCATTAGAAAAGCGTACATCATCAGTGTCAAACTTTGAGGTGGAAAACATTGTAACCATTCATATGAAACCGAAGGCCTTGTGCTCGGCACAGTATCAGGCAGTTTTTATATATAGCTTCACACCAGACAATGAAACAGATATATTTAAAGTCTCCCATAGACCTACAGCAGCTGTTCCCAGACTTTCAGAGTGTTGTTTTGCTGTGTGAGAAGTGGTGGGAGTGAAGACCAACAGCAACAGGATGCAGCTGAACCCAACAGCTACAAATTAACCCTCATCAGGAGCCTGACATGTTTTCCTTACGTAAATACTGCACTATGAACATGCTCTGGATCGTCACTGTCTGATGTGAAAGGAAGCTGCAGAAAGGAAGAGTGAAGAGGTGAGGGTCAATCTGTGTTTTCTGTGTTCCTTCCTATGAGCTTTGCCAAAGAAACTCCCAGCATGCCGCCTAGGAGGCAGCCTATCCCTCAAATTCAGTGTCCGGTTGTTATTGTTAACACGTTCAATGAAGTTATGGAAGCTTGAACAAAACTAAGTTTTAAAAAGGGAACTTTCATGTCACCACCGGCCTCAAAGTTTATTTAGTGAATGTGCGCTGGACGTCACCTCTGTTTATTTAGTGGAGTAGGAAGATGATGAAGCCTTTGTGTTTGAATGCCAAATTAATTTTCATGTGTATATGCTTGAAAGATGTTAGATGAATATATAAGCTCAGAATTAAATTAAATTAAATTAAAAGAACAAATCAAAAATCAAAACATGAACATCATACAGCTGGATTGTGTTCCAGAAATGAGGAGGCATATTAAACTTTGACCTTGTTGGGATTTAAGAGTAATTTCTAGGAATGAATCCAACTGTAACAAATGCTGGGTTATAGTGTAAAAGAAAAAAAAAAGAGCATTAGGGCGCGGGAAAAGGGGCCTTTGTCTAATCAAAACAAAAACGCCCAAGAGATAAAAACATATCTTTGCTTTATTATGACACTGTGAATTTTCTGTGAAGAGAACTCATACATGCTATTAACGTTGTATCGATTACTTTAATATTATTAATATTTAATGGCCTCAGTATTTGTATATCATCCGTATTTTAAGTTGAAATATTTGTTGTCTTTTATCTCGTTATAGAAAAATATACACTACCGTTCAAATGATTGAGGTCAGTAAGAGTTTTTTTTTTTTTTGAAAGAAATTTATACCTTTATTCAGCAAGGATGCAAAAGCTAAGACACTCGAGTTGAAACATATTTCCATTTCAAATAAATGCAACTGAACTGACAAAAATCATACCAAAGCACAAAAAGCAACACAACTGTTTTCAACATTGATAATAATAACAACAAGAAAAATTTCTTGAGCACCAAATCACCATATTAGAGTGATTTCTGAAGGATCACGTGACACTGACTGAAGAAATGATTGATTTGCCATCACAAGAATACATTTTTAAAATATATTAAAATGGAAAACAGTTATTGCAAACTGTAATAATATTTCACAATACCGCCATTTTACTGTAGTTTAATCAAATAATTGCAACCTTGGTGAGCAGAAGAAACCTCTTTCAATGATATTTTTTAAATCTTACCGACCCCAAACTTTTGAACGTTGTAAGATTTTAATTTTAAGTTTCTTCTTGGCATAATTTGAAACTAATATGAATGACATTGTACACATTCTGACAGAGATCTGCATGGGTCTTGTTAATTTGACGTGCTGAGTGTTGAGGACAATCTTTGTGCATGAGAGAAAGGGAAAAAAAAAGAGAAAAGGTCATGTTTGTAGTGGGATTTGATGTCACGGATTATCCTTATGTTACACATGTACTGAACTTCACCACCACTGAGTGAGGGATGTTGCACAGTTATATATAAATTTAAACTTATTATAGCACTATAACAGCCGAACATCTGTTTACTCTACATGCTATTCAGTACAGTGAATCAACTATAGATTATTTTACATATCATGACTGACCAGTCAAAACATAACATTTCCTCTCATAGACTGTAATAGCATTAGTCCAATTTTTAGATTAGCTGCTAGTTATTTTTAAGGGTATTGGACCAGTCTATCGATTCTACCACTTAAAGCAGTGTTGTCTTATCTCCAATGCAAATGTATTGAGGTTTCAGTGTTAAAAGATAGGTGCCTTGTGACAGCTGTCTGTTTTTGGCCTGGGAAGAAGCTCCAGTATGGGAGTGATTTGTGATGCACTTTGACCCACAACACGGCCCCTCTGGGTCATCAGTGTCAACCCAGAGGATGTGAACGGGGCATACTAGGAGCCTTGATGTAAACTATGGAGCTTAAACCATTATGTGTCTGCAATGTAAGTTACTGTTTATATCAGTCTGATATTGGTTTGGAAAAATAAATGTGTTTTGTATTTGCCTGTGTAGGTTTTTGTAAGTAAATAAAGAATTATATAATGAAGATGATGCTTATAAGCACAGTAGATAAATTGTTGGTCTGGTCTCAAACATGATTCCTCTGAAAACAAACATTATTTGTTTAATGCATTATGTGCTCTAACAGTTACAAATGTGTATTACTTAAAATGATAGTAATTTTTGGTCGACATAAAGTCATTGCAACACAATGTTCTAGGCTGAATATAAACACATCCTGGCCAAAACAAGCATGGACTTAATAATTTATTATAAAAATGTCTTTTTGTTTGTTTTAAGACATTCTTTATCACACATGGAATTAGAAATTGAATTAGAGGAGAGAGACAAGTATGTTCAAACTATTGAAAGCATATCAATGTGAAAATGACTTCTCATCCGAGGTTTGAGATATTTTTTCTCAAGCTCAAGAAACTGCCTTCAGGGAGAAGAACGAATGGTTTTAGGTCAGAGGAATTTGGTGGGAACCTCTAAGCCTGCCAAGGAAGAAACAAATGAAGCTCAAAGGCAAAGTAACACAGAGAGCCCGTAAACAAATGAAAATAATAATAAAAAATAAATAGAAAAGATGATGTGTGCAACTCACATCACTCTAGAAACTAACCCAGATATCATCAAAATGCCCATGTTGTACTCAAACACTTTCAAAAATTCAAACATCACTCTGCAGCTGAATTCAACTCATTTTGGATTTATTACTTTCCTCGAAAAATTAAAAAAAGAAACATTTTGAAAAAGGTTTTTTTTTTTTTTTCTCCAGGATGTGTGAGCTGCTCTTTTCTCATAAACTGCATGTTTTATGCTATGTATTGCAAGTCTTCTGAAGTCATATGATAACTTTTTTTTAAGGAACTAAAATTTTTTTTAAATGCCATTTATTTAAAATTTTCAGCTGCGGCTCTTATACCTCAAACTCATACCAAAATTTGACACCTATAATATAAGAAAGGATAATCCACGGCTAGCTGCATTAAAAGATTAAATTGGTTGATTCCAGTGTAAATTTCAGAAATGTCCAGATGCATTCTAAAAGTTGTAACTTCCTCCTGAGTCTCTCCATCAGTGTCCGACTCCTGTTTGAACAATGTAAGGCTGAATAGTGATTTTGGCTGCATGTGAGATTCAACAGCTTTGTTGTTGTAGAGCAACCGAAGCGCGATAAAGCTCTGCCCTCTTCTTCAAAGGGGCCTGAGAGCAATGGCTCATTTGCATTTGAATAAATGATCTGTGGGGTATTTTGAGCCGAAACTTCACATACACATTCTGGGGACACCAGAAGACTTCTATTACATCTTGTGAAAAGGGGCATGTGGCGAGCAGGGCAGGCGAGAGCCGTGAGGGAACAGCGCGAGGCCGGTGACGCGAGAGATACGAGACCGGTGCGCCGAGCAGCTGAAGCTCATTATCTCTGGTGTCATCGGCCTCGCGCCGTTCCCTCACGGCTCTCGCCCGCCCTGCTCGCCACAGGGCATAATAGGTCTCCTTTAAATCATATTATGGTCAGGTAAATGACATTACACCAAAAGTTATAGGACATGCGCGTTTTTATCAAATGAATAGTTCAGCCAAAAATGAAAATTATCCCACGATTTTCTCACCCTAAAACCATCCTAGGTGTATAAATCTTTCATCTTTCAGCCAAACATAGTTAGAGTTATATTAAATATTATAAATATCCTGGCTCTTCCAAGCTTTATAATGGGAGTGAATGGTACCAAAAAGCGAATTCCATCCATTATAAAAGTAATTCGTATGGCTTCAGGGGGTTGATAAAGGCCTTCTGAAGTAAAGAGGTGCATTTTTGTAAGACTAAGATCCATATAATGAGTCTAGGTCCGGTCGAAGACTGACCTCTAACACGACACATGACGTGCCGACAAACATGGAACCATGGAGAATAGAGACACCGGTCATGAATTAGAAGTCTAAAAGAGAAATATTTAAAGAGAAATGTCAGAAATGTCATCTGAGCTTGATTTTGTTACCCAGCGCTATTTGTTTTAACAGTGATGAACATCTACTCACATCTAAGCTTAAGCTACGCCTACATCCTACATCATACGCCGAACTCGACTCTCTCGTGAGCGCGGAGACGGGCGTTACTGGAAGCTAGTGATTACAGTTTACAAAGTTGTAATTATGGACAGTTTTCTTACAAAAATATACTGCTTTGCATCAGAAGGCCTTTATTAAGCCCCTGGAGCCGTATGGATTTGTAACCTCGCACACAGAAATCGATTTTATAGCTATGAGATCCATAAGGAAAAGCCACTCGCTTCATTAAGCTACTTGTTCATACAGGGCTTTTCTTTTTGTGAGCAGAAACCCCTCGCCGGATATGAGGTAGCATTGCAGTCGACACTAGTGAATCAATCATTTATTAGGCTTTCGATTTAATTTTTATTGACAAAAAGAGTCCAAACAGGGAGGGGGGTGGGCACCCTGGAGGCCATGGGCAGGAGCAGGTAGGTCAGGTGGCCTCCAGGGTGGTGTCCAGGGCGGCGACCAGGGCGGAGTCTAGGGTGGTGGCCAGGACGCGGATCCAGGAGCCCAGGCGTCCAGGGCCATGGCCTTCACGGACATATGGCCCCCCCCCCAAAAAAAATTTAATGGGCCGAGCTACCACGGGACCGTACTCAGGCTGCGGAAGGTCTGGAGCTGGCTCGGGCGGCAAAAGGGTGAGCGAGTGACGTCGTGTGTGCTTCCGATGGGGCTGGATGAGAACACCGATCCCTGCAAACCTCTTCAATTTCGAAATTAGACCCATTTTGGAAGAGAATAAGGTTAATGGATTCGACTAGGGAGAAATGACAGATAGGTTCATGATAGCAGATCGTGTCCTCATCCAGACCCATGCGGAAACACACGTTAAGCACAGCGTCACTCCAACTCACCCTTTGGGAGAGCTTGATGAACTTCTCCACATACTCCTCCAACGAGCGGCCATTCTGCCGCAAAACCCACAAACTGTCCACTGCTTCGATCATCTTCGCTGACCGACTTGTCTGCCACTGTAACGGTCTTCCGTTCTGTTACGGGTTTGCTGGTTGAAATGAGCATTTGATGAAGAGATAGCTCAAAGGAAATATTTAATGCGATGATCTTTACAGACAGGAGAAATACACAGGAACAGAATGCCAAACAAATCTCTAAACGATATATAACGCAAGACAAGGACTGACAGAAACACAGGGCTTATATCTGAGGAACACAGGGAGCAAACAAGATTAATTGATGACACACAGCTGATGGGAATGAACTAATGATGATGGCAGGAACATAAACAATGAGCACATGTGAAAATGAAACTAAACACTCCAGACAGAGAATACATGTAACAAATATAAATAAATAAGTAAATAAATAAAAGTAATGGGAGCAGCAGGACACCAGTGCAGTCAGTTCGAAAATAAATGCTGTCGTGTCGGGCCGGGTCGGATTCGGGTTTAATTTCATCGAGTCTGTCTTGGGTTGGGTTTTCTTAAAAAAATAACAATGATAATAGTAATTTATGCACATAAATTGCACCCGAAAAGACCTCTACATTGGAACTACCAATGACAAACTTCAACAGTTTCATTGCATTTACATTTACATTTAGTCATTTAGCAGACGCTTTTATCCAAAGCGACTTACAAGTGAGGAAAACAAACAAGTGATTCTTCGTGAATTGGCAAATAACACAGGAAGTGCTCACAATACAAGTTTCATACATTGCTCAGTACCATAAGCTAGAGTAGGAAGGGAAAAGGGAAGGAAAGGTTTTTTTTTTTTTTTTTTTATTATTTTTTATGAGGGGATCAAGTGTTCACTGAAGAGATGAGTTTTCAGCTGTCTCTTGAATATTGCCAGGGATTCAGCGTTCCTGATGCACGCCTTCCAGCCAATCATAAAAAAGTATTCAGACAGACCATGGTATGCAAGGGATAATCCACTGCTAGCTGTGTGTTAAACAATTTTAAGGCACGACGTGGAAGCAAAGAACCTAAACATGCCATTTATGTTTGCCGCGCTAAATTTGCTTTCATCAGCTTTATTTTCATCAGCCTCCACTAGTTAGAAATAGCAATTTTCCCGATTAAAAAATCAGACAAAGAGATAAAGAAGTAGTAAGGTTACATTTATTTGACTGAATCATACCTTTTATTTGAATGAATTGGCCTATTGAGAGTGAGAGTGAGAGAGTGAGAGATGTGTGTGTGAATTACCGGAATCTGTGCAATGTCCCTCTACTAGCAATGAAGCTGTGAGTTTAATGACATCAAAAACAGTGATGTTACAATCTCCTTGCCGAGTAATATAATGTAGCGATTCAGCAGTGACGTTAAACTATTAATATAAGTTGTAAGGCACAAGTTTCTGTGCTCCTGAATGTTTTTGTTCATGCAGAGCATGATCTCTGATCTCTGAGTGTGAGTGACGTATGCATGCGTTTGTGTGCTTTAATGACAGCAGCACATTAGAATAGTGATTATACTGACTTGGACCAACCTGAGCATTAAACAGTTTTATTGCACATCTTCCAGACCATCAAGATAGAGTTTTATGGTATAATATAAATATAATATAATACTTTATCCTGCCTTCAGCTCAGGTCTCTTAAAGCACATATGTTCAGAGGAAAAACAGCACTATATTGTAGCTCTCCAAGGCCAAACTACCAGCAAACATAGATAAGCTCTTACCGTATCCTAACGTTCATAAGACTGTGCTCTGCCATATTAATAACACATTTCTGATATTACACACCACCACTGCCATTACTCGTAAAAGGCAAGAAACCAACAGCATTTGGATCAAATCTGTGGATAAATTGGTCTTATCAGTGAGAGCGTGCAGTGCAGTCACCTCTATTTATGAGCATGAGGTAACCTTATCTCTCATGCAAGGGTTTTTAAAACCATCCAAGAATGTATGCGATGACTGAGCTCCAAGAACAGTAATGCAACATATACATATATATATATATATAAAAAATTATTATTTATTTATTTTTTGTCTTCTGTCCCAAAGTTATCCATCTGGCATGACACCAATTCATGAAAATTTTAATTCACATGTTCAAAGATATAAAGCCACAAACCATGACCCAGTAACTCTGTTCATTTAGCGGAACACGTACTGACGTCTAAATTAAATCCAAACTAAACACAGAAGCAGAACTCTCATTCTGGGAGTCACATGAGATGTTAACTATGGACGTCACTCTGCGTTTAAACTTTAAATATGTATCCAATTTTCTCAAACACACCGCCTGTTTGTCTTCCCTGCCCCGACATGGCAGAGTCCCGAATGCCATTTTGCAGAGCTATCCCTCCAAGTGATTCAACAAGGCGCTCACATGAGTGTGGCAAGAACGATTTCTAATTTATAAAAGCCAAAAGGATCGATTCAATATTCATGAACAATCTGTCCCATCACAATGAGCCATTTCTGTAACTGGGGGGCAGTATGATGACAGCACAGCGACATAAAGGAAAAGTTCTGCCTTCATGTATTCAGGACTACTTTAGCCTTGTACATCTTCCTTAGTCCTCAAATATTACATTGACTCCATTTTTTCATATATACCTTGTTTTTTGTGAGTGGTAAATGACTGGCATTGCAGTCTGTGTCTTCTAAATAAACACAAGGCCATGAGAGAGGGAAGGAATGAGTATTGAGTTTTACAGGTCAAGCTCCTGCCTCTGCTTTCATCATGGAAAAATTTAAGCTGTAGCTGATTTTTAAAAGACCATTAAACTTGTCTTCCACATTTGGTAAGTAATTGAAACAGGCTAGTGAAACTGCGCACTTATGTCTTCTGCGGGACTGCTGGATCTGACAAGGGGAGACTGTCTGAGATAAAATCAGGCCTACAGCTTGTGGAAATTATTGCTATTCTTCATTGCACACTCAAAGAAATACGCAGGTTTGATTTAAACACCCATTTCAAATAAAGCCAGGGAAGAGCTCAATCACTTCGTGAATTGCATAAATAAAACAATTTAAAAACTTGTTTTAAGATGTGCCGTTTTAATTAAACTTGATAAAATAAAACAGTTTAGCTAATCCACTTTAAGAAAAAGACAACCAGTTCTGTGCAGTGTTACTCTTCATTACTCGATATAAAGGCAATGCACTTTCATGCTGATATGGCATTCGTTGTAATTGGGTTAGCACAGGGGGAAAAATAAATCTTTTTCTCACACCCCAGGAATCTTAATTAGAAACAGCAATTTGACGACTGTACTGTTGTTCAAAAAAGCAAACAAAAACATGTGGCTCAAGCTTTCCGTTAAAAAATAAAAATAAAACAGGCTAAGAGACTTGTCTTATTATTAATATTTATGCATTTATTTATTTTCAGGATCACTAAACAAAAGATGCAAATGGATTACTGGAAAACTCCTGCATTGAAAGTGTTGCCACACACTGCCATCTAGTGAGCCACCATGAGTCTGATCAATTTCACCTTTGTTTCATTTGTTCTTGGGGCAGTTCAGAGGCCATTTTTTGTTCAGTACATTCCCTTCTGATAGGAATTCCATTGATCTTTGCTTTTCTCTACAATTTGAAGTAAAACTCCAACTTTTTTTGCGAAGAGATTCACCAAAATTCAAGTAACATTTCGTCCAAAATAAAAATTGTCATCATTTACTCACCCTCATGTTGATCTCATATGGCATTCTTTCTTCCATGTAACATCAAAGGAGATAATACTGTATCAAAAAAAGAGCAGGCTGTCAGTTTTGGGAAAACAACAAAACAAACAAACAAACAAACAAACAAACAAACGAACAAAAACATCAGAAAAGTAATCCATAAAGACAAGGTAACAAACAAGCACAATACATAAAAGCACACAATAACAAATAAACAAAATAATTAGTCTCCAAGTAAAAATAAAAAATATATAAATAAATCTGAGAAAAGAAAGTATAATTTAATGTATTGTTTTTTGCCATCACACAGAATGATTTCATCTGAATCAGCAAAATCTTTATGGCATCACATTCAGAAGCTTTTCGTCTACATATTAAAAATACTACAAATTTATACAACAAATATCACAAAATGGGCACACACTTTTTATGTTTATTTGTCTATATTTGTGGGCCACTTTCAAATTTCCATTTTTATTCAAATTGTTAAAAAGAACGAGGGTAGGTTGTGGACAGGACTGGGTAGGTTACTTTAAAAATGTATTTCACTACAGATTACAAAATACATGCTTTAAAAAGTCATTTGTAACGTATTTCGTTACATTACTCAAGATTAGTAACTTCATCTAAATACTTTAGAATACTTTGGAATACTAATAAGTGTGGAACGAACACAAAAAAGGTTTTTATCTCACAATTCTGACTTTTTCCCTCAGAATTAAGTGATATAAAATTGCAATTGTGAGTTATAAAGTCTGAATTATGAGAGATAAACTCACAATATTGAGAAAAGTCAGAATTATGACATTTAACTCACAAACTAAATTCACAATTGCAAGAAAGAAAGTCAGTATTGCAAGTTTATATCACCCAGTTCTGACTTTATAACTTGCAATTGTGAGTTTAAATCTCACAATTCTGAGAAAAAGAAGTCCGAATTGTGAAATGCAAACTCACAAATGTGAGAGAAAAAAACAAATTGTGAGAAAAAGTTGCAGTGACCTTTTTTACAATTATAAAATGACTCACAAACAACTATCACAAAACATGAAAACAGTTGAAAACATGAAACTTAACTTAGCTTTTTCAGACTGTCAGAGTCAGAGAATTGCTGTTTAAATGACATTAAAATTCAAAGTAATCACTTTTGTAATCTAAAATACTTTTCAGATGTAACTGTAATCTGATTACCACCCATTTAAAATGAAATACAGTTACTCAAATTTTGTATTTTAAATACGTAACTGAGTTACTTGTATTTCGTTACTCCCCAACCCTGGTTGTGGATGCTAACAGGGAGTCGCATAACAATTATTTTGCTAGTTTATTTTGCTAATTTACCATGTTTTAATTCGGCAATACGAGTTGTTATTTCTAAACGACTTGTATTAGCAGAGAGATATGGGGAATATGTTATAAAAAAAAGGAAAAGCCACTTTTTGAAAGCAAAATGCTTCGCAACACTCACCGTTCTCTTCGTTTCTTAATTTTGTTTGTCAACTAACGCCGCTGAGAATTTTGTCTCAGCACGCCATGATTTAGTGGTTCTCCGATCCGAGCGGTGGCGCTAAGTGTCGAACATGTTTCGTTGAACAGGCGAAGAACCTGCAGTGACGACCAGATCAACAGGAAGTCCCAAGCAGCTTTGTTTGTCAACTTCTCGCTCGCGTTTATTTTTCGAAGTCTGTAAAGTTATATACGCGTTTTATGACACGACTTCGGCAAAAAAGAAACTTAAATATGGTCGCGTGCTGACTTTTTAACGGACGCCGTCGCGAACGGCTCTTGAAAGCTGTGAATGTGTTGTGTGTGGAAGCGACGGCAAGCATCGGCGGAATCAGCTGATTATTTGACTCGCTGAACACACATGATTCTTCTACATCTCTGTAGTTTGAATCCCAATCATATGCATCTCAACCAAACCACAGCAGTAGAACTGCCAAGAACTTAACTCTTAAGTTTGAGCGGTGCATGTCTTCGCTGGAGTGTAATGTAAGAGGTTCGTGTCAGAAGGGAAGATGCCGTGCACATGCGGGAACTGGAGGAGGTGGATTCGGCCTCTCGTGGTGCTGCTGTACATCCTGCTCCTCCTGGTTGTCCTTCCACTCTGTATATGGGAACTTCAAAAATCAGGGGTCAGAAGTCTTTTTATAACTACACGCATTAAACCTTTAGCTGCCGACTGTCATATCTGTGCCTAAATGCTGTTGTTTTATGAAACTTCACATGTTGGACCTAACAGTTAAAACCGTTCATGTATAATTCATGACTTCTTTATTATGGAATAAAGAACCGAGGAATTTGTTTTGATCTGCTCCCAAAGTGTATTCTCATAGAAGATTAATGTTTAAATGGAATATTTTAAAGAACTTTACCCAACTTTTTAATTTCAGTCACTTTTGGCATTTCAGTATATCTCTAAAATAATATTATTTTTTTTTTTTACAATTAATGTAGTTCAATTCACATTTATTTGTATAGCACTTTTGACAATGCTCATCCATTCAAAGCAGCTTATAGAAAAATGCATGTTTCTACATTTCTACACAATGTCATTTGTTTTCAGAGGGGACTGTCAAAATAATGTCCACGTCAGAAATGTATAGATTATACAAATCATGCATTTAACTAAGGTCATGTATTATTTTATCCAGAAACAATGCTATTATGTCATTTAAGCAAATATTACAAGTTCTGATCGTAATGATAACAATAAATAAGGACATTTGGCGGTAGTGCATGTTGATTCAGAGTCGGCGTCATCTGAAATCCTGGCCGGGGTTGGCATCATCGCTTCACTGGTGATGGGCGTCTGATGGTAGTTGCTGTTAATAAATCCATAAAATGCTGAAAGGTTAAATGAGTGTTATATTTTAACTATTAAAAATCATTTCTGTCAATTTAAATAAAGCTGAAAAATAAATTTTGCATGGAAATGTGTTACTTATTTCTCACGCAAGTAAAATAAGTAAGTTGAAGTGCTAAAATTATTAAAACTAAAACTGAGATAAAAGTAATTTGAAGCTACACTGACATATTTAAACAAGATAATCAAAAAGACTGGAGTCTGCAAAATTATTCAAATTAAATTATGAAAATAAAAGCTAGTTTAAAATATAAATAAGAGGGGGGTCAAAGGCTATGGACGGAGGGTCAAATAGAGAACTTATAAATATATCTATGTGTGTGTGTTTTGATAATTCTGACTGTCTGGTTTTCACACTGACAGTATGTTCTCTTTGTAATCTCATATATAGGTTAGTATTCAAAATAAGGCATGGTTCATTGCTGGGTTATTCGTGTTCATGACTATACCCATCTCACTGTGGGGGATACTGCAGCATTTAGTACACTACACCCAACCTGAGCTTCAAAAACCCATTATCAGGTATTGATGTATAGATTACTTTGCAGTTGATTTATTTTATGCATGACGTTCTGTGCAATTGTTCTTTCTCTTTCTCACTTATTCATTTTTCCATTTTTAGAATATTATGGATGGTTCCTATATACAGCCTGGATAGTGTGAGTATCATGCGATCACCTTAAGGTTGCAAACATGTCGGTATTTGATTCGCAAATGGCTTCTTTGATGTTTGTTATTCAATTTAGATTGCCTTAAATTGAACACGGACCTTTTTCTGTCTGACGATCAGTTAATGTGAGGCCTGATGTTGCAGATGCTCATGACTTAGATTACTTAGAGTTGGACCAGAAATTCATTTGATCAAACTCATGTGCATCTAATCTTTTTTAACAGTATGGTATCATTTGTCATGTCTGTGGTCTATTTGCGGAATCCCTTTATTGTAATATCTTTGGTCCTTTTTTGTGTTTTCATAGTGGATTGCGTTGAAGTATCCCAGCATTGCCATCTACGTAGACACATGTAGAGAGTGCTATGAGGCCTATGTTATCTACAACTTCATGATCTTCCTTCTCAACTATTTGGGGAACCAGTATCCCAGTCTGGTGCTGATGCTGGAGGTGCAGGAGCAACAAAAGCATCTCCCTCCTCTTTGCTGCTGCCCACCATGGCCCATGGGAGAGTAAGTGTTTACGCAAACACATTTAGAATATAAAAGTGAGAGACCGTGGGACAGGGACTGGTTTTTAATGCATATCTGTTGTTAATATTACTAAAGGAGAAAGTCGAGACATTTGCTCAGGCCTCCATTACCTGTTTACCATCTTCTCCTTTGGAGCCTTCTTCAAAGTGCAGGAGGAGAAATGAACGTTTAGAGACAGCAGGAAGGGGGTTTTCTAAATTGCTTGCAGATAGAACACTTTCTTGAGGTTGCTGACTGCCTTAAGCTATTGCTGCTGACGGCAGCAACTTTTCAATTTACGTTAGGCTGTGGTGGTAATGTGTGAAGAGTTTGTTGATTTAAACCAGCATTTTTTTTAATTGAAAGAATATGTTGTGAAGCTCTGCTATGTGCCTGTTAACTAAAATATTTTATGCAATGCCAGGAAACATTTATTTATACCAATATTTTCTCGAGGCTTCTTCTCCTGTATTTTTATATTAGGAACAGAACATTAAGTTAACTTATTGTTTTCTTAACAGAGTGCTTTTGCTGAGATGCAAACTGGGAGTTCTGCAGTACACAGTTGTGAGACCTGTTACCACAGTCATTGCTTTGTAAGTGTCATTCATATTATGTGTTTTTACAATTTTTAAAATTTTTAAAAGTTACGAGTAAGTGTATGTCTGTTATGCTGACAAAATCTGCATTTATTTGATAAAAAAAAGAAAGAAATAGATTTCCTGTAATAGCAAAGCTGAATTTTCAGCAGCCATTACTCTAGTCTTCAATGTCAGAAATGATTCTAATATGCCGATTTGGTGCTCAAGTAACATTTCTTATTATTATTAATGATGAAAAAGATTCTGTTGCTTAATATTTTTGTGGAAGCTGTGATACATATTTTTTTCAGGATTTTTGATTAATAGAAAGTTCAAAAGAAGAGCATTTATTTAAAGGGGACCTATTATGCAAAATTCACTTTTACACGGTGTTTGAACATAAATGTGTATCAGCAGTGTGTGAACACAACCATCCTATAATGGTAAAAATCCACCCACTCCTTTTTTAATCCTCATAAATCCCATATATAAATGTGCAGTGTCTCCGTTTGAAGTTTCTCTGCCATGTGACATCACATTGCACAGGCCGCGCACCCAATTGCTGAAGGACACTGCCCTATTAGCATAGACCCTGCCCTGAGTGAGCTGAATGCCGTCCGCTCTGTTTATCTCCTCGCCAGAGCATTTAACAGCAGCATTCAAATAAGATGTATTCTTCTTAAAGCTACTAAAATTATTTAATCAAGAGCAGTGAGTGATTTTCTGTTTTTCATTTGTCGTTTTATTCTTATTAAATGCAGTATTCTGCTGTACACGCAGCTTTCTCTGCGCATGATTCGGATATGTGCGCTCAGAAAACCATATACCAGACATTTAGACTGTGATATGGCTTTAAAACGCATGCATATAATAAACTTTCATAGTGAGGAAGAACTGCAACATGCATGACCATGATACAGAGACGGTGCAAACATATGTTTTAGTTTTTGGCTCCACTCTTTTCTGGAAAGTGGGGTGGAGAGCAGCAGCTCATTAGCATTTAAAGATACATGCACGAAAACAGTATGTTTTCCGTTCCTCTCAAAAATGGGCATTTACAACATAGTATAATACATGATTATAAATACCTGTGTGGTGTTTTGAGCTGAAACTTCACAGACAAAAGGGGGCGTACTTGGTTCCCTTTAAAATGGATATCATTTGTAACATGCCTTTACTTGTCAATTTTGATCAGTTTAATGCATCCTTTCTGATAAAAGTATTCATTTCTTTTCTGACCCTAAACATTGGATTGGTAGAGTAATTTCTGTTAGTGAAAGTAGGTCAACAAACCCTTTCGGTCAACATTAATGGTTGCGTATGTTTCTAATGATGATTCTAAAGGTTTTATTTATTTTCCTTTTTACTAAAATGATAGAATTTTATAGACTATGTAAATTTAGCATGTAACATTACAAAATAAAGCTTTAGCTGTTAGTCAGTAATTTCAATGTCATTTCTGTCCTACCAAATTAGGATTTGCCAGCTTTGTGGTGTCTATGATGAAGGCAACTTCAGTTCAAAAAATGCCTGGACATATCTGGTTATTTTCAACAATCTCTCTCAGCTTGTAAGTACCTGTTTTTTGCTGAATAGTATGCTAATGTCACTGAATGAGTCTACATTTACACTCAGGAACCAAACAGAAGTAAAAGGAAGATGGAATGTAACTAAAGCCTTATTTACATCTAATCAACAGTGAGACAAAACAGACAGCCTCTTATTTGTGTTCATTCAGCTTATAAATATTAAAAGCTGAAGGAACATGAGGCAACAACAGTGAAAAATGATTGATAGTTCATGTTAAACAGTAACCTGATAACCTAATGGTGCACTTGTTCTCTCTTTTCAGTTTGCCATGTACTGTCTTGTGCTGTTCTACAAGGCTTTGAGAGAAGAGCTGAGTCCCATCAAACCTGTGGGCAAATTCCTCTGTGTCAAGCTGGTGGTTTTTGTGTCATTCTGGTAAACTGTTTTCTACACATTGCATGCAACAATTCTGATCTACTTGCAATGATGACTGTTGTAATCGTGTTTTGTTCTTTAGTTATTCCGTGTAGTTTTCAAGAATTATAAAATTGCAAACTTGTAATAAACATGTAGAATTATAATAAGCGTGTATTGCTGAATCTTGTGATGCCTGTTGAAAGCATTCCCAGGTCATGCATCATCCCAGAATGAAAAGAATGTGTGTGTGTGTAAGGAGAAAATGAATCTTAGCAAAATTAAGGACAGTACAACCTTTTTTTAAGTAATATGTCATGCTTTGGTTACAGTATTTGTGAACAAGTAATCTTAATCTAAAAATAAAGGATTTCTAAATATAGACATAGATAAATATAATTTATTATGAAATAATTCATATGGGATGGATGGAGAAATATGATGTGAGTTTGTCATTTCCATGTCATTTTATGTCACCATGTAATGTTTTATCTGTCTTAGGCAAGCTGTGGTGATTGCGCTTTTAGTGAAGGTTGGTGTGATCTCAGAGTCTCACACTTGGGAGTGGGACAGTGTGGAGGCTGTAGCCACTGGATTACAGGTGTTGTACTTTGGTCTGAGCTCTAAACTTCTTTTTTGTAACAACCCTTATGTAAATGGGTTTTACGACCAGTTTGAGATATATTTATATAATTTGGCTGGCTTACCATGTGCATTGCTTGTTGCAGAAGTGGAAGTAAGCCTCAAGATTAAGAGTCTGTTATTCTCTGTTCTCAAAGGACTTCATCATCTGTGTGGAAATGTTTTTGGCAGCCATTGCCCATCACTTCAGCTTCACATACAAACCCTACATACAGGAAGCAGAGGAAGGTTCCTGCTTTGATTCCTTCCTGGCCATGTGGGATATTTCAGACATACGGGCTGACATCTCAGAACAAGTGCGCAATGTCGGTGAGTCACTACACACTTTTCTTATTATATTAGTGTTGCTTGGTCAGAGGGTCTAGAAACCTTTTTTGATAAATGCCACTTACGGAATGATTCATCTGCATCAGAGGCCATATCATACTTTTTTCCACTCAGAAGTTCACTTGTAATGCTAGTCAAGGTTTTTTTACCTTAAATTTGTCTAGTCGTTTTGAAAATTTTCTAATTAAAAGAGTCATTTATCTAATATTTTACTTGGGTGACTTCAAGATTTCTTTATATAATTGGTCTCCGCACATATGGGATGAGGATTTTCTGTTGGGTCCAGGATAGTTTTCTGATTTGCTTAGGATAGATTCACAAAACAGTTTGCACTGCAGTGTGCCACTGTAACTTCTCAGGTCAGAAACTCTTAAATATAACCTTAAATTTGTCATAATGTTGGGGTCCTTTAAAATAATATGTAGAGTGTGAAGTGCTGCACTATGGAGCCCCTAAAATGATATGCTGATGTAAAATATATATATATATATATATATATATATGAGATACAAATTCCCCGATAAAACTTTGCAAATTGAACACAACGTGTCTCAGGAGAATGCAAAACATTTGCGAGAAAACCCAAAAGCATTGAAATGTAATTTCCTGGAGCTCTGTACTGCACAGTCAGGAATAATGATGCATTTTTGCTTTAAATTGGCATGGTAAGTTGCTGAACACAGAATAGACATTGTTGACAGTGTTATTTTAGTATTTTGACAGATCGCTGTAGCCATCTCAGTTTAACAGGCTACATGGAGGGCATTTGAACTGATTATTTCCTCATTACCTCTAGTTATTGCATGAAATGCACTTGAATATCAGAAGGAATGTTGATAGAAACAGTACAACTTTCTGAAATGCATTATGTCTCATATAATTGTTCTAAAATTGCTCATTTTTTAACTGCAAACAGACAGGAAAAATTGCATTTTGCTTAATATATGTGCTATATTATTATATTTTTACTTAAGCTGTTAGTGATGTCTTCATTATTTAATGAAATCTGTCGTGAAAACAAGTTTTTATGACAGCTCACATTTAAATGTGTCTATTGCAACAACAAATTGGTTGAAAAACCTTGTAAAAAGTTGATATAATAACAGCCTTGCCTTTGCAATTTAATCGTTTGCATTCAACTCGATATATGAGTGTTGGTTATTATATCTGAAATAAATAGCAATTGAATTTAGTAGTTTTGGACTTGTTCATTTTAACCTTAAATACTATAGTAATGTACCAACTGAAAGGGTTCCCTGAATAGTTTACAGCAGATTATTTTTCTTAAAGGGACAGTTCACCCAAAAACAAAAATGTAGTCATCATTTACTCTCCCTCAAGTTGTTCCAAACCTGTATAAATTTCTTTGTAGTGCTGTACACAAAGGATCATATTTAGAATAATGTTTGTAACCAAGCAGACCCCCCCCCCCCCATTGACTATCATAGTATTTTTTCCCCTACTATGGGGGGGGGGGGGTCTGCTTGGTTTATATTTTTACAGGTTTTACACAACTTGAGGGGAAGACAGAATTTTGATTTTTGGGTGAACTGTCCCTTTAAGAAAAATTGACATGTTCTGTTCCTATTCAAACTAGTCGATATGAAATAAAATCAGATTGAATCAAACACTTATGAATCCGAATCAAATCGTTTTGTGAAACCTGTTTCTTCAGGGAGAACTGTCATGGGTCGGCCAAGGAAAACATATTTCGGTGAAGAGGTTTGCCAGGACGAGAACACGGGACTGCTGTCAGCTGGAGCTCAGGAACCAGTTGAATCGTCTTCCACCCCTCCATCCCCCAAGGGCCGTTACCAGGGAATGGGCCACACTGTAACCCCCCACTCCATCTCTGCTCCTGCGAACCTTGGCTGCGTACCATGGGATGGAGATGTGGATGACATCCCACCAACTGTAATATCTAGCGATTGTACAGACCCGCAGGGCTCAGACTATCCGCCGATTACTTAGCGTTACTGAGCTTCAGCTACCCAAGCTTTTATATTTAAAGCACATCAATCTAGCTACAGTTTAGAATATATGCAGCCACCGTTAACTCTGGTAACTATTGGATAACCGTGGCTAATTTGTGTTCAGAGAGGCTCCATGAAGCTTTGGTAGCCTGAACAAATATGAAAGACTTGGACAGTGTTGGTTATCTGTTTTGCATTATTTTGCTGGAAACATGACCATATTATAACCTGACCTTAAAGTCAAGCACAGTAATGCCCCAATACCAGTTTTAATGTAATCAGTTAACAGTTCTTTTAAGACAGCTTTATGAATGTTTACTCTAAAAAACACTATATTGAAAATGCTACTTCACAATTCCGTTGACGTTCTACTGGAATTTGCTAGCAAGTCATTTTAACACCTTTTTTATCATTAGTGTTATTTTCACAGTTTTATCTGTTAATGCAAACCTTCTTTTTTTCTTTGAGGAGAAGCACCTTGATCATGGACAGTAATATGAAATGACCAGGATGCCATTGGGATTTAGAACATTTTGTCTTACAATATATGCATGTGTTAAAGCAACTACAGTTTGACTGTATATCCGCTTTTAAGCACAAAATACTGAAGCACTCATATCTTTGCTCAGTTTGCTTCAGAGCAACTTTTCTTGGACTGCTTGCCTTCTGAACAGCTTCATCTAGTTACATCAAAACAAAAATGCTTTTTTTCTCTTTTGTCCTTGTCAGAAATTATTTAAGTAATTGCATTTTTATTTCTGGTTGTTTTAATGGCTAGACAAAGAAAATTAGGCTATGTTATAGCTAACTTTGAAAAGTATTGAGAATGTTGAATACTGACTTTTTAAGTTCATCTCGGGGAAAGATGCAATGTATAAATATAAGCCAAAGCTGTCTTATTGCAATTAAAGGGACAGTTTGCCCAAAAAAGAAAATTCTGTCAAAATTTACCCTTCGTGTCAATCCAAACTTTTAAGACTTGCCTGTCAAGCACACACATTTGAGTGCTTTTGCCATATTTGATGTGATTTATGTACGTACATCAATCAATGTTTATATGTGAATTAGTGCCTAAATTAAATCTGATCATCATATGAAGCTATGTCTCTGCAGAAGACATGGATTAAACCAATTGAATGTTTTTATGAACTTTTTGAAGTGTCAAAATGTTTGGTTGCGTCGACTTTCAATGAAGGGCCAGAAGTTTCTCAAGTTTCTTTTAACATATATTCTCTTGTGTTTTGAAGATGGACAAATAATTGATGGGTTTGAAATGACATGAGGGTGAGTAATTGATGACAGAATTTTAATTTTAGGGCTAATCTTCCCTTTAAGAAATTGTATATTTCTTTGTTAATTTTGGGTTTCAGTTGTATGTTAGTACATAACATTAGCTGCACATGAGCTATAAATGTCAGATATTTAACATAACAGCACGGGCAGATCATTTTATGATTACAGATGTGGACCTGTGGGGAAATCCCATTTAATTGTTTTTATGAAATGTCATATGCCTCTGTTTCATTCTGACAGATGCACCTTCCACATTGGTTTGTACTGTTGTCGCATTGCCTTATCTAACAGTGGTTGTCACGAAAAATTAAACTTCACATGGAGATATGCATCAAGTATATCTGCTTAAATCCCAATTCAGTTCACCAGATGGACATTTACTAACCCCCCCACCCCACCTCCATCCATCCATCCATCCATCCATCCATCCATCCATCTATCTGTGTCATTCCGAACCTTTATGACTTATTTCACAGAGGAGAGTAAGATATTTTGAAGTAACCAAATGTTTTCAGACTTCCAGACAAAACAAACAAACAAACAAACAAAAAATTGTCCAAACTTTCCTTTTAAACATACCTACAAGAAGCATCATGCCACACAGCCATGGGGAAATTATTTTAATGTAAAATGTGTTCTGTTGCTAAAAATAATATGTTTGTTTACCATATAGCAATTAAATAATTGCCCATTAGCAGCAGATTTTGGAGTGTGTTAAACTATGGGTACAGAATCCCTCCCATCATGAGTCACTGGTCACAGGCTCTTCCTCCCTGATGACATCATCATCTTTAACAGCTGTAATGGAGATGCTGCTCTTGTGAAGCCGGACACTGAGCCAGACCCACTCTCCTCTGCTGACCGCCAGGGGCTGCTGGAGGACCACCGCCGCCTGTTTCCAGTGCGAGTCCTCACTGAAGGTGCTGACGCTTTGCTCAGAGTCCAGATGAATCTGGTACCAGAAGGGAATGGCAGTCACCTTGCCTGAGGTGCTGACCTGCACCTAACAAATGCAAAAGAATAAAATGGCACCTTAAGAGAAAGTCATGGGGCCACTAACGGAACTCAAAATGACGTAAAATTAGACAAAAGTTGTAAAATAGGGTTCCATTGGTGCACAAACTGTATCTACTCGTTTACTACAAAGTTAGTGATTTTACTACCAAGTTTTGCATCTAATATTTATATTTTAAGATGGCAAAAAGGATTTTAGTTAAGAATCACAACACTAATAGAGAGAAGCCTAAAGAACCAGAAGCAAAAACTCACTTTGACTTCTTTGTCTGTGTAATTGGCAGTGTTGTTCATGAGGTCTAGAGCGAAGAGTTCTACTGGTTCACTAAGATGTGTACATTCAAGGGTGGACAGGTCCAAAAACATATGAACAGGTACCTGCGGGAGGAAACACACAGAGACACTTTATCAAATGTACGTTATTGAATTTCTCTCACCCCTGTCCATGTGCAGCTTGAAATACAATGGGGCATGGAGCGGAAAATGTGATCTTTGATACGCTCATAATCTTTAATATATCTCTAACTGTATGACATGAACTTGTTGTTTCTGCTAAGGAAGTATGGCATTTGACAATATTACATAAAACAGCTTTACAATAAACCAGGGCTGTTTCTGGTCATTCTGGTGCCCAAGGTGGCGAATTTAACATGTACACTGAGATTCAAGAGGTCCTAAAAAAACAGCAAAGACCCTATTTTAGCATCTGCTCTAGAATGTGCCCTTGAGTTTGCAGGTCAAAGTCAAGTCAAACCAAACAAACCGAATGCAAACATTACATAACTGGGGTAAGTCCATGGCCAAATGGTTAGAGAGCAGTCAGACTTGTAACCCAACCGTTGTGGGTTTGATTCTCAATACGGGCAGGAAAAGCTGGGGGAGTGGAGCACTGAGTGTGTATGTTTCAATTTGAATATATTTTAAAATGTAATGCATTCCTGTGATGGCAAAACTGAATATGTAATGTCCAATATGATTTGTGGTTGTGTTTACAGTTTTATATAAATGCATTAATTCTTTCTCTTCACTTGATGGCATTTGATATGTAGAACATTGTGAAGTAGTGAACAAGTGAGCAGTTTTGGGACATAGCAAACCAGTAATGGTTCTGATGCTTATGTCATCTCATGCGCTTCAAATTCAGCACAATGGCGAGACGTTGTGATGGAAATGAGCAAAATGATCATTTTAAATGAAGAATTTGCAAATTAATATGGAAACTGATGTAGATGTATAGATTTGGTTTGTAAATTAGATTTGCAAAACAAATCGGATTTGGTCGCAACGTGCACTAAGTCTGCATTACATAGAACCTCAAAATGCCAGAGCACATTTTAGAGCAAATATGGGATCTCATACACAAAGTCAAAAGATGAAGAGTGAACACGGTATTCACAGAGCTGCTGAAGAACATACTGTGAATTGATTGATGAATGGAGCGATGTTGAAGCCAAGAGTCGGCTCCGTTCCCTGAACAGCGCTTTCCAGAAGCAGCGTGTCTGACTCAACAAGCATACCGTGGATCACAAGGCGCTCTGGAAAGATCTGACCGCCATCCTCCAACAAACACCTGAAATGTTCACAAGAAGAGCTGTTAGCAAATCCAAAGAAAAGAACTAACCATAGTATGTTTTACACTCTTACCTAGCTAAAGTTGCTTTCTCCAACAGCTTCTGTCTAATAAGGCCGCAGGTCTCTATGCAGTCTAGTATGATGGCGCTCCAGAGCTTCTCGATGGATGGCCGCTGAAAAACTGCAGAATCGTCCTCCACGTGACTCAACCAGAACTCCAGTGCACTTTCAAGCACTCCATTTTCTTTGGCCAGCAGTCTCAGCATAGTCTGGTGATGTTCCTTCTCGACTGAGCTGTAAGCTTGAACCAATCCAGGGCGGATTAGTTTATCTTCACTTGAATCGAAGCCTAACTGGGCTGCCATCAAGGAGAGCACAGAAAAGCCTTCAGAGACATCAAGCACATAGATTTGGTCAAGTTCTGTGTCTGGCTCCTGTGACCTCCTCGTTGACGTTAGAGAAACCAAAAGTTTGCTCATGGCCCTCTGGAAGCCGTTATGATATGCCGTGTTATTGAGGAGGGCGATCTCCGTGGACTCCAGCATAAAAGCACGAGAAGGTTTCTCCTGGTTGGTTTGAAGGCCAGCCAGAGCACTGCACAGCTCTGACTCAGGGTTTGCATTGGGGGTTTTGGAAGGTCCTTTAGTTACGTTGTCCATATGAAATGTGTGTCCGTCTCTTACGATAGCAACGCAGCACAGCCTCAGATAAGAGTCCTTACAGGAAACTTCCACCAGTATTTCATCGCCACATTTCACAGTGTCTGAGGGACGACATGAAATTATTTAATTATTTATTATACATTTAATTAATTATTTATTTAACACGCCGCACAGACTGATTGGTGTATGCCATCAAAGTACCAATGAGCAATTAGATGGCTGCATATGCTTTTGAATCGCTCCCGTGGTACTTTGAAGTCATACACTGATCGGTCTGCGCAACGCTGCTTCAAGTTGAACAAGTCTATTATTGTTCAAAATAACTATTAACATGAGAACTGGCTGTAGCTAAAACTGTGATCTTCACTAAACAGGACTAATCACTAAATCTAACGCAAAAAATCATACGCAAATAGACAGCTACGTATTAGAATCAACCTCATGTGTTGCATATTAAACACACACTTCAAAAAAAAAAAGGGGGAAAAAAAAGTGGTGCTGGATGAAATCGCCAGTTCGAATTTAATTGTCAGGCTTGCAGAAATAGGGAAAACACTGTTTTTTACAGAAAATAAAAAAAACCAACTCATTTGTAGTATAAATTATAACAAATAACCCACCCATAAACTGCATGTGCAAGTGGCTAGTTGGTCAAATATATATATATATGTATATTATATATATATATATGTTTTTTTTTATGAGAATGCTTCAGAATCACTGCACTAGAGTCATGGTCCTCTTTACACCTCTATATTTCCAATTCACAGGCAGCAGCTCTTACTGAATGGACTCTGTACTGGATAGATGGCCTGCTCCCAGCATGTGTCTTCCTGTGGGCCAGTGGATAGGTGGTTGTCCTGGTCCAAGTGTAGCTGAAACCATACGGCCAGAGCATCAAGAATACCCTCCCGAGTCACACAAAGCCGCAGCCGCATTACCTCTCTGGAGCAAAGACCCTCCAGCTCCTGCAACACAGAGAATGCTTAGGAACACTTACTTCAATCATGTTGTTTCTCTAACATTTTCTTCCAACAACACTGCGACGTGTTTGAGACTTGTATCTTTATCATTGTACAACTAACAACTAAATGCATGGCTCTATATGCTGACCGAGTTCAATACCTGCACATTATTGAAGTCTATGTCCAGAGCTGTGAAAACCTGTGTGAGCTGAATGTATCCTCCACGCAGACGGCTTAGTCGTTCAGTGGTGTAGGGCTCTGTGCTGTCCTCGGTATCAGCAGAACAGCTAACAGGACTATAGATCTGTCCTACTGCAGACAGATCCAAGCCTCCCAATGAAGACACACACAGCCTGCGGAGGGTTGATTGGATGGATAACATGTGCAATGCTTTTAGTAATTCAGTCACTGAATGTTCACTGTGTTCTTTCTCAGATCATACTCTAGAGACTGCTTCTTGGATAATTGTTTTTATCTTTTATTTTTAACTGTTTAAAGAGAAATGTAATATAAATTTTGATATGCACAATGAGTCACTCATGCATGAGCAGCTTTGGTCTCTCACCTGTGGTGTCTACGGATCTCACGGCACTGCACAGCGACTCCAAACACAGTTGCACCGGCAGGTATTACACGGCCCGTTTGCGAGGGACTGGACAAGGGTTCTCGAATGCTCTGTTGAGATGTTTTAATCACTAATGTTTTTCTTTTAAAACCAAAGTGTATGAATTTATTAGCTACTATATTTAACTATACCTTCTAAACATTATTAATAAAGAAAATGTAACATATACATTAGAAAAAAAAAATTCTGATTTTTTTTCCCCCCTAACAATAGCAAGATAAACTCGCAATTGCGCGTTATAAAAGTCAGAATTGTGGAATATTAACTTGCGATTGTGAGAAATAAAGTGAAAATTGCTAGATATAAACTAGCAATTCTGACTTTTTTCTCGCAGTTGTTTGCATCAGCATTTTATCACTACATATTGCGTTTTGTTTCAATATTATACACTCACACATTTTTGAAACAAAATGCAATATTAAAAACATATATCAATTATTGAAGCTTTGATGATTGTGACTTTGTCACAATTTTGACTGTTTTTATTTTTTTCCTTGGAACTGAACTTTATAACTCACAGTTGAAAATCTGAGAAAATAATTGGTAGAAAAAAAAAAGTCAGAAGTTGTGATGCTTAATATGCTGATGTAAACAACAGCAAGAAAAAAGTCAGAATTGATGTAATAAAAAGTCAGTTTATATCAAGAAATTTTCACTTTATTTCTCGCAATCGCAAGTTAATATCGTGCAATTCTGACTTTATAGCGAGGGGGAAAAAAATTGCAAAATTTGAGATAAAAAAGAAGAATTTTTTTTTTCGTGCTGTAAACAAGCTTCCGCAATCAACTTTTGGACCAGTGAAAGTGTCAATTAAATAAATAAATAAAAATAAAAAAATCCTCATTGTTAAGCTCTATAATGGTTCCCTGTTGCGGCCACTAGGTGTCCCTATTGGCTTAAAATATGTGAACATAACTTTGGGCTGATAATGATACTGAAAAAGATTAACATATTTAAATCAAGGATTTAGAAGGATGGATCCGGGCCCGTTTCAATAAGGAGGTTCAAACAACTCTGAGTTAAAATTTGTACTCTGAGTTGACTCAGTTTCAAAACAGCTGAATTGAGTTCAGTCAACTCCGAGTAGGTTGACTCGGAGTTAAGTGTGTGCACCACGACTACTAAAACCATGATCAATGGAGCTCCGATATTACGATTCACCATGGCAACAGCACCCGACAAAAAGATGTCTGCATACTTCTGAGTCAACACAGGTTAAATTCTTATCACTGTTACAATATCAGGGTGAAAACTGAGAGAACGGTAAGTTATTGAACTAATATTCATTTTCATAGTAAAAAAATAATAATAATAATAAAATAAAATAATAGTTATTAAATAATAGTAATAGTTTTGTTGTATATTAACAGGACATAATAACAACAGTGTTAATGATGATATTTATTAAAATTATACATACTTTTATCATTATTAAACACTCGTTAGGCACGTTTTCTTCATTTTTACTGACCATAAATGCCTTTTGATGTGACATGTGATGGGAAAAGGGAGAAGAGCTTGGCAAAAGGCGGACACGAACCCGGGTCAATCCGGGCAATTCTACACACCTTGCACACTACTGCCTACACCACTGAAGCCGTTGAGACGTGTCGTTTTTATCCTTGTGACATTGGTGGACAGAGTTCATGTGAATTTGCACTTAGTAATAGGCACTCCGAATAATCTTGGTTTCTGTTTGCATTAAGATTATTTTTATTACCACACTGGCAGATCATTTTACTTAACTAACATGCACTTAATTTAGATTTCCTCCAGGGAACTACACTAAACATTTTTTTTATCATTTACTGCATGTTGATTTAGTAATTTAAATATAAAAAATATAAATTTTTGTCTCTGTAATAGCAATCTTGGCCGATTTTTTTTTTTTTTTTTTGCCAAGATTAAGAGAGAGAGAGACAAAAATCTCTTAGTCACTGACTACGGCCGGATAAACATCGGATCAGACAGGATAAAGTCATTTGTATAAAAGGATTACACTATAATCAGAGTTTAGTTTGTGGCATCATGTGACCTCACTGTAGGTTTGCTGATCAGAACAGTCAATACTGCATACATATACTGAAATCATTGAGAAAGTGACTTACAGGTGGAGGTAATAGTAGATGCTTCCATGCATGGATCAGACTCTCAATGATGCCCTCACCAAACAACCCTGCATCTACTGTCTCTGTTACAACCAGAGACACTCTAAAGAAAGGAACATAACACAAGTCACACTCTTGATATCTTCGATGGTTACCACGGTGAACTGTCGATTGCAAAGTTTTATAAAAACAAACATGCAGCCAAAAACATTCATGGAAACATTTTTTGCTTACGCTTTACAATAAGGTTCATTGGTTAACATTAGTTAATGTATTAACTTACATGAACTAACCACGAGCAATACATTTGTTACTGTATTTGTTTATCTTTGTTAACGTTAATAAAAAATAAAATAGCATTAATAAAAATACAGCTGTTCATAGTTTATTCATGTTATTTCACAGTGGATTGACTTAAATACAACTCTTGATTTTAGTAATGTATTAGTAAATGAAGAAATTAACATTAACAAAGATTAATAGAAGTGCAGGTCATTATTAGTTCATGTTAACTAATGTTAACTAATGAACCTTACTGTATTATAAATTTACTTAAGAATTTGCTTTCGTGAATGCAATATTTTTTACAAGTAAGTAAAGAAAAATCAGTTTTTCCATCACAGAAATAAATTACATTTTAAAATTCATTAAAATAGAAATTATCTATTTTAAATTGTAATAATAATAATTCACAATATTACTGTATTTTTTGGTCAAATAAATGCAGCCTTAGTGAGGCTTCTAAAAGAGGCTTCTTTCAAAACCATTTAAAAATCTTACTGGGATCCCAAACCTTTGAAAGATATTGTATAACACATTTGTTATTTTCCTGTTTAAAACCATGTCAATATGGATAAAGAGATTCTTTACCTATTTGGAATGTCTTTTGGAATTTCCATGTCCAGAGACTTCAGGTGAACGATCTTGATGCTATTTGCCATCCCATTGGCTGAGAGCACCTCACATGCCAGCTCATACATTGTCTTTGACAGCTCACAGGCATAGACCTCAGCTGCGCCTGCCATCTTTGCACACATTCTAACATACCAAACAAACAACGTCACACTTCACTCACCGCTGTGTATCAGTTGTAGCAGATGTTTTATTAAATAACAATGTTATGTAATCATTTCTGAAAAATCTCACCCGAGGATGCCGGTGCCAGTTCCGATGTCCAGAACGGAGCTGCATCCTCCCTCAACAGCTTTCTTTATAGCCAGCTGGTACTTGTGGTTCCGCCCATGGTCATTGAGCATTAAGAAGTGCCAACGTTCCACCAACCAGTTTGCAACACGGTAAAAGTTCTCTTTTGCCTCTGGAAAGTCTGGTCGGAGTTTAAGGGCTTTGTAAAAATGGCCAGCAGCCTCATCTCGAAATCCCATTCTGAAACCAAAGAAACCAATTCAACAATTGACTATGTTTAATTAATTTTGTTTGTAAATAACACAAGCCACCATTCAAATATATGGGGTCATAATTATTATTATCATCATCATCTTTATTATTATTTTCCTGAAAGAAATACTTTTATACTCTAAGGATGCATTAAAATGCACATTTCTATTGTTACAAAATTAACTTTCTACTAAAAATGAAACCTGAAGAAATGTTTTTCCAAAAATATTTAGCAGCACAACTGTTTTCAATATTTACAATGATAATGTTTCTAGAGCATCAAATGAGCCTATTAGAATGATTTCCAATAGATCATGTGACTGAAGACTGGACTAATAATGCTGAAAATTCAGCATTCTTTTGAATTATAATAATATTTCACAGTGCTATTGTATTACTATAGGCCTTTTTTCATCAAATAAATGCAGCCTTGGTGGGAATAACAGTCCTTTTTCTAAAGTTTTATTACCAACCCAATATTTTACAATGGTATGGTATACATGTATAAATATACATGGGAAAAACACTTTATTGCATAATCTTGATGAGACAAACATGACTTTTCTAAGTTTACAAAGACTAAACCACTAAATAACAGACAAAATAAATAAATAACCTGAAGAGATGCTCTCCCATGCTGTTCACTATAACCTCATCCGCTGGAAACAATTCCATTGCTTGTTCATAGCAATCAAAGAGGTCCTGGATGCGTCCAAGAGAGTCCAGCTCATCAGCCCATTTAAACAGAGTGAATCTAAAGGACTCCTGTGAATACAAAAAACATCTCCAGATTTTGCAAAAGAGGCTTTGAAGCCTGAATAACTTTAGATATATCGTTCCACAATACATTGCTGCAGTAATCAGACAAGAAGGAGGAAAAAAAAAAAAAACAAAGCTTACATTTGCAAAGTCTCTTAGAGCTGGGGCAAGGTTTAGAGCCAAAAGATAGTGAACAAAAGCAGTGCCATAGTCCTGACTAAACAGACACTGCTGAGCACTTTCCAATGATCTAGACACCAGCTCATTTCTCGCAGCATCTTCTCTCTGAGTTCGTCTATGACGCCTCGTCCTCTTTGGTCTTGTAGTGGCATTAGGCATCTTTTCTGTGAACAACACAGCTAATATCACTTGCTAAAGTTGAAAAACCTGAACAATAGACACGGAATAATGTGGGAGTAAAACATAAATACAAAAAAAAAATTGCACCATTATCAAACAAAAATATACAGCATGATTTATTCTGAAATGTAACATGTTTGTTCACTTTTTTTTATGCTGGATGTCTTGAGCTATTATTCACGTAAATATAACATAATATATAATATTAAAATGACTAATTACTAAACACTATTAATTATTAATATTTAATCTGACAAATCTGTTAAGGCTACAAATTTAGTACTTGAAGCAAATGTGATGTGGTGACAAGAGAAAAAGATTTCCACAAAGCCTACCAGAACATCGTTAAAATATTAGAATTTCCCCCCACAGAAATAACCGGAATTAATTGCATTTAATATTCATATTTTAATGATTCATTTAACATTTTTTCCAGCAGTATTTGTAACGTTTCCAAAACTGAAAGAGGGTCAGGCTGATTTATGACTCTGTTTACCTGTTTCAGGCTTGCTAGTTGAGATCACGGGGATGTGTATTAAACACTGTCCATGCGACTCCAGGCTATCGCTTTAACTATATCCCAAATTTCGCTTTAAACATATCTTTATATTGCTCAATTTCCAGATTAAAGAGCTACTCTGCTATTGTACTGCAGGTCCGTTCGGTACAAGCAGGCGGTCGGAAACAACATCCGCTATTTTCGAGTTCCACATAAGATTTACTGACTCTGACCAGCCCATTAGTATTATCATATTAATAGCTTCTTTTTCTTTTTCTTTTTTTTTTATTTTTTTTATTTTTGAGAACCCCAAAATCGGATACTTAGGCTGAATTATTGAACAGATATTAATTTCCACGACAACACGTTCCACGGCCCATTATTACCCCAAAAATGTCACCGTTTTCCAGAGAGCCAAGCGTGATGACGCGATGCCAGAAGAGCCCGAGAGTTGAGCACGCGACGGGAGGAGACTCGCGCTCGACTGTCATTCGCGGACCAAAATCCTGACTGGACATTATTACCTTCATTTCAACAGATATCCGTGTAGCGTATAACTAATTTATTTTATTTCGCGAGGGTTTAATCCTTCTTACACAGGAACAAGTTTACTTGGAAAGAGTTTTAGCACCAAGAGAAGTCCCGACGCGTTTGGTCTCACTAAAACATTCGAGGACGCGTCAGTAGATCCTTTTTAGCACAGCGTTCCGTTCATTTTTTAAATTTTGTTTCTTCATTTGACCAGTTTTTTATTCATTCGCCGGTGGCTTTCTAACGGGATTTAAACGCTAGCTAGTCCGTAAACTAGCTGAATCCAGTAAAAATGGGTTTACACCCGTTGGAGTTCAGTGAGTGTTACCTGGACAGTCCTGCTTTCAGGGAGAAAATCAAAGCTCACGAAGCAGAGCTGGACAAAACCGGCAGATTTATCAAAGAGCTGTATAAAGATGGAAAGAACCTCATCAATGCCACAAAACGTAAGTGTCAAGTCATTTTACGTCTGAAAGTTGTGTGCTTTAAATGCATTCGCTAGCCATTCAGAGTCAACATGTGGTTCAGTGTAAATTTCATATAGGTGACATCATCAACCCCCCTTTTTTTCTTTTCTTTTTTTAGTCAAGGTCATTATGTCATTTCTATTTCCACTTATGCGCGATACTTTGCAAGAGTAGCTTTGCTAGTCACGGGAGTAACATGTTTCATTTGGTAAAACAAGCTTGCGTGGCATTTCGTTTGCTGACCTTATCCAGTTTCTTTGGGTTATGATTTACATGAACTATGTGCATGTGTCGCAAAAGTCTGCTTTTTGATCTGTTTGCATTGGGTATTTTTTGCAGCACTTGTGTAAGTTAAAAGGCCACATTACTGAGTCAGTTTTCAGTTGAGATATCAGCAGTTTTGCATCTTCATTTGTGGCTTATCACCTCTGTCATGTGACCCTCCTCTTCACCTCCACGTGTGAGGCCTGTTGTAAACATTTTATGTCTCTTCCCATTTATGCATTCATTTTTGTAGAGTTTGGAACAGGGCAGAACAAATTGGCTAAAAATAAAGCTTGCGTATTACGCCTTGGATGTTCAGACCTTTTTTGGACTTGTTTGAATTATTAGGATCTGCAGTGTCTGGGGTAGACTTATCTTTAATATGAGTATTTGTTCTGATAGCGGTACATTTTTTGCACAAATAAAAAAGACAAAATGTTTTTAGGTGCTGGATGGGTTTAATTTTGTCTGCATGTTTAAGATTTTGTGATTCGTTCCTCTTTCTTTTTTCAACCCTGTGCGCGATTTTTGAGTTTTTGTCCCAGCTTCTAGATAATGCAGTACTGTAAATATGACTAAATTAAGATGCACAAGGGGTTGCAAAGCAGGCTCAGGACACATGAGCCCACACATCCACTGCCTACATAATAATCATGGATTGGTAAGCTTAGTTTTATTTGGTTTAAAACATAGGAAACATAAAGCAATGAACAACGACCAATAATAACACATTTTAGATGAACTTCCCTTTTGGATTGGTTGATTTAGGTAGCTCATGAGTTTCCATCAGGAATAAGACAAGGAAAACAAGCAAATGATTTAGTCCTTTTTGTGTGTATGTTCCCATAACGTTTTGTAATTTTAAGTGCCGTCATGTAGGTATCATTCTCAACTGTTGTCTGTACTTAAAGGCTCAATATGTTGGATTTCTGGATTAAAATATCCAAAAACCAATAGAACAAGGTTAACCTATATATTTTGTTTACATATGTACATAAAATATCCCAAATGTTTAAATCCAAGCAAATAAGTTATTTTAACCAGTGTCTTTGCACTGCCTATCAGTGGCATCACATCCAATGTTACCTTCGATTTCCAGGTATACTTCAGTAGAAACTATGGAAACCCCAAAGGTGCTGTAATATATGAGGCTATGTGTTTTATTAGACAGATGAACAACTGTTTGCATACTTTTATCGATAAAAAAATAGTCTTTGTTATATAGTTCAACACAGTTATTCTTATTGTTTGAATCATTTGTTTTGTTCATTTACTGTGAGTTTGTACCTAAAAAGTAAATCAGAAAGAGCTTTATTTGTGCAGTAACAACAACTTTGGCATAACTGAATATTACACAAATGGTCTCCATGTTTAACTTGGCATGCATGCATGCTTTGATTCACTTTTCACTGGCATTTGACTTTCTGAAGCAGGATTTATCCGGAGTATTCTTAATGTTGTAGTGATTGGCTTTGCCCCAGTGCTCACTGTTCAAAGGACATCAACATTAAGGTCACCTATACAAATGTCCATGCACTGACCTAAGATCATTTTACTGCAAAAATGACCAATTAACTCATGGCCATGAACCGAGAGAATCCCTGCAGAGAACAAATCAGGACTGAGCAGTAAAACATAAAACTTAACAAGCAAATGCCCTACATATTGTATTGTGTACTATAAGGCATGTCAAAAGTTGATAAGGTCAAATGCCTCACAATCATTGTAAAATTTCATAAAGACGCTGTACAACAAGCTTGTTTTATGTTTTTCAGGAAAAAAAAAAGTTTCTCAATGAGCAGGAACCTAGTATCATTATTTGAAGGGATCTTATAATGCCACTTTTACAAGATATCTTTTTAAAAATATTTTAAAATAAGTCTCTGATGTCCCCAGAGTGTGTACATGAAGATTTAGCTCAAAATACCCCACAGATATTTTTTTTTATAGCATGTTAAATTTCTCTTTTCGATGGGTGAACAAAAATACTCCAATTGTGTGTGCCTCTTTAAATGCAAATTAAGAGAAGAGGGTGAAGTTTCGGGATTACCTCACTCAGACTGATGTCAGAAACTGTTCAGCTTTTTATGTTCAAACCTGAGTCGGACAATGATGGAGACACTCAGAATTTATGTAGGGCTGCAACAGCAAATGGACAAAATCGATAATGATCATCGACAACAATTGTCAAAATCGATTAGTCGGGTCTTCCTACTGTGCACGCAAAACTTCCACCAGTCTTGTCAAATTACAGCACTGAATAATGCATTTCTATGGACAAAAGGCATTTAAAAATAGTGGAGGAGACAGAGTGAGCTGCTGCAGGAAAGGTGCATAAACCAAACTGCCCAAAACATGAGAACTCTTTATTTGAAGCTTCAAGCTAATGCATTAGTACTTATAATAATTGCACTATCTTGGAGTAGACCTGATTTACATTCCACTACTAGCTGTATATACTCTATACAACTGTGTATGTGACAAATAAAGAATCTTCAATCTTGAATTAGCTCCGTGTTTAACATGGCTT
The DNA here is from genome assembly GCA_037194245.1 of Opsariichthys bidens. Lineage (NCBI taxonomy): Eukaryota > Metazoa > Chordata > Actinopteri > Cypriniformes > Xenocyprididae > Opsariichthys > Opsariichthys bidens. The sequence continues at coordinate 17,061,390 of CM074292.1, read as the reverse complement.
GATCTGTCAGGCACTTGACAGATGCGCACGCATCCTCAGCGCAAAACGTTCATTCTACGGCTAGATCCTTATCAGTAAATGTTTAAAATTCACGCGAACATTTCCATTTTGCATAAAGGTTTGTCCTGACAGTCTGCGTTAAACTTCAAACTTTACGTTACTGAATGAGCGCCGGCGCGCACCCGCATCAGACAGACAGCTAGAGAGGGAGAAAATTCATATCCAGTGCAAAAATATTCATTTTGCTGAAATATCTGTTGTTGAAAGTTCAATTTAGGTTTAAAAATCAACATGTCATTAAAATATTTCGTGGGAGTTGTAAAGGGATAACCGCATGTAATTAAATAAATGTAAGACGTTTCTATTATTTACACAGGATTAAGAAATGACTGTAAGAGGTTATTTCTCTTGCCTGTTGGTTAACACAGAGTTTGTGTTTTTAATTTTCTTTATTGTGTTTATATCAAAATAATCGTTTATGAAACTGATGTGGAGTTACGTTATGGATTAGCATACTATATCACGATAATTGCTCATGTGAGAACTATTACTAAGGATTCCTACTGCTCGAAAGAATATCTGCTGCATGAAGATGTAACGGGTATAGTTAGTTTAATTACGGTTGTCATCTTGCTTTTTTTTTAGACATGCTATTTCATTTGGGTCAGGTACTGTATTGCAATAACATGGCCCCACCCCTTTTTTGCGTGTTCTCATGAGCAGGGTTTATGCAAATTTTAGGATTGGTGATGTCACCAACCCGGGAAGAAGCACATTGTAGTTCCTACCAGCTGTTTGTTGTAGTCCTTAACAAGAGATTTCTGTAAAAGAAAATATCTCCCTTTGCATTGAAATTTGAGCGTTGTTTATGCTCAAACAGCAACATTAAATACTAACTAGAGTTGAAAAAAGTGAAATCATAATCAACCACCCCTTTAAAGTGACATTCAAGTCTCAACTTAAACAGAATTGGCTGTGTCCCTGAGGCAAATAACTATGAAAGGGTCCAGTTTTTCCACTTGTTTGTTTTCCTTGTGGTTATTAAATCAACCGTGTCGCTTGTCGTATGTGTACTGAAATTCTAAAATGTTTCTAAAATTTGACTGGAGCCCTTTTTCTTTTTTAAGTCCTCCCCATAACACAGGCTTTTGGTTTCTTTATTAAGTTAAGTTAATTTATGAAAATGTTTACAGCACTTCTTTGTTTGCTAAATTTTCTGTTTCTTAAAGTGACAAACCGCAGCGACTGACAGTGATTTGACCTCGTTTGATCCATTTACACTCTCAAATCAAGACATGTCTTGCCTACAATAAAAGCCATGGATATAAAATGCTAATGTAAACATAGCACACTGTTAGTTTAAACGTTCATTAGTACTACCACAGTAAAAATCTTTTTTTGACAAGCTGAAGAGGGCTGCTCTGCTCACAATAGTGTGCGGGGAAAATAAAATGCATTATATACATTAAATAAAAAAATACAGGTTGTCTTACCTTACACCTAACTATACATCAAAAATCAAGGCTTCACCACAGAACATTATTTTCAAATGAAAAACGAGTTGAGATGCTACAGCCAGAAGAGCACTCATATAGGCTAGAGGAAGAGAATCGGGAAGAAAAAGCACGGCATCTGTATTGGAAAGTTTTAATTGGGGATGCTCATAATTGACTGTTATCTGTTAACCAAGAATTTGACTAATTAATACTACTGGTTAGACGGTTTAAAAAGAAAACAAGCTATAAACTTATTGCTAGACAACAAATCCTTTAAACGGTAGCCTATGGTCACAGCTATGGTCTCATGTTGTTTCCACCAGCGCAACACTGTGTCTATCTATATGTTTGTTTTACCATCATCTGCTTCTCACGGTTTATTTTAATTAATGGATGTCCAGAGTATTAAAAGAACGAGAAGCCTAAAACAGGCCTGAGGCCCAGCCCACCTGTGAGCAATGACGTGAAAAATTGCCCCGAAGCCCGGCCCGTGGGCCGTAAATAAGTCGAAGCCTGTTAGGCTTGGGCAGAAATGCAGGGCTCTAGCGCATTCCATTGATGAGAATAAACAAACAGCATTATAAGACCGTTTTCTGAGGCTGCACGATGCATTAAAGCCCATTTAAAAACCATACTGTAGTATAGTGCTATTGTGAATTCCCAAAGGCTGTGATTCAGTTAAAAAAATAAATAAATGCACTGTGGGTTTAATATACAAATGAGCTTTCACAAATGTGCACATTAGTGATGTCCGATTCGTGAACGAATCATTCTTTTGAACCGGTTCTTTTAAGTGAACCGGTCGAACCAGTTCACCAAATCGGACTGAATCGTTCCAAAGAGTTCTCGTCTCAAGTCATCACTGATCCAGAATTTTTTAAAGTTACTCGCTTTTGGACATGTCTGACAGTTCCTCTGATCCGAAATAAACCAATATCCCGGAGTATATAGTTACTTCAGTAACTCAAACACACAGCATGAACAGACAGAGAACTGATGAGAACGAGCAGCTGATACTGAGCTTGTATGTACTACCGAACGTACAGCTCTCGGAATCACCAGTACAGTAATTTCTTCAGAAAGATTAACATAAAGTGTAACAAAATCTGTAGCCCTATTGTTTTAAAGATTGGAAACACGATGAATGAATTCTAAAAGTTTCAAACCATACACACAGAAATTAAATAAACGGTTCCTGATAATATCTTGCTTTATTGATAAAACAAATCAATGTAATATTAAATAAAATTACACTGGTGATTCGAGAACTGCTCTTACCAGTTCTTGACCCCAGAACTGCTGTAGCAGTGTGTGCTGAGCTCAATTTAAAAAGTCAAAGCATGTATCAAGTACGTTTGATACGCTTCTACTGTTTTGATTAACGCATTATAAACACCTTGGCAAAAGTTTAATTTGAACCAAATATAATTGCCTCTTTGATATTTTATATGTATTTTAAGTCATTTTAAAGGCTTAGGTCTTTGTGTGGGTCTATTTTTATTACCACAAAAAATTCGGATTAATAGTCAAAATAATGGACCAATTACTTGATTAGCAATATTAGTGACAGCCCTACTTCAAATAGTTAATAAAGGCAAAAATTAATCCACATGAATTGAGTGGTCCTCTGAAGAGACATGATCACTTTCTATAATAAACAGATTTAATTTAGGCTTTTATTGACATAAACATTGATCAATGCACATCAATATGTTCATTGGGAGCAACAGTACTTGATGCACAAGAACAAACCTCATTGCTTCTTGCTTTATCTCAAATGTGCACGTGTGACACGAGATGATAAATCACATGGTTCTCATGCATCAAAAAAGCACAGTTGAACTTCCATTTGCCATATTTGATGTGCTCTATGTATGTGTGTTGATGTGTTGCTAAAATTCTAAATTAATTTTGTTCATCATAGAAAGCACGACACATCATAAGACAGGAATCCGCAAATTAATCTACATGATCTGCAAATTGGAAAGTTGTACTATAACGCTAGCCTTGATGCTTAATTTTTCCACATTTTGAAAGTCTGGGAAGGATGTATTTGGCCATGGAATCCTTGATTCAGAGAGACGTGTGACAACCAGGCTGCTGTGGAACAGGAATCGCTCAGTGGATGATATGGACTCAGAGGATGCGCTCCTGTTTTTGTCCATTTCCTCTGCAGAGAAGCCTGTCTTTGTCACACAACCTCTTGGCCTGTCCTCGTATCCTCCTCTCTCCCCAGGGGAGATGTGGTCCTTGTTCGTCACTGTTCATAGGAAACAAATACAATACATACATCAGCTTCTGCAGGATTTGTTTTAACTCTGCTGAAACATTAAAATTACTTCCAGGATACTGGAAGCAGAAAGCAGTACAACGATGTCTTCAAAGCAAAGCAAAAGAAATAGACAGTTTAGTCCTCCACTCTCTACATGTCACATTTTACGTTTTATAAGAGTCTGTGAGATGTTCTCAACTCTTGCCAAGGGCTCAATTTGGCACAAATCTCACAGTAATATAAATGGATTCTCTTCCAAACATCGTCATAATAATTAAAACAGAATTAAAGTGGATATGAGATCATGGAAGAGGGAAGTTTACTCTTTTAGGAAAAGAAATGATTGAAATGAGTTGCATGTGTTGTGCAGATGCTGTGCCACACTGCAGAGAACAGAGTTTTATTGTTGTTGTGTTTATGAAACATCACCATAGTAGTCAAGGTATTTCATTTTAAACAAAAAAACAAGGGTGTGAGGAACGTATAGTCCATTTAGTGGGTTGTTCTCTCTGAGGGTCTTGTCACATGGAATGTTTTACAGAATTAAATTGTATGTTTTTGTCCGAAGGAAATGGGGCAGCACTATATATCGGAATTGTCAAAATTAGGGCTGCTATATTAAGGCAAAAATCCTAATCACATTTTTGGTCAATATTGAAATCGCACATATTTAACACAATTACCAGTGGTCGATATCATCAGAGTCTTATTTTACAATATGAGTATTTTTAAATATCAGTGAAATTATCAAGACTTCAGAAAAAACTAATACTAGGTGAACTAATGTAAGAAAAAAGATCCTCAAAAAATTACGTAAGACAAGTAAATGGTCACAATACGTTAAGAACAAACAAACAAACAAAAAAATACAACAAACTGAAAAGAACTGTTTTAAGGTTTTTCAGGAAGATCTACTAAGTGGTATTCAGATAAGTAATGGCTAACAACAACAAAATGTAATCAAATGTAAAATAATACTGCGATATTTTGTACAGATTAAATATCGATTAAGCATTTTTAAACCTACTTAGGTTATTCAGTCAAGATCAGTGAGTGATTTTTCCTTTGACATTTGTTGTTGTCATTAATGATAGACTGCAGCAGGAATAGACTTGCTATCACATTAAGAGCTAATGCACAGATCCACACAAGATCTTGCAAAAATTAGAAATCTGAGTAGCTAAGAAAATTGCAATCGGTGCATCTCTACCACTCTCACATCAGTTGTGATAAACTTAAGCTCAAGCATGTTTGCTTGACGTGCGAGAACCAATGAGGTTCATTCTTGTGCATTACGAAGCACGTTTGAGCTTCTGCAAGAGGTTTGTTCTTGCGCATCGAGCACGTTCGGTTGAGCCTCTATTTATGTTTCTCGATCAATGTTTACATGTGAATAAAAGCCTTCTGTTCTTCATATAAAGCGATCTATCTAGTTTTACGATCTCTTTATTAGGTTTTTGAAGTTTCAAAGTGTCCGTTGCTTAGTTCTCTATGGAAGGACAGAAAGCTCTCAGATTTCATCAAAAGGATCTTAATTTGTGTTCCGAAGATAAATGAGAGGGGTTTGGAACAACTTGAGATTGAATAATTAAAGACATTTTCATTTTAGGGTGAACTGTCCCTGTTGTGTTGAACTTTAATTGGTGACAGCAATAAGTTATTAACCTTCTATTGAGTTATGCCTGATGCCTCTCCTTTTTGATTTGCTTAGTACACTCTCCAGAACTCTTAGGCCAGTTTGTTCTAACAAATTAGCATACGCTCTTCCTCTTCCTTTGCAAGAACAAGATTTGTTTGGGCCTTATCGGTCTCAAGTGAGTTTTCAAAACCAAAGATTTGTTTCTCAGTTCAGCATGTAAACGTGTTGCAGCCCTGGAACGGCTGCAGTGGTATGCCACAGATATGATCATATCTCTAACGCATTCGTGGAATTAATACCGATACTGAGCCCAAAGGTTTGAGAATGATGTCATGCTCGTCTGACAAAAAATATTGTGCTTAATAAACTTGGAGACGTTTAAGCCAAAAGAGGCCTTAGGGGAGAAAAAGAAAGAAAGAATGAGCCAGGGAGCGAGGGGAAGAAGAGAGGCCTGGATAAGATCAGAGAGTGGAAGAGGAACGATCGGAGAAAGAGATGGTCGTGTAAACATAGTACTTCTCATAATTTAGTTTGATGGTTAACTGTGCTCTCAGTGTAACATCGGAACTGTATTATGAAGAGGACGCAAGTCTTAATGTTATGTTGCATGTAGTCCTACTAATTAAAGGGGAAAAATTATAAATTAAACTTACTTTACAACAACAGATCAAGTATAAATAATGTATATTTGCTGGTAGAGGTAGCCTACATTTCATGCACAAGCATGTTCTAATACAGATGTGCAAACTGCAAACAGCAATACCTTGTTATGTGTGTAATTTGTTTTGGCTAGTTTTTATTTGAGGAATTTTGTTTATAATAGGATATAGATTGCTAGTAAATGATGTCACGGGGTGGCGCGAAATGCATATGGGGGGCAGGAAGTGTTTTTCTACTTAAGGAAGTAGGGGTGTGTGATTAGTGGAAATCGTAATAAAAGTGCGATTTCTAAACGGCAGAAACCAGGATTTTCCACCAGCCCCTCTGAATGTAATGTGCCTTAATCTAGCGCAAGGACAGAACTGAGTGGGATTATGACATGGAAGGAACCACAGAGACAGGGAAGGTGAGTTGTGGTTTGGGAATATTTTGGATTCAGGAAAGATGATCAGAGTCAAGTAATTTGCAAGACCTGGTGAACCATCATTGCGGCAAAACTGAGTATTAAGGGTCCTTCACACAGCACGCGTTTTTACAGTTAAAAACCTGAGATGCAGATCTAGAGATGCATTTTTTAAGAGTTTTAAAGCTTCAAAGGCACAGGTTGGAGTTGATTGCGGATCCATGAAACATTTGACAATCAAACAAACAAACAAAAAAAACGCAGGGGAGGAAACCCCAACAGATCACCAAAAAAGAACAGCACACTTCATAGATTGCTTTAACACATACAAACATGCTTACATTGGTCATGATTAAGTATCTTTAAAAAAAAAAAAAACATAAATAACATCACAAACAATACAAATTCATAATAGTTCACTGTCACAAGAATGAGTCCACAGAGTCCATTAAAACATTTTCTCACAGTCTGTTTCCTTAAAGCCTCCAAATTTAGTCTCCTTTAAACGCACCAGTTTCGCAGCCGTTTGCGTTGGTAACAAATGTAAACAGAACACAGCGGTTCATTACTGTAAAACTCCCACTGCTTACTACACCGGCATTTTGGGACATCGCCGTTCACCTGGGAAAAATATCTTGAGCTTAAAAAGTTCAAACCAGGGCCCATTCATCCGACTTTCAAGCAAAGTATTCCACATCAGAAAAACATAGGTGAACGCCTAATTCAAAACCGAAGCACGTGCATTCTGTTTTCAGTTCATTCTCATATAAGTTGAGCTTCCATAGAAACTGAAAATGCTCACTCTGCCCCCCCCCCCTTTTTTTCCTATTTGTTTTTGTTTTGTTTAGCATTGGATTTTACTCTCCTGTCAATCGTAGCGCTATTAATGTAGTTCCGTTGTGAGACGTGCTAGTTCTTGGGAATTACCCAAGAATAGATTGTTGAAATTTCAAAACCATTGTTCAGAATTTGTTTAAAAGAAAGATCACCATTTGAGTGATATTTTCAGACTGTGTGAACCTGAAGAATAAGTCATGTCCCTCGTATTCATTCGTTCAGAATGGACTTGACCTGGAACTTTCATAGACGCATTGCTATTACTATAAACCCATCTCCATATTTTCATTTTTACTGTCATACCCCACATCCCATTGCATACTTTTGTTCCATAACCCCTTCACCCTTGACTTTGGTGCTCTTTTAACCTGCACTCACAATTTAGTCTAATAAATGTCTCTTTCTTTCTGTCCTTTTTTGCAGTAAGAGGAAACTGAAACTCAATTATGTAAGTAATAGATGACTAGTGATAGTAATAGATGGGCCTCTTGCATTCATAAAGGAGATCTTGGCCATTTCCAGTGTTTCTCCCAGCATGCCTTAAAAGGACTTGGTTGAGAGCACTGGGGAATGTCTGTGCTGAACACTGAGATTGTGCTGGTATTTATTCAGAGCCTTTATTATTAATCTTCCTGGAGTTTCATTCTCATTGCCAACCGGTGTCTCTTATCTGTTTTGAGCAGGTACTAATGACGTACATTCATCTGCGGGGACTGAATTTTGGTGTGGGACTGCGGGTATTGCGCATAATTTCACACATTCCTGCAGGTTTTACACTTATAAGGCAGGATATTCCTGCAAAACTTGATGCACTAGTAGGGCTACACAATATATTGAAATTGCCTGTCTTTGTGAGTATTCTTGTAAACACAGTAGGTTATGTCTTAGGTGAATGTAAACAGTTGGGAAAGAAATCGGATTTGTGCCAATAGAATATGTGCATTAGGTCTTAAAGTGACAGCAGCCTAATACAGTATGCCAGCTGCTGTAGGTCAAACAACAAAAGAAAAAAGAAAAGTACTCGCTGCTCTTGACTTTTGTAGCTTTATAAGGGTAGTTCACCCAAAAATAAATTCAACATTTATTTACTCACCCTCATGTTTTTCCAAACCTCTATCCATTTCATCTCTTGAACATAAAAAAAAAAGATATTAAGAATATTGGTAACCAGACAGTTGCCTCTAGCCATCGACTTCTATACATTCTTCAACATATCTTCCTTTGAGTTCAACAGAAGAAAGAAATGAATACTGGTTTGGAACAACTTGAACCTCCTTCTAATCTCTAACCGTTTCTCCTCGTAATCGCCTGTAAAATATAACATTCTCAGAATTCAAATGGTTCGATACTTCTTGTGGTCTGTGCCGATTGGCGCAAATGATCGCTCTGTGTTCTTGTGTCTCTGGACCGGCGCAGACTGTGTGTGCGCTGCTTTGGTTTGCGTAACCAAAGATTATAGATCTAGAAAGACCGTTCACTCCGATTAGTTATAAAAGGGAGAAACTGCAGCACACAATATGGGGGAATAAGTCCTGCCATCTATGTAAAAAAGCCAATCACTGATTGATAAAGTCATTGCATCCCTGCAACTGCCATTAGAGGCTCCACTTACTCGCGCATGCACATTGGGTCATCTAGCCTGAAAATAACTATATTTGAGCATAAGAAACAACATTAATGGGATAGTTTGTCAGATTTTTTTTTTTTTTTAGAATTTTTAATATTTTGCAGATTTTAAAATATGTTATTTAATTGTTCTCCAAACAGTTTTTGAGATTTCTGGATTCCCACTCAAATAATCGATAGGACTTGGTCTTGGATACCCGAAATTGCTGCCTGGTAGCCTTGCAAATATGACCGCTGAGTGAACAGACTTTCCTTGAAAGGGACTTTGGCTTGACACTAACATGAAGACGTCACTCGCCTGAATGGAAAACATATTTACACTCTGAATCGCTCCCTATCCCCTATATAGTGTACTATGTGCCATTCACTATGTAGAAAATGGTAAATGTGTGAAAAAGTGACTGATTTCAGCCGCAACTTCAGCATCTATTTATAATGTAGGGGGTGGGACACTTTAGATTCTAGAGAGCATTTGATTAGACAGAAGATCTGGTGAGAAACTGAAGTCCACAGTGATGTCATGAAAATCAGTGATCCATTTTATCGGAAGTAAGAGACCATAAGTTTTGAATGCTTATATCTCCTAAATGCGAATTTTGCCATTGTTTTGGAACACACCAGCTCATGCATAACCTTAAGGCAACCATAAATAAGCAAAACATCTTAAATTTTGATTTCAGGGGGACTTTAATGGTATAAACTTCTCATTAGACCTCTAGATAACTACCAGATGTTATTGACAACCAGGCTAATTTCTCTTCACCTGGTTTCATGAGTAAGTTAGGGTCACAGTTTTCCCTTAAATCTCCACAAATGCTCTATTAATCTCCAGAACATTCTCCTTCACTGCTCCCTGCTGGTGGAATGATCTCCCTACTTTCATCAGGAACGGAGAATCCCTGGCAATATTCAAGAGACAGCTGAAAACTCATCTCTTCCGCGAACACTTGAAAAAAAAAAACCCTTTCCTTCCCTTTTCCCTTCCTACTCTAGCTTATGGTACTGAGCAATGTATGAAACTTGTATTGTGAGCGCTTCCTGTGCTATTTGCCAATTCATGAAGAATCGCTTGTTTGTTTTCCTCACTTGTAAGTCGCTTTGGATAAAAGCGTCTGCTAAATGACTAAATGTAAATGTATTAATTCATTTTGTGTATGCAATGGGCTAGGTTGCTTTAGTCCTGCAAGAGTCACACTGAGCCTCGATTCCCTCCGATGCCCCTCCTATGCTCACATGTGGGTCCAATCAGGAAGTCATTGTGAGTGACAAATGAAGTTTCTGTTTTATATTCAGTATGTGACTCAATGGGGATTTCTGGGTGAACATGTAAATGCAAACCAGACTGCTCACAAAATCTTACACTACACACTTTCTTGTTGGGTTTTACAATCACAAACGGTATGCTAAAGGCATACAGCTAAAGGATAAATCAATTCATTATTCGCATCACAACGTCTTCACTGGTTGAACTAGGTCTGATCCCATGGAAGGGCTGTCCATGAACTGAAATTACTGAAATTCTTTTTCCAGGCTCTATAGACACAAAGGTATTCCAGAAAGACTGCCCATGCCACTACTGAAAATTGCTCAAGATAATAAGCATTTGCATAATGACAAGTTACCAAAAGTTTTATTCTAAGTGCTCATTACTCATTGGTTCACAGTGCATATGAATGATTGTAGTGATTAAGACTCAGACTGGGTGTGTGTCTTTAGTCCAAAGGCAGTTCTGCTTCTGAAGTGCCTGTCTTTATTTTTTGGGAAGGAAAAACGCTGTGTTTTGGAATCCTTTCAACTTGTACAAAATGCCTTTAGGGAAAATGTTGCAGAAGAGTCATACCTCACTGTTGTGTCACATTGACTGTACCCTGTTCTTACAGAATTGCATGTGCCCAGATGTGTGTTTTCCTGTGTCAAGCAATAGGAGGGGCATTTTCCAGGTCTTTTTTCTTTTTTCTGGTTTCCTGGGCTCAGTGACAAAACCTAGAAGAACCAAGATAAACCACAAATCATTGAAAGTTTAGAAATATGGATCTGTCATAATAAGATCAGCTAATATTCATTTAATGTATTTTCTGCAACATTAGGGCAACACAACTGATGTTTCATGCATAATTACTCAGGCAATAAACAATTAGCTCAATAAACCCACAAATGACATGAGTAACTTGACCAATGCTGTGTTCAACCGTACAAGACAGTTCAAACGGTACACAAATTACAGAGGAATGAGAGGTGTGTCTTGCAAAGACATTTGTGTAATCAGACACTGAGTAACACTGTTCTGTTTCACAACATGGGCTTTTATGTTTGTGTGTGTCTGTGTTTGTCCTGCTCAGCTGTCTCTAAACCTGCTTGTCAGAGCTCAGAAAGACATTCCTTTTTTAGCTAACTTTAAGTACATAAAGAAATCTTTGTTTGAATGCTTAAATGCTGAAGATGTTAAGCTAAGACATTTTACTAGAACCTCTCAGAAATGCTGGTGATGGCTTGTGAAATGGCCCAGTTTGGTTGGTTGTGTGTGTGTGCGTGTGTGTGTGTGTGTGTGTGTGCGTGTGTGTGTGTGTGCGTGTGTGTGTGCGTGTGTGTGTGCGTGTGTGTGTGCGTGTGTGTGTGCGTGTGTGCGTGTGTGTGTGCGTGTGTGTGTGCGTGTGTGTGTGCGTGTGTGTGCGCGTGTGTGTGCGTGTGTGTGTGCGTGTGTGTGTGCGTGTGTGTGTGCGTGTGTGTGTGCGTGTGTGTGTGCGTGTGTGTGTGCGTGTGTGTGTGCGTGTGCGTGTGCGTGTGCGTGTGTGTGTGTGTGTGGTGTTGGAGGTAAGATATGTAGATGCTATCAGTGGTGTATAAAGTACTTGACAGCAGTACTTGAGTAAAAGTATCGATATCTTACCAGAAAATGACTTTGGTAGAAGTATAAGTCACTGTTTAGAGTATTACTTAAGTAAAAGTTTTAAAGTATGTGATATTTTTTTGGACTTGAGTATGAAAAGTTTTTTTTTTTATATATTAAAGATACTGAAGTATTGAAAGTAAAAGTTCAAGTAAATGCAAAATACAAAAGGAGCAGAAAATATTATTAAAAATTGTTCTATACACAGTTTGAGCTGCAAGATTGTTTTAACTCTCTTACATTTTGTTTCTTTGCATTTTAAAAATGGCAAAATATTTATTGTAATTTTTAAATATAAAAAAATACTAACATTAATTATACATTGATCATTCATGTTAATTAATAGTGAATTCTAATTAATGTAAGGGGCAACTTTAAAAAAGTTAAGATGTAAATGGTGAAATTAACAATAAACAATACTTTAATTAACGTTTAATGTTTCAAATGGTATTGTAAAGTTACCATTTCATATACAGTAGGAAAAAAGTATTTAGTCAGCCACCAATTGTGCAATTTCTCTCACTTAAAAAGATGAGAGAGGCCTGTAATTTTCATCATAGGTACACTTCAACTATGAGAGGCAGAATGAGGCAAAAAAAAAAAAAAATCCAGAAAATCACATTGTCTGATTTTTAAAGAATTTCTTTGCAAATTATGGTGGAAAATAAATATTTGTTCAAAAACAAACGTTCATCTCAATACTTATACAATATGTTATATACCCTTTGTTGGCAATGACAGAGGTCAAACGTTTACTGTATGTCTCCACAAGGTTTTTACACACTGTTGCTGGTAGTTTGGCCCATTCCTCTACGCAGATCTCCTCTAGAGCAGTGATGTTTTGGGGCTGTCACTGGGCAACACGGATTTCAACTCCCTCCAAAGATTTTCTATGAGGTTGAGATCTGGAGACTGGCTAGGCCACTCCAGGACCTTGAAATGCTTCTTACGAAGCCACTCCTTCGTTGCCCGGGCGGTGTGTTTGGGATCATTGTCACGTTGAAAGTCCCAGCCACATTTCATCTTCAATGCCCTTGCTGATGGAAGGAGGTTCTTACTCAATCTCACAATACATGGCCCCATTCATTCTTTCCTTTACACGGATCAGTCGTCCTGGTCCCATTGCAGAAAAAAAGCCCCAAAGCATGATGTTTCCACCCCCATGCTTCATAGTAGGCATGATGTTCTTTGGATGCAACTCAGAAATCTTTCTCCTCCAAACACAAGATGAGTTTTTACCAAAAAGTTCTATTTTGGTTTCATCTGACCATTTGACATTCTCCCAATCCTCTTGTGGATCATCCAAATGCTCTCTAGCAAACTTCAGACGGGCCCGGACATGTACTGGCTTAAGCAGGGGGACACGTCTGGCACTGCAGGATTTGAGTCCCTGGAGGCGTAGTGTGTTACTGATGGTAGCCTTTGTTACTTTGGTCCCAGCTCTCTGCAGGTCATTCACTAGGTTCCCCCGTGTGGTTCTGGGATTTTTGTTCACCGTTCTTGTGATCATTTTGATCCAATGGGGTGAGCTCTGGTGTGGAGCCCCAGATCGAGGGAGATTATAAGTGGCCTTGTATGTCTTCCATTTTCTAAAAATTCCTCCCACAGTTGATTTCTTCACACCAAGGTCTACAATTTTGTTTCTGGTGTCCTTTGACAGCTCTTTGGTCCTGGCCATAGTGGCGTTTGGAGTCTGACTGTTTGAGGTTGTGGACAGGTGTCTTTTATACTGATAACGAGTTCAAACAGGTGCTATTAATACAGATAAAGAGTGGAGGACAGAGGAGCCTCTTAAAGAAGTTACAGGTCTGTGAGAGCCAGAAATCTTGCTTTTTTGTAGGTGATCAAATACTTATTTTCACCATAATTTTCATTTGATTTTCTTTAAAAATCAGACAATGTGATTTTTCTGGATTTCTTTTCTCATTCTGTCTCTCATAGTTGAAGTGTACCTATGATGAAAATTACAGGCCTCTCTCATCTTTTTAAGTGGGAGAACTTGCACAATTGGTGGCTGACTAAATACTTTTTTGCCCCACTGTAAATCCAAACAATCATGCTTAAAATGGCCATTTTTACACACAAAGGCATATTGTATGTATACTTTAACTTATTTGCTTCTATTTTAGAACATTTAATGATTATCTAATGAAAATATGTGTTAAAGTGCGGATAAAAAAATGAAATCGAATACATTTCAGATTTATGTTTCTGTCGGCTGCATGATTAGTATACAATTTAAATTTCAACTTCGCTGGATAACGAATGCATAAAATCGAACAAATGGATATAAACTTATGAAAATAGATGGTAAGAAGACATTAAACAGTTGGTGTTTTTGTAACATTGTTTTAACTGCTTGAGGTAACGTTACTACTAATGTTAGGATCCTGTCAGCCTCGACTGCAATCATACTGCTGTTCTCCACTAATGCAGCATCTAATCAACAAACAAATTACTTTAGTGATATGAAAACATTTACTGTAGTGTACTGTATAGCATAGCGCTTCGTTGTCTGTTTTAAATCCATTTTTGAAGTGTCCTGTTCTGTGCAGTGTGCAGCCTCACATCACGTGTCAAAACAATCTCTTTGAGGCGTCAGTGATTAATCAATGTTTTAAAACATTATCAAATGGAAACAAAAGAGAAAAACGTTATGATATTCTATATAATAACAATAATAATTTTGTAAAACGTGACACTCAGTATTATTATTATTATTATTATTAGTATTATTATAAGGAATATCATACAAAGTTTTTCTCTTAGTGTCATTTTTTTTTACAAATTTAAATGTTATTATTTTTATTATTATTATTAACAAATTTAATTTTGTAAAACGTGACACTCATTGTTATTATTATTATTATTATTATATTGAGAACTATATATACATATATATTTCTATAAAAATATAATATAATATTATTATTATTATAATATATATTTTACATAGAAAAATATTTGTCATTATTTCTTTTTGTGAAGACCTTTAAATCTCTGTTTGTATTTGCAGTATTTGCCTAGTTTTTCTCAAATTAAATGGTGAAATACTTGTGAAGTGAACTCTTAGAGCAGCTCTGCAGATGAAGTTCATGTGAAGTGTCATCATGCAGTAACACGGAAGACACTGAAAATACTATGAGCATCAATCATGCTTGTGTATATGCAGTAGACAAAAATGTGCAGAATACACCCGATAGTCTAGATGTCTTTTCTTATTTCTAACCGTAAAGCCAAAAACAAAGAAACAAACAAAAAAGACATTGGTTGTGAAAGTCATCTTGATGTCCCAAACTTTTTCTTTATTTCATTGAAGATGAAAAGATGTTAGTCAGGATGTTTGTATTTTCCATACAGCACAATTAAATGCTAACCAGGGGCAGTAAAGCTCAAAAAAAGGCCATTTTTTTCCAAGTACTCCATTGTGTCCATATTTAAAATTAGCACCTCATAATCAGCTACAGGACTGTACACATGAGAACCAAAGACATTTTGAATCATTGGCATAGTGACTTGATGAGACAACTTGATCTTTGGTACTTTCATGGTACTTTTATTGAGATTTTTGTCCTTCAAAGCCTCTGGTAACCATTCATCTTAACTCTTAACTTTTTGATGAATTATTTTTTTGAAAGTGTGTCTTTGGTTTTAAAGTCATGGAGCAGGCATGCAGCAGTGGTTTAATTTATCAGCAAAGTGTGTCTTCACTCTCAATTTAAATCATATAACGTCACTTTAAACACAGGCCTCTGTGTTTGAAACTAAAATATGTGTCTCGGTCAGTGCCTCTGTTTTGACAATAAGGCATCAAACCTGTATTTAACTTCTCCATAATATACTGGTTGACACGACAGAGTTGTCAGTTTCCTGGAACGAGTGGCTTTTTGTTAACATTTTAAGGTCTACATAATATATTTATCAAATCTATGGCTTATGCTTGGTGCAGAATAAATTTGACAAAATATTTTCCTTTGGTCAGCACCAGGGTTTGGCTGTACTCAGAGTTTGACCTTACACTCACTGTTTCCAGGGTGTGTTGTTTTTGGTTTGTATTTCCAAAATACTTTACTGTTGAAGGAATTCCCTTGGATTGACCAGGGAATTTTTGGCCGTTTGTCAATGGACCGGACCTCCATGTGTAGGTGCTGTTAGCACGCCCCTCTTGATATTCCCATAACACTGACTGTGCCCTTTCCGATTGCACATCCTAAGACTCCTTACGTCACATCAATGCTTCAAGCATTCCCCATGAGTGAGCAAATCTCAATGACATGAGTCAGGTCTCTGACCGTCCTGTTTATGCCTGCACATTACTGCTGAGTCAGCATTGTTGTTTAGAGTCCAGAGTATACGGGGTAGACCATTTCTCAAGTTTCTGAAATTGTTTTTTCGGCTGACGTTGCCTAGATAACTAAGATAAGTAAATAATCCTCTAAGTATATAGGGGATTTGAAGATTGGTGTTTTCTTGGCCTATAATTTGAGTTACATTATCGAGGGTCAAATTATTATTCTGCAGTTCAACATTGGTAAAAACGCTTTTTATAATACAGTTTTAAGGCAGGGTGATATCAAGAGTTTGATAAATGTTCGACAGTGTTTATCCACCAAAAGCAGAATGGCAAGCTTGCTAGAGCAAATACGTTCACTTGCTGATCGGTCTCGATCGTGCGACCACTAAACGGCACTGTGAGATCCAGTGAGATGAGTTTGAATTCAATGAACACACATGTCTGTGTGATTTAAGGTAGTTTAAACCCAAATGAAACCGCTCTGACAAACAGGAGAAACACTGTGCAACGAAACAGTCAGAAGGCTATTTAATCTACAAAATAAATCATCATTTACCATGGGTTTACTGTAGTAACACTAACTGCACCATGGTATTGTGGCAGAAATGTGGGATATTCATATTCATATTTATTTATTAATGTAGGCATGTATTAAATGAATTAAATGAGTAATGGAATAAAATTACTGTATTTTGTGATTTAAGCTATAGCGTAGGCTACTGTTTTTCATACAAATACTATAGAAACCATATAGTTACTTTTTACCATGTTATTGAAGTGCTATATGTGTGGTTTTAACTCGTCATGATTTAATTGTATGCTACTACGGATGCCCAGTGGTTAATTATAATAAGCTCATATTTAAATTTTACCATGTACAAATGAAGTTATTAATTTTTACAAATGTTACCGTTTTTGTTAATTAAGATAAATGTATATCTGCATCCTAACTCAATCTGCTACTACTACTGTCAACTCAAGCTACTGTCAAATGTCCTTTCTAAGAGAAAAAACATGTAATATTATTAATATTGCATCCTGCACTGCAAACTCTGCTAAAGATACGAGTAATCAAAGTCAGGCAACACAAACTTGAAATTACGATTTTACGAAATTATGTTTTCTGTTAAGATATTTATTTGAAGGAAAAATGACTGGAAAAGTATAAATGATTCAAAAATGGTTTGAATGTTCTACCTCAGATTTTTTAAATGTTTACCTGTTTGGCAAGTGTTAGTCATTTTCTGACAATAAAGAGCAGTTTAAAACCACAATTAACTGTCTGGGCCCGTATTCCTAAAATGTAGTGTCTATACACTAAGTGCAAATAGCACCCCATGTTGCCAGATGCCATTTACACCTACTCCTTCCACCAATGTCTGGTTGAGCCACTCATACTGATCCTCCGTATTCAACATCTTCAGTGTCGCAGTTCTGGCTTTTACTGTGATTGACACGTGTTCGAATCCGCCTTTTGCTGAGCTCGTTCTCCTCCGTTTTCCCATTACATATCACATCAGAAAGACATTTATTTTCAATAAAAATGAAAATAATGTTCAAAAAGTGGAAATAAACGATCCTAACGAGTGTTGATTAATGTTAAAAGTATTTATTGGGTCGGGTTAGTGGAAGGGGTAGGGAGGGTTTATTCTCCCAATAAGGCAGCATCCATGTAATAATTTTAATGAATACAATCTTCTACACTCTTAGATGTTATTGCATCCTGTTGTACAAAAATGCTGAGGTGCAAATGGTATCTGCCAATAAAAAGCATCTATAGCATCTAATTGCTATTTACACTATTGCAAAGATCTGCTGTTTTACATGGTGTAAATAGAATATATCACTATTTTCACAGTGTAAATAGCATGTCGCTAAGATAATGCTGCTATTGTCTCTTTTTGTAAATAGCATCTATCACTAAGAAAATCTCCTAATTTCTATACACACTTAGCGTAAATACTTCTATTGATATTTGCACTTAGTGCGCTGCCTTCATAAATGTGGGTGTTTCCTCTTAGGATTAAAGAAAAAATCCTAGTAAAGAAAAGTAAATGAGTAAGCATCTTAACCCTTAAGAGGTCTTAAGTTCAAATTGTTAGGAGTCCGGACAAGGACTTTTAAGAGGCTTAAGCAGCAGAGAAAACGGATGAAACGCGAAGAGGGAGATAAAATGTGCTGCACACAATGCATGACAGTGCGTTAATAAGACGCTACACATAAGATCACGCTGGGGTTATTTTTGTGACCGATCTTATTAGAGACACACTAACCTCTCCGACACAGCACTGAAATGCAAAATGGAAGAAATCACTGCATTAACATATTTGCCAACTGGAAAAGTGCAACTATGCAGCAGTGATGATTTGGGTCTGTCACAACCTTCTATAAGTAAAGTAATCACACAATTACAGCACCATCAGAATCGCTTATTGTGTCACTGATCATTTCCTATCAAATACATTAAGTACTACATTTTTACTACAAAAAAGTAAAATAAGTACTACAAGTCTCTTATGCTCCCCACGGCTGCCTTTTAATCGATCAAAAATATTTTCTATCTGGTATATGTTATTTATTCTTGTGAGCAGGAAATATCATATTACAATGATGATCCCCACTTTTTACCTTTTTTATGTCATTAACCTTTATATTCCACATGATTTACTTGGAGTTCTGCTGAGCCACAATCTGATCTGCTTACATTCTTCATGGCAATTTTAGTTTTGAATTTCACCTGCAGTTACAAGTTGTAACATGTGGCAACTTTCGTAGCCACGTCTTCATATGTTTATAGAGTAATGCTTACTTTACACACATATGGAAGAAAGGAAAGAAAGCAGTTTCTTGGTGATTCTATTTTGAGTCTGGCTGAAAGAACATAAGGTCAACAAACAATGCATTGATTTTGTCCAGTGCACACTGGCTCCCATTTGCCTTTCCTAATACCCACTAGAATTAGGCGATCAACCTCCCCTGCACACAGTGGTGTTGTGGAGTTAGAGCCATTGTCAGACAGATGTTGTCTTTACAGATGAGTGGATGGATGCTGTGTAAAATGTTGCTGCATGGATCTATTCTAGGTATTAAACGAATGACCATAACTCACAATGAGAATTAAATGGTGTGTGTGAGAGAGAGAGAGAGAAATTTGAACCCTTGCCTAATCTGGCCAGTAGAAAAAAAAAATCCTTAATGTTGAGCCTATCTAAATATTGCTAATGGTTGGCATCCCTTAAAATTATAATTATTAATCAGAGCATTTTTTACATCTATTTACTATACCATGATATAAATCTACCATGTTTACATACACTTTAAACACAGTTGACATCTCACTGACACACTCTGAATGTCACATTTTGTAAAGACATTTGCTTAGAGTGAAAAATTTAGATGCTGGGAATCATGGAGCTTTAATTGAAAACTCCTGCCCTAAAGCACAGTGTTTATCATTCACATTTATCTCTTGACATTCTCAGTCCGCTCTGTCCAGGGGCATGTAGTCAGCAAGTCCGCTCTGCCTGACTCACATGATTGAGCTTTGTTGTATAGTAATCCACATTCACTCCAACCCGCACAGATGAGTTGACCAGGCATTTTTAGTTCGGACTGGGCAAGAGGGTGGAGTAAGCAGCTTAATGGGTAGGTGTGTGGCTGTAAATGAAATATGGGTCATTCATGAATGATTGAATGGAATCAATTGGAATGACTTTACAAGTGGATTACAAGGATAAAAGACTGCAAATCTGAAACAAATATGGCAAGCAAATTTAGAAAGCACCATAGTAAGCAGGATAAGATGCGTGATAGGTCTACACTGCCAGCTCATTTCACACAGACTGGCCCAGCTGTCAATGTTGACGACACTACATTGCCAGATACCGCTCATAGTGTTCGTCCTAAAATACCCTACTGCTCTGTCCCACGGACCCCAGTGAGAGTTCACTTATATCGGGATCATCCTTAGGGAATCCACAGAATGAAATTTGCTCCCTCTGATTTACAAATCCTCTCACAGCCTCATTTTCCAGGCGAAATTCCCACCTCTTTTTGCATTGGGTTTTCCACGTATTTCCTGAAGGAAGGGGAATTCTTGGTATCTATTGGCAACACCTGCTACTTCAGGATGCTCTTCGCAACATAATTCTTGCAGGATGTTTGCAGAGCATAACTTTCATTATGACCAGCTTATATCTGTAAATGGGTGGTATTGTTAGGCTATTCTTCTGGAAATACTTCACCTGAACAGAGGGCAATGCTATCCAAATATTCCCAGTGCGGTACAATAAAACGATTGTGTGTGCCTTTAAATGTTTAAGGTCATGTCACGGATTGGTTTACATACTTTAGGGTAGATCCCACCTTCCCTTCAGAGCGCTTTCCAAAGCCACGCTTCCTTAAAAACACATGAATGCACACAGCAGATTCTGCAAAGCGTTAGGAGACGGCATTAAATGACCTCTTGTCTCAAGCTACATAGCATCACAATAATAATGAATGTAAATAATGAATGTAAACTATTTCCAGAGCTCTTACTTGTACCACCTGACTGCTGCAGATTCATTTCAGCGTTGACAGTGTTAACATAGAAAGCATAAATCTGTATCTGAAGACATGAACAGCTCCGGTTAGAGCGGCACGGGTTGCCATCTTGTATATACGGTTACAACATGGCGTGAATGCAGCATTTTGCTTTAGGAGGAACTGTAAAAGATGGCTGCCGTTTGTTTTTGGCTGCTGTTTGTGCTCTGTGATGGTCTACAACTCTGCATAGCCTTACAGAACATGCTAATGGCGTGTGATGTTTCTGAGAGCAGGATGCATGGAGTTATACAAATAGATAGGTTGACAGGCAGGTAGGACATCGTATCATCGGACTGAATGCAATGATTGGACAAACATTTTTTGGTCCTGAGACTTCCACAAAAGAGAGATGTACTTTGATAATTGATTGCTATCAGTTTGTGAAGAGAGTTTTAATTAGTAACAAAAAGAGTTTATAAAACAAGTGTTTACATTGCCTTCCCTACCTTTAATGTCACTTTGGATTTATTAATGTGTCCTTGCTGAATACAATACATTTATTTCAAAGAAATACTACTGACCCCATTTTTTTTTTTTTTTTTAATGGAAGTAGTTTAATGCGTAGCACACCTTCCTGAATGAAACTGATGGAAAAACTCTTACATCCAAAACATCCAAAAATAAAGCAATTCCTAATTTCCCTTCAGATTTAAAAAACTCTGCCTTCACTCTCTCTGCCTTGCAGAGCTATCATTGGCCCAGAGGAAGTTTGCTCAGTGCCTGGGTGAGTTCAAATTTGAGTACATCGGTGATGCCAAAACTGACGATGAGAAGTGCATTGGTGAGTCTCCCCATCAATTATTCCCCTCTTTTTTGGCATATATTCCTTTACATAAATGCATATACACATACATTGCTCAGTGTCTGCATAAAACACTTGATAAAATTTTAGCATACATTTTTCTCCCTATTAGAATGTTTAGCTGACATTAAAAATCAAAACATTGTCTGCATATGTGTCATTTCAGATGAATCCTTGCAAGAGTTCTCATCCTTTCTCAGAAACTTGGAAGAGCAAAGAGAGCTGATGGTGAGTACAACCAGTTGAGACTTGAACCAAACACACTCTCTGTTATACATTTCACTCAATTCCTTGCAGGCTAAAAGATATTTTTGGAACATGCCATCATGGCCATTTGCTTGTGGAGTGACTCAAACCGTAATCATTTTTAACACTAAGTTCAACAACAGACTTCTCAACACATAAAGTGACGTCAGTCCTCTGTTTTTTCCTGTGTGCTTTAGTTTTGTTTGAGTCACAGTTTTGCCATCGGAAGTAAGTTACATTGCCATAAGTTATTTGTGTCCTCTCTACAGATTACTCAGAGGTTGCACAAGACCGCTGTTTATGTTGAGTCATGTCACCTCGACTGTGTTGAGTAGGAACTGTACTTTCAAAAACTCTGGTGGACACTTGGTTAAAGTCCTTTTATATTTCAAATACTAATGTCTTTGAAATAATAATCTTATAATAATAATAATAAGGACCCCCCATTCTTAGGGTATGCAAAGACTGTGTATTCCAATAGGTTAACCATCTAGGTAGGAAGGGCTCATGTTGCATGTAGGTCATGTTAGTATTTATTTAGTATGCAGAATTAGAGAGCTAAAGGCCCTGCCCATGACTCAAAGTGCAACAGCTGACAGTTGTTATGAGCTCAGATTTGAGCCCCACCCGTTCATAACACTACAGCAGGCCAATGATGTTATGGCCCCTTGGCTCATTGGAGGCATGTGTGGAAGGGACAGAGCTAACAAGTCCTGACAGGGTCAGAAACAGAGAGTAATGGTATACTGGAGATGCTCATTATCAGTCTTCGAGAGCAATAACAGTCACATCATGGATTGCCTTGGTTATTTCATTACTTAATTTCAGGGTAAATATTTGTTTTTATAAGTAGATGAAAATTGTGAATAATTGTTATTAAAATATAAGCTTTAGAAAATAGTTAGTTTCTGAAGTGCTTCTGGATTCTCAGAGAACGTCATTAATCACCCCAAGCTTTTGAAGTTTAGGCACACTTTTCTCCTTTTGATCATTTACACAGCAAAGATTAAAAAAATCATAACAGATATGTGCAGAGCTGCATTCATATTACTGTATGGTGCTGTATCAAAAGGTTTTGCAAATGAACAAAGTTTCTTGGGGATCGTAAAATAATTTTTTTGTGATGGTCAAATATCATATATAAAATTACTAAATTGCATTTTCACAGATGAGAAACATCACAGAGACACTGATGAAGCCTTTAGAAAAGTTTCGGAAAGAGCAGCTCGGCTCAGCAAAGGTAAAAGTGTAGATCTTAATTGTCAGCTCAAACTTTCTTCTCGTTCCTTAAATTAAAAATAATAAGTTCTTCCATTTCATATTTTCTCATGCTATCTTCAGGCAGAGAGAAAGAGGTACGAGAAGGAAACAGAGAAGTACTACAGTTCACTAGAGAAACTTTTGAACATGTCAGCAAAGAAGAAGGAGCCACAATTACAGGAGGTACTTCACATTTCATTCATCCCACACACAAGATGGGTGTGTAATGCAGACCATTTTCATAAATGAGGTTTTTTTTCTTTTTTCTTTATCTCGTGGGGGTGGGTGGGCACTGTTTGCAAAACTGTTTTTTTCCAGTTGTTTTGTAAAGCTAGCATTTAAGAAGCTAGACATCTCACCCAATACAGCTCCAAAAAAGAGGGCGGCATATTATCCCAGGTCTTGATCGAACCATGTCTGGGGAGCATAACCTTTTAAGGCGTGCCCATTAGGCAGGAATGTTGTATACATTGAGCACAAAAAGCACTTGAGACTGTTGATATTTTTATGGTGGGCCTTTATGTTCCTGTAGACCATATGATGTGTGTTTTAGGTCAAGGACAGTAGTTTTAGAAGTGGGATATTTAGAGTCATACTGCTGTTCACAGCAGACAAACTTCTAAGTATGTGATTCATAGAAATGCTGAAGAATGCCAGAGCACTGCTAAATTGTTGCCCACTTGTCATGGGCCATGAACACCTTGACTGGAGCCAAACATGGTTAGGCTTGGAGATTTTGGTCATTTAGTCTAATCAACAAAAAAATCTTTAAACACAACTGTTACATCTCTAGAGAACTGCACTAAACATCTCACAGATAAGGATAAGACTCTTTTTAAAGCCTGAGCTTAAAAAAACAAAACACGGGGCATCTCCAGTAATATTAACTAATAATTAGTTATATTGCAAATAACTAATGTCACAAACACCATTGTGACATTAGCTAGTTGCATTTTTTTTTTTTTTTTTTACATTTCTGTGGTTATTGCAATGAATTAATTGTTTGAATTTGGGAGTTATTCCGATATTCAGTATATGCCAGAATGCATAACAAGCACAGGACAACAGCTTAAGTGATTCAGTCCCACGTTTAAATGCAGTTGCTAAAAGTTGGCAGTGTGTATGTGGGCAGAGACGCCTTCAATTGCAAGTTCAAGTTCCTAGTTGTTTTGGTAAAGCTTTGAGACTTTAAGCCTACATAACTGTTTATTTATGATTGAGTTCACCAAGGAATGTTGCTAAGAGACGTCTGTGTGATGCACTGTATTTAACTGTATGCACAACTAATAACTATATTGCAGTAGTTACTGTTTAGTACTGTTTACATTCCCACGATAATTTACACAATTACATCATCATTACAGGTCATTTCTTTGTTTTCAAATGTTCTGTTTTCAGAATCAGGCTCATTGTTTTGTAAAGCAGGCAACAAATTGTCAGGCAGGCACCTTTTGGTGGGGACAAAACAAAACATTTTTCCATCTGCATATCTTAAGTCATTCTTAATTTTTTTGTTAGTTAGTTATTTCAAAAAGGGACAGTGTACATTAATCAACATTCAGGAATGTAAATATACCCAAATTAGCCCAAAGACTAGTTTTAATTGGTAGTCCCTTCGCCAGATGTTATTAGGCATAAAAACTAGAGACAAGAAAAGAAACAAAATAGAAAAAACAAAAACATCATAATACAAATGAAAATTCTAAAGTACAATTTAACAACACATTTTCCCAAAAACAATACAAAAAAAACAAAATACAAAACAAAAAAATAATAATAATAAGGGGTACAATTTCATCTGATTACTTGTGTACCTTTTTCTTTACCTTTTCATCTTAACTGTTATTATACTTTTTTCATTCTGGCTGTCTTTCAGGCAGATGTGTCGGTGGATGCGACGAGACAGCACTTTCAGGAGACGTCTCTGGAGTATGTTTGCAAGCTGCAAGAGATACAGGAGAGAAAGAAGTTTGAGTGTGTTGAGCCTGTGAGTGCATAACCCTTCATCCAGATGGTCATTCAACTTGATTTATTTCAACATGGTTTGCTTTCATGTTTGTCCATCAACAGCATTTGATGTGGTTTTCCATGTTTATATATGTGTATATACAGTGGGTACGGAAAGTATTCAGACCACCTTAAATTTTTCACTCTTTGTTATATTGCAGCCATTTGCTGAAATCATTTAAGTTCAATTTTTTCCTCATTAATGTACACACAGCACCCCATATTGACAGAAAAACAGAATTCTTGACATTTTTGCAGATTTATTAAAAAAGAAAAAACTGAAATATCACATGATCTTAAGTATTCAGACCCTTTGCTCAGTATTTAGTAGAAGCACCCTTTTGATCATGAGTCCTTTTGGGAAAGATGCAGCAAGTTTTTCACACCTGGATTTGAGGATCCTCTGCCATTCCTCCTTGCAGATCCTCTCGAGTTCTGTCAGGTTGGATGGTAAAAGTTGGTGGACAGCCATTTTTAGGTCTCTCCATAGGTGCTCGAGTGGGTTTAAGTCAGGGCTCTGGCTGGGCCATTCAAGAACAGTCACAGAGTTGTTGTGAAGCCACTCCTTTAGTATTTTAGCTGTGTGCTTAGGGTCATTGTCTTGTTGGAAGGTGAACCTTTGGCCCAGTCTGAGGTCCTGAGCACTCTGGAGAAGGTTTTCGTCCTGGATATCCCTGTACTTGGCCGCATTCATCCTTGATTGCAACCAGTTGTCCTGTCCCTGCAGCTGAAAAACACCCCCACAGCATGATGCTGCCATCACCATGCTTCACTGTTGGGACTGTATTGGACATACCGCTTAGAATTAAGGCCAAAAAGTTCTATCTTGGTCTCATCAAACCAGACAATCTTATTTCTCACCATCTTGGAGTCCTTCAGGTGTTTTTTAGGAAACTCCATGCAGGAGTGTGTCTTGCACTGAGGCTTTCGTCGGGCCACTCTGTCATAAAGCCCCGACTGGTGGAGGGCTGCAGTGATGGTTGACTTTCTACAACTTTCTCCCGACTGCATCTCTGGAGCTCAGCCACAGTGATCTTTGGGTTCTTCTTTACCTCTCTCACCTAGGCTCTTCTCCCCTGATAGCTCAGTTTGGCCGGACGACCAGCTCTAGGAAGGGTTCTGGTCGTCCCAAACATCTTCCATTTAAGGATTATGGAGGCCACTGTGTTCTTAAGAACCTTAAGTGCAGCAGAAATTTTTTGTAACCTTGGCCAGATCTGTGCCTTGCCACAATTCTGTCTCTGAGCTCTTCAGGCAGTTCCTTTGACCTCATGATTCTCATTTGCTCTGACATGCACTGAGAGCTGTAAGGTCTTATATAGACAGGTGTGTGGCTTTCCTAATCAAGTCCAATCAGTATAATCAAACACAGCTGGAATCAAATGAAGGTGTAGAACCATCTGAAGGATGATCAGAAGAAATGGACAGCGCCTGAGTTAAATATATGAGTGTCACAACGAAGGGTCTGAATACTTAGGACCATGTGATATTTCAGTTTTTTTTTTACTAAATCTGCAAAAATGTCAAGAATTCTGTGTTTTTCTGTTAATATGGGGTGCTGTGTGTATATTGAGGAAAAAAAATAACTTAAATGATTTTAGCAAATGGCTGCAATATAACAAAGAGTGAAAAATTTAAGGGGGTCTGAATACTTTCCGTACCCACTGTATAATATATATATATCAATCACACTCATTCAGTATATTTATTCAGTATATTAATTTTGTATATTTATTTATTTATTTATTATTATTATTATTATTATTATTATTATTATTATTATTATTATAATTATTATTATTATTATTATCTTATTATCTCCAAATTTAAACAGTGTAGTCTACCTTATATCAAATAAGTAAATGAAATAGAATTATATTTAGCAAGAGCTATAAGTGCAGCATGGTTACATTTGGTGCAATTACCACACACAAAAGCTTCTTCTAAATATGGGTGTCTATGCCGTTTGTAAGCGGGTCTGTTTGGACCCACATTCTCAGTAATTCGCCTACCACATGCACTCAGAATTTGATAGTGTTCATAAGTAAATAAGTATTCTTTATATGGAATCTGGCTTAGTGAGTGTTTTAGCAGAGCAAATATTAACCTACTTACTTTCAGTTTCCCCATTTATGGATGTCTGTATGACTTTCTACTTTTTGACATCACTGCGATCTAGACACAAAAACTTATATGAACATGTTAATGTCTGTCCTAGAGGATATAGGTAGTTTTTCTATTTTTCTGTCTTTCTCTCATTCCGTTTCCTCTCCCTTTCTTGTGCAGATGCTGGCATTCTTTCAGACTGTATTTACTTTCTATCATCAGGGATATGAGTTGGCAAAAGATTTTGACCATTACAAAAAGGCTCTTCAAATCAATATTCAAAATGTAAGTAAAAAAAACATTTTTCTACTGTAATATAAACACACACACTCACACACACACACACACACACACACACACACACACACACACACATCTGTATTGCTGTCTTAGTGAGGACATTCCATAGACTTCCATTGATTTTATATCAGGTCAATGATATTTTCTATCACCTAACCCAAACCCTACTGCTAAACCTACCCATCACAGAAACATGTGCAAAACATTACATTTAAATAAAAACCTATTTTGGCTGATTTATAAGCCTTTTTATCTAGTGAGGACCAGAAAGTTTTTCACAGTATAAGTGAGGTCCCCACAAGTATAGCCAAAACGAGTACACACACACACACACACACACACACACACATATACACACACACACATATATATATATATATATATATATATATATATATATATATATATATATATATATGTATATATATATGTATATGTGTATATGTGTGTATATATATATGTGTATATATATGTATATGTATATGTGTGTGTGTATATTTATATGTGTATATATATATATATATGTGTATATGTATATATATGTATATGTGTATATATCCATGGGTAAAATATATGTGCGGCAAGTACATTAAACGGCATATAAACTGTTAACAATGTTGTCTTGTCAATGTTCACTCGCGTTCCTCTGGTTAATGGTGATATGGAAAGAGTGTTACCAAGACAGGATACAGCAGCGTTTTGAGAGGGCCAAGGTTTCCAAGGGAAACTTAAAGGCCTTTGTTTGCATTGACCTTCCATTGTGTTTAACTTCTAAGCCGGAAGT
The DNA here is from genome assembly GCA_037194245.1 of Opsariichthys bidens. NCBI lineage: Eukaryota > Metazoa > Chordata > Actinopteri > Cypriniformes > Xenocyprididae > Opsariichthys > Opsariichthys bidens. The sequence continues at coordinate 17,033,184 of CM074292.1, read as the reverse complement.
TTGAGAGCCGACTTCCTCCCCTGTCCTATTTGATTGGACCACGTAATTGTCCTCATTGGTGTTTGTTTTTAATCAGCTATAAATCAGTTGTGGTGGTCAGGGTCAGAGTTCGGAGGATGAATAGCTTGAAAACATGGATTAGACCGTTTAAGCACATTGATGGGATTCTTTGGATTTTGTGTAAATTCCCAGTTACCAGGCCCTTACAGAATTTGTAAAACTTGACCCAATACCCGTTTGAGTTTTTTTGTTATGCTTCTATCATTTTTTGGTTGTGCCTCTGCTTTCAGACACGGAGTCGTTTTGAGGGCACACGCTCTGAGGTGTACGAGTTATTGAAGAGAATCAAAGAGTCGCCACAGGAGTACAGACAAACCAGCCCCATAAGCAGCGAGGGCTATCTTTACATGCAGGAGAAACGTATGCAAGACCATTTTTGCGCTCATTACTTTATACTGTCATGTCATGTATCCCGTGCTTTGCTGGTTGCATTACTGAATACTAATTGCTATTTCTTCAGGACCTCCTCCTTTTGGATCCAGCTGGGTGAAACGCTATTGTACGTTTGTCAAAGAACAAAAAATTCTACATATGAAAACGTTTGACCAGAGATCAGGCGGGAAGCTTGTAAGTTCTCGTCACACATGACACATTAATCTTCATAATGGCCTGTTTCATAAAATATATGTATTGCTGTTCACAGAATGTTCTGTATGCTTTCAGGGTGAGACAGACTCTGTTACACTGAAGTCTTGTGTCCGCAAAACCACAGACACACTTGACAGGAGGTTCTGCCTAGACATAGAGATCACAGATAGGTATGTAGGACATGTCCACCAGTTACAAATAAAAGCAATGATGCGTTTCTGTTTTACAAAAAATGATGCCATTTACACATCAAAAATGAAAGATTATTAGCACACTTCCACCCTTTGGAGGAACGTCACAATTTTTCTCTACACATACCTTAACGTGCATATGTAAACCAAGGATGTGTGGAAAATGAAATTTTTATAAAATTTGATGCAAAAAAGTTTGCCATCTTCATAAGATAACTGCCAGAAACATAATTTAAAGATCTGAAAATACCCTTTGAAAGTCCCACAAAATTAGTCTTTGGATTATAATAAACAAGAAAGGAAAAACAATAGGACTGTAAATTCCTCTGAAACTACTGGGTGTAGCATGAGTGCGAGAAAAATGAGATTCATTGGCACTGCATCTCAAAGGTCAGAGGATAAAGAAAATCAAAATATTTTGATCATCCAGGATACACGCGGAGCCCTCGTTAATCAAAGCTGATCCGGGCAGAGTGTATGATGAACGCTAACCGTGTGCATCATGAGGCTGATTAGTGGAATCTTTTGAATAGCACATCAGGAGATGACTCCATCTCAAAATCAATACCTTTTATTTCCAAAATTCTACATATTTCCAAAAAACAAAAAGAAGGTTTAGGCTTTTTGTTAGGCTTTTTGTCCATTTTGTATTGATTGGACAGTCAAGAAAGTTAAAAATTAATAGACACCCCAGATTTGCAGCATGAAAGCTGCATGTGTGCTTTTCTCCTGTATGTAAAAAATATCCCTCGCTGCTGAAGGGACTGGTCTGTCTATATCTTTTATTCTGTTTATTAACTCGTACACCTCAAAGCACATGACCTCAACAGGACTCGGTGTCTGATACAGAGGCACAATCTTGAAATAATAGGAACATGAAAATGGAAAAGCACTTCACAGATATTACATTTAATAAAACGATAACAGAGCAGTTCAGAAATGAATCCTGCACGATAAGATCAGTCATCTACAATCTTAACTTCTAATTTTGTATGTAGCTGTAGACAACAAGTTTTTGTGGTTGTGGTTGTTTTTTGTTTTTTTTAGACCGGGCACAGTGCTGACGGTTCAGGCACTCTCAGAAGATGACCACAGATTCTGGATGCACGCGATGGGAGGAAAAGAGCCGGTGCGTCAATCCCTCTCTTCAACTCCCTACAGCTATATTTAGTCAAAACAATTAAATTGTAATACTGCAAAATATTACTGTTGTTTCTGTGTTTTTCATAAAATAAAATAAATGTAGCCTTGTTGAGACTACCATTCAAAAATTGATTTAACACTTTATGTTGTAGTGTATAATACTTCAAAGCATTTTAATGATCAGTAATAGTCTCTTGTTTGATATATAAATTCTGTTCTGTTTGGTGTAATGCGTTTCATGCTGGTCTGGTTTGTGTTTTCTGATGTTTATCTCTCACGCAGATGCAGTATCTCAACCGGACACATTCGAGAGAAAGAGGAAGTGAGTGAACTCAAATTAATTTTACCCAAGTTTATCTTTAGTTATAGACCTTATGCACAAAAAAATATTTGTATGCTTGTATTTATTACTATATTGTGATTATATGTGTGTATTCCATAGTTGATGCCCAGTTGAATGACGTGGGAATAAGCTTTGTGAAAAATTCAGTAAACGCCATCGAAGCCAGAGGTAACTCCCAGTAATGTTTTAATATATGAAAATCATATACTTAAAAGTATTAGCTGAATAGTATTGATATAAAAACATATCAGGCATTATTTACAGTTTATTGTCTGTCAACAAAGGACGACTCATCTACTCAAACCTTCCAATATGTTACATAATGTAGTAACACCCTCTGAACACTAGAGAGCAGAATGATCTAGCAGTTTTTCTCAGCCCAAACCAACAACCTGTTGTGCTTTATTCAGGATAATACAGAAAAAGCCTAGTGTGCTCTTTAGTTTTCCAGATCAGCCGGGATGAGTATATAGTGCCTAACTGCTGTTGTTTGTATATTTTTTTTATTGTTGTTGTTATTATTATTATTTATTTTTTTATACAGGTATTAATGATCTGGGTCTGTACAGAGTGGTTGGAGTCAGTTCAAAAGTGCAGAAGCTTCTCAGTTTAATGATTGGTAAGTTGAGCCTTATTTGATAGGTCTAATTTGGTCATATTTTGGTGATTTTCTTTGAAGCCCTGTAATTGTGTCTAGAGCCAGTGTCCTATTGAACCTCATTGGCAGTCAGACATTCATCTTGTCTGGTGTCTGTTTGTATGTTCCTTTGTCCTGTCCTTTAGTTGACACCTGACTCCATTACTGCAGGCAGGCAATCAGATTTCTGGACACTCTCTCCCTCTTTCCCTCTCTCCCTCTCTCACTTTTCCTTGATCCTATTTCGCCTCTCCCGAAAACCCAACACAATCTGGTCACACTCTCTCACTCTGTCATCATCTTTCTTATGCTCCTGTCCCTCCTTTCTTTCTTTCGCTCTTTCTTTTGCTCTTTTGTTCTCGCTCTCCTGCAGTTGTAGTATGAGCTGGTATATCTCTGCTCTGAATGCTAAACGCTGTGTCGAGTCGGCAGGCTGCCTGAGCCCCTGCTGCTACATGAACTCAGCCACTCCAATGTCTAATAGCCATTAACACTCTATACGGATCCACTGTCCTCATCTGAGAACAGCCTGAGCTCTTGTAGTTGGTTCATGAACTTAAAACCTGCCAAATGTCCAGAGCACGACCAACTATCCATCTCATTTTCGAAATTCAAAGCACATTAACATGCTTTGCAGTTGCTGGATTACATTCACACATTCTCTTTATTGAAAGGAACAATTCACCCCAAATTAAAATCATTTATCCATCATTTGTCATTCCAAACCTGTATACATGTCTATCTTCTGTGGAACATTAAAGAATATAGTTTGAAGAATGTTTGTAACCAGTTTTGGTCCCAATTGACTTCCATTCTATTTTGTCCATACAGTGAAATTCAATTGGAAACTAAACTGTTTGGTTACCAACATTCTTCAAAATATAGATACATTATTATTTTTTTTTGTTGATGATGTAGGATTATGCAAGTAAACTTTTACAAAGAAATCGGAAGCATAATGCCATACGTTAGTATCTAGATGAATCAGTGCCACGGCGATATAATCATAACACCTCTATGCATATTCCAATTGCTATATTTGCTTTCTTGACAGACTCTTTCTCACCAAACTGACTCAGGAGGATGAGCATACATTATGTTGTGTTGAGATGTCAGTAGAATGCAAATTGAGTGTTAAGATGAAACCACAGAGCGCTACAAAGATATCTGTATCGGAGCCGTGGTGTGCTCGCTACATTTATGGACTCATTGTGCTCACATGAACACTGGTTGAAGGTAGTTGAAATGGCATTTGAATAAAGCAATAATCCATTAGATTATGCAGAACGTGAACGCGAAAAATTAGCTATTTAATATTGTCTAGTATTTAATTCGCCATTATTTCTTTTGAATAAAACAATTTCAGAAATCTCATTCTTTAGATTGTAAGTCATCTTGTACACTGTCAAGGAAAAAGCAGAACTTGATAATCAAAAGCATTCTGAATGTTAGATGTGTTGGCACTATATTGTACTGAGTAACCTTTCTTGGTATTGCTGTTTTAAATAGCCTTCCATAATCTGTTAATATCTTAAAATCTGTAATAGCAATGACATATGCGTTACTAGTTAGTTTCAAGGAAAATTATTTTTAAATTATGTTATTTTTTGCCAAATAACCCTGCGTAGTCCCCCCCCCCAACACACACACCACCACCATTTGCATACTCTTTATCTAACCTCCTAGCAGGAAAGTATTTACAGATCCATAAATCCATAAGTGAGAAGTGATACTACATCAAACTGAGGAAGCGAAATTAACTGAATGAGTCAGTTTTCCAGATATGTGCTGCTCATGTCATCCACACTCTGACCTCAGTCTTTTCTGTCTCCCTTTCTTTATCTTTCTCATCTATAAGGTCACAATAAAACTTGCTCAGGAAGGGTTTAGTTTGAGTTTGTTGATTTATTTCTGCTAAATGTGTGTGTGTTTACTCTGATTGCACCATTTTACTATTGTCCGAGACAATTTAAAATTTATATAAAAAAAACTGTTTTCTTCCTTTTCTTTTTAAGAAATTAGTACTTTCATTCATAATTGAAGATGTTGCATTTATATTTCAAATAAATGCTTATTATTGCAAACGGGCAGACCGCTTTCTGTAGAGAAAAGAGATGACTCCACATGGACTTTCAAAGTCTCCATACTATTATCTAAATCAACATTTATTTATTTTAATTTTTTTCTAGTGAGAACAAGCCTTTATTCTTTTCATAGAGTTATCGGGGAAATCAGCATCAGTTTTCACAAAAATATTTAGAGCAAAACTATTTATTATAATATAAATGTATATTACTATATAATACTCAAGCACCAAATCAACATAATAGAATGATTTCTGAAGGATCATGTGACACCGTAGTAATGGCTGCTGAAGATTCGGACTTGCCATCACAGGAATAAATTGCATTTTAAAATATATTAAAATATAAACATAATATTTTACAATATTAATGTTTTACTGTGCAGCCATCACTGCAGCTTCAATGAGCATATAAATTGCAAATTACTATTAAATATTTTTTTTCTGTGCAAAATGTGCCTGAGACAACTGTGCCATTTATTTATAGCATGTTATTTTTATGTTTTTTTGCCCTCTACTAAAGATTATTTGAATTTAAATGATTTATTGTTTTGTGATCTGTAGATGAAAAAAGCAATGAAATAGATTTAGCAGCCAGTGAGGACTGGGACATCAAAACCATCACCAGTGCTTTAAAGCTTTACCTGAGGTGAGTTTGCATTTGATTTATTCCATTTCTGTTTGCAGATAATAAACATAGCATAGTTTCAATATATGCTTTACCTGAATGTATTGATTGTAATTTGACGGAATACACCCTGTCTATTCAGCCTAAAACCACTTGTTTGTTTCTAAGAAACTTCAGTTTAAAGCTAACTTAAAGTATAAATCCTATAAAAGAAACTCTTCATTTATACATGGAATTGAATGTCAAATAAAAATGTCAAGGATAAATGTGTTCATGTGAAATGTCAGGGTTTTTTTTTAATGAATTTCACAGTGGGACATTCCTTTCAGTGGCAAAATATGATTCTATGCTGTATACTTCAACATTAATTAGTATTCCTTTTCATTTTTGTAATTGATACGTAACAATAAAACAGCACAAGGCAGTTTCAGTAACACAGCAGCAAGAGTTGGATGTGTGTTTTGTCTTTGTATTCCACTACAAGTATGAATGATATTGGGCAATCATTTTGGGCTAACGGAGCTGGGATGTGTGCCAGAGACGGAGCGAAATACCTTCAGATGAACTTGGTTATCACAGTGTGTACGTGTGTTTGTGTGCTCATCTAATTTCTTGCACTGATCAGCCACATTAATCATAGTGTTGTGTGTATATAATAATGCCCAATAAAGCCGATAAATCTCTCTCTCTCTCTCTCTCTCTCTCTCTCTCTCTCTCTTTTTCAAGGAGCCTTACAGAGCCACTAATGACGTACGAGCTATATAAGGAGTTCATCGTCCCTGCAAGTAAGGTCTTTGTCTTTGTTTAGACGATAATCGAGCAATACTCTATTGATTACTTGACAAATGCCATAAAATTAGAATATGTGCATGTCAGTGAGAAAGAGCTTATGATTTGTGAAACTCTAAAGTGGAGTTGATGCTTGGCAAAAGTACTACTGAAGGAAATTCCATTGAAGGACATCTGAAATATGAAAATGACATCACCAGGATGGTTGTCCTGAGAAGGTTACCGTAGGTTATGATTGGTGTTGTAAGACAATAGTCCTTCAGTAAGAGCAGAGTATGAAGGTTGAATTGGTAGAGCAGTAATACAGCTGTAGATAAACAACATAATGGAGACATATCAGAGTTCAAAGGAGGACAAATTGTTGGTATGTGTCTCGCTGGCTCATCTGTGACCAGGACAGCAAGTCTTTGTTGGTGTATCGAGAGCAATGGTATCCAGTTTTTATGTCAGCATACCACCGCAAACCACATCCAACAGTCCACCTTCACTGTCTTTCCCACAGACTTTCGCTGTCATCTGTGGGAGTTACGGTGTGGAGAAACACCGTAGGAGGTTTAAAGGTTTATTTCACCCAAAAATGAAAATTTCTGTCATTAATATAGGAATTGAGGACAAACCATACAAATGAATCTTCTAAATGATTCATTCAAACACAACTACATACAAACTCATCTCAGCCCAAATCTTCACACAGGACCCAAGAGAAACGTATTCGTGGCTCCATTCAGGCTAAGACCTCCCCCCACCCCCAGCTAAGTACTTTTATGGCCTAGCTGAGGTGTCTTAAGCTATTTGAAAAAGACCAAATGGTTTAAAAGACAATACAACTTTAGCCACAAAAAGGTAACACCAGAGTTTTTGATCCTCAAAGAGGACCTTCTCCTGCGTGACCTCTTAGTGACACAGAATCAAAATCCACAGAAAACCCCACAGAGACTCTTTTTATATATGCATCAAATGGTTACAAAACAATTCTAAACAGACTTGTAATCAAACATCATTCGACTGCATAATTCCTTGTCATGCATACACATTATACATGTGACCTGTTACGCGCAGTTCTCTCACAATTCATGTAATTGTTATAAATTTTGAATAGTTGATTGAAGTTGTGTATTGTTTGCGTTATGAGTAGAGATTTAGATTCATACCAAAGTATGGCTTGAATGAAATCTGTGTAAAATGTATCATATTCTTTTTAGAGTAATCAAGACTAAACTGTACTCTCTGTACCTCTCTGAAAGTTCAGATAACAGGTCATATATGACCAGGGAGGAGAAGTGGGAAGTATGGTTCAGAGCGTCTATAAAACTGCCAAATTGCCCATCATTACATATTGTTGAATAAAGTCGTTATTTTGGAGTTTTTTTGGTGTACAGAAAGTATTCTCGTTCATAACATTAAGGTTGAACCTCTGTGGTCACATGAACTGTTTTAAAGATGTCTTTAGTACCTTTCTGGGCAATTGAAAGAGTTCATTATCTTGCTGGCAATGCAGGCCTCGCTGAGCCAGCGGATTTTATTAAAAATGTCTTAATTTGTGTTCCAAGGATGAACGAAGGTCTTACGGTTGTGAAACGACATGAGGGTGAGTAATTAATGTCAGAATTTTCATTTTTGGGTGAACTAATCCTTTAACACTCGGGCTGTTGCGAGCCCAGAGAGAAGCACAGGGGTGGATCAATGATGGTTTGGGCTGCAGCATCATGGCATTCCCATTGTGCTTGATGAGCGCATCACTGCCCAGGACTGCCAAACCATTCTGGAGAACCATGTACACAAAGATTGTACCCTTAAGGGGAAACCTGTTTATCAGCAGGATAATCTGCCAATTTACACACTAAGGGGCCGTTCACATATCGCGCCTAAAAACACGTGGAAAGCGCGGCCGCGTCGCTTCCTCCTTCTTTTGCAAGCGTTCGGGAGCTCCCGCTTCTGTTGCATCTGTGGTTGCTATGCAACCATGAACAACACTCTCCACTACTATGCAGAAGTTTAGATGGATTCCCATCACCGAAAAGCCCTGGCAGTAGCTCTTGTACAGGATTTATTTATGGAGAAGAAAAACTCCCGCAGTGTTTGGGTGCACCCTATCCTTCAAAAACGTAAAAAACATGGAGAATTTCACAAACTTGTCCAAGAGCTCTTGTCACATGACCCGCGGTGCGCTTGCGGCATTCCGAAAAGTTGAGATGTTTTCATCTCGCCACGGCACAGGCGCGCATGGAAAAAACAGAAAAAGACACAATATGTGAACAGCCCCTAAGACTTGAGACAGAATAGTGTGATGAACATAAAAGTGACGTTCCAGATCGAAATAGTTTTGAGCCACTTTGGGGTATTTGGAGGAGCAAGACAGAAAACATTCTCCTCCACCAGCATCACATGACCTGCCCACTGTTCTGGAAAAGGAATGGCTTACTCTGTTTATAAATAATACAAATAACACTGATTACACCAACCATTTACTATCAAGGATGCTGGTGGAAAGGACGAGCCAGCATACAGACACAACGGATGATGAGAGCACAGGTAGAAAGACACTACTTCAACAGCAATGGCTCAGACCAGGGTTCCTCAATCCTGGACCAACTTTGAGCTTAACCTTGGGAAACTTCTTTAAACCTTTTTTTTGTTTTATTATTAGCAGGTTTATAGGTTTATATATATGTATATGTTATATTTAAATGTATACAGTGAGGAAAATAAGTATTTGAACACCCTGCTATTTTGCAAGTTCTCCCACTTAGAGATCATGGAGGGGTCTGAAATTGTCATCACAGGTGCATGTCCACTGTGAGAGACATAATCTAAAAAAAAAAATCCAGAAATCATAAAAAAATAAGTATTTGAACACCTGAGAAAATCAATGTTAATATTTGGTACAGTAGCCTTTGTTTGCAATTACAGAGGTCAAACGTTCCCTGTAGTGTTTCACCAGGTTAGCACACACTGCAGGAGGGATTTTGGCCCACTCCTCCACACAGATCTTCTCCAGATCAGTCAGGTTTCTGGCCTGTCGCTGAGAAACACGGAGTTTGAGCTCCCTCCAAAGATTCTCCATTGGGTTTAGGTCTGGAGACTGGCTAGGCCACGCCAGAACCTTGATATGCTTCTTACAGAGCCACTCCTTGGTTATCCTGGCTGTGTGCTTCGGGTCATTGTCATGTTGGAAGACCCAGCCTCGACCCATCTTCAATGCTCTAACTGAGGGAAGGAGGTTGTTCCCCAAAATCTTGCAATGCATAGCCCCGGTCATCCTCTCCTTAATACAGTGCAGTCGCCCTGTTCCATGTGCAGAAAAACACCCCCAAAGCATGATGCTACCACCCCCATGCTTCACAGTAGGGATGGTGTTCTTGGGATGGTACTCATCATTCTTCTTCCTCCAAACACGTTTAGTGGAATTATGACCAAAAAGTTCTATTTTGGTCTCATCTGACCGCATGACTTTCTCCCATGACTCCTCTGGATCATCCAAATGGTCATTGGCAAACTTAAGACGGGCCTGGACATGTACTGGTTTAAGCAGGGGAACCTTCTGTGCCATGCATGATTTCAAACCATGACGTCTTAGTGTATTACCAACAGTAACCTTGGAAACGGTGGTCCCAGCTCTTTTCAGGTCATTGACCAGCTCCTCCTGTGTAGTTCTGGGCTGATTTCTCACCTTTCTTAGGATCATTGAGACCCCACGAGGTGGGATCTTCCATGGAGCCCCAGTCCGAGGGAGATTGACAGTCATTTTTAGCTTCTTCCATTTTCTAATGATTGCTCCAACAGTGGACCTTTTTTCACCAAGCTGCTTGGCAATTTCCCCGTAGCCCTTTCCTGCCTTGTGGAGGTGTACAATTTTGTCTCTAGTGTCTTTGGGCAGCTCTTTGGTCTTGGCCATGTTAATAGTTGGATTCTTACTGATTGAATGGGGTGGACAGGTGTCTTTATGCAGCTAACGACCTCAAAGAGCTGTATCTAATTTAGGATAATAAATGCACCTGTACAAATAAATAGTAAAAAAGAAATCATACATTGTGATTTCTGGATTTTTTTTTTTTTAGATTATGTCTCTCACAGTGGACATGCACCTACGATGACAATTTCAGACCCCTCCATGATTTCTAAGTGGAAGAACTTGCAAAATAGCAGGGTGTTCAAATACTTCTTTTCCTCACTATATATATATATATATGTATGTGTGTGTGTGTGTGTATATATGTATGTATATGTATATATATATATGTGTGTGTGTGTGTGTGTATATATATATATATATATATATATATATATATATATATATATATATATATATATATATATATATATATATATATAGTATATATATATATATATACACACACACACACACACACACACACACATACAAATTATACATACATATGGTACATGCAGTGCTGAATTTAAAACTTGTATCCCCGTTATTCTAAATATGAATATTTAGTGCAAATTGTGATACTGCATGTTTCATAATGTATTCTAACTTCTTTTTTTTTTTCCCCCATTCTTTTTTTTTTTTTTTTGTCTACACAGAGAGCGCTAGTCCAGAATCTAGAGTTCAGGCCATTCACTGTCTGGTTCATAAATTGCCAGAGAGAAACAGATTAGTGCTCAATCTGGTTACCAAGCATCTCGCCAAGTGAGTGGAAACTGGTTCTTCCATCTTTTTTTCTCTATACACACAATTTTTTTGTATTCATTCTCTCTATTATTTCTCCAACCTTTTACTTCTCTTAGCAATCAGCTACTTTTTTCTCTCATTATTTCTAACTTATTCCCACTCTTCCGTCCTTGCTTTCACTACACAAACACACAGCCTTCTTCCAGGCAGCACCAGTAGAAACGTACATAGGCTACCTCTGTTGCTGAGCAACAGAGCAAACAGGCAGACAGCACTGTAGAGAAACGAGACGACTCCACATGGACTTTCAAAGTCTCCATGCTGTTATCTAGATCAACATTTATTTATTTATTTTTTTCTAGAGAGAACAAGCCTTTACCCTCCTCTTTCCATCCAACAACTGCCCACTTAGCAAAGAGAGTTATGCAGCATCTTTCTGTAAGAGATTAGATCGTGTAAGATATTTCTAAAGAATGTTAGCTACTATTACAAGGCTTTACCTCAGGCCTCACATTTTTATATAATGTGAATGTAAGCAAATTGAAGATAAGCGTATAATCTCTCTAACCTCCGGCAATCTGTGACTGGGCAGCCGCGTTTCCTCAAAATATAGAGTGGGATTTGCTGGCAGCCAAGGATGTGCAATTGGAAATTAAATTCAGGTTATTCGCCACTAAATTCCTCTTCCATCCACTGCAGCCCTCGCAAAATGCTTTAGGAGTTGGCGCAGTTGCGCACCCATCAGATATGGAGAGGGATAAGCCAAATGTTGACATGTTATCTGAAATGCAGTAAGAGAGGTGATTAATTGCTGTTTTCTGTGACAAATCTTTTCAAAGGGCATCCTTTAAAAAAAAAAAAAAGGTAAACTGGCTTTTTCAGGGCTGTAGTTTGTTTGCATTGTTCTGAATTTTGTTATAAGTGACATTAATAAACAGTCTTATCATTGGTTAAAATGTTATTTAATGTTATTGTTAGAGAAACAGGTGACACCGTTTTGAAGATTCAGAAATGCAAAATAACTAAGTAGTCATTAATAGCCATTTGTAGAGCAAGAAAATGTATTTATTTATTTTTTACAAAGCTCTATTAGGTATACAGTACTGTTCAAAAGTTTGCTGTGGGGAAGGTTATTTTTTTCGACAAATAATGTTTCTGAAAGAGGTATCTTATGCATTTATTTAATCAATAACAATGTGAAAACAGCAATACAGTAATAAATATTTATAAAACCGTAATGAAATATTTCCATTTCACTATATTTTAAAATGTAATTTGTTCCTGTGATGGCAAAGCTGAATTTTCAGCAGTCATTACTCCAGTCTTCAGCATCATATGATTCTTCAGAAATCATTCTAATATGCCGATGACAAGAAAAAATTCTTATTATGATCAATGTTGAAAACAGATGTGCTGCATAATCAGGGTTCCAGACTGCGACCAAAATGGTCGTATATGCAACCTTTTTTTGAGAATGTGCGATTTTATGTGTTCTCATTTGTGCGAGTGCATGATCATGTTATTCGTGTGTGTGTAACAGAAGGAGGTATCAGCACGGCTCCGCTGCGGAGTATCCCAGTACCTGCGTGACTCGTCATAGACATAAACGGAGAGAAGTAGCTCTTGCTACAGTGTTCTTCCGCAAGATAACATGCAGTTCTCTTTATTAACCGCTAGAGAGCGAATGTACATGCGCAGTGATGATGAAATGTGATAATTAGTAATTCAGGAAATTTAGGAATCAAGCAATATAAAAATGAAAGTTAAATAGCTGAATACTAAAAAAATAAATAAAAATAAAAATTGGGAGGTCCTGTTCTCTGGTTCACTGGAAATGCAATCGAAATAAATATATATATATATATATATATATATATATATTAATTAATTTAATGAATTAAAAATAAATATAAATTATACATATATATCACATTTCTATCAGCCACTGTGATTTAATGTATTTAAGATTAAGACAACTATTCATCATGCATACATTGATTAAAGTTGTTGTAGAGCAAAAAAAAAAAAAAAAATTGAAAAAAAATGTTGAAAAAGTTTGTTAGCACCAGTGCAACCAGTGGAAAGGTTAGTCTGGAGCTCTGATAATATTTTTGTAGAAACCATACATTTTGCAGGATTCTTTTATTAAAGTTCAAAAGAACAGCATTTAATTCTTTAACTCTTTTGTAACATTATACATGTCTTTATCACTTTTGATCAATTTAATTAATCTTTGCTAAATAAAAGTATTGATTTTAAATTAAAACGTACTGACCTCAAGTTTTTGAACGGTAGTGTATTTAATATGATCAAAGTGCATTGTTGCCAAATGTGTTCAAGGTTTCCTCAAGGTGGTCTTTGAACGTGTTTGTTGATGTTCTTTTTGTTTGATCTGAATTTTCTTGCCATGTTCATACAGTGTATGCCTACACGAACCAAACGAAAAAGGGAAAACGCACCATGTTCTGAGTCAAATGATCCAAATTAATTAGTTATTTGACAGACTGTTTTTCATCGTGACCTAGATAGGAATGATTTGTTTCTTATCCAAAGGGTGGTAAGGTTACATTTTCAGATGTTTTAAAAATTCACCTACATGGAAAATGTAATGAGGAAAGAAGTTTGGCTAAAACTTCTCCAACTGTTAGACTAATAGCCAAAAGGGTGAAAATGATATTTGAGTCATTGAGCATGCAAAAAATCTTGCGTTTTTGACATGCTGCCAACCCTCCCCTCCCTAATGAAAGTCATTTGGGTAATGGCTTTTACCCACCTCTCTATTATTTTGTAATTTTGACTATAATTAACACAACCAGAGTACATTTAGCAAGGATGCAAAGCAGTGAGACTGAAGGTTTTCTCGAAGGAATCTTTGTAATAGGAGGGTAAATACATCTAGTCTCACGATCAAAACAAATAATGCAAATGTAAATAAATTGATTGAACTCACTTTCTCTCCCCTAAATTAATAATATGTAGTAATGTCTGTCTTTCCTGTTCATTTGATCATAACTTGATAACTGTGTGTGTGTGTGTGTGTGTGTGTGTGTGTGTGTGTGTAGTGTTGCTGCCAACAGCAAACAAAACCTGATGACAGTGGCGAATCTGGGTGTAGTGTTTGGCCCCACGCTTATGAGGCCGCAGGAAGAAACAGTTGCAGCCATTATGGACCTCAAGTTCCAGAACATTGTGGTGGAGATTCTCATAGAACAGCATGAAAAGGTGAGAGTTCACACTGGAGAACTAAAACTAGTGAGCATCCCAAAATTTTTGTCTAGGTTTGCAGCTTGCTAGGTTCAAAGACACAACTAGTAATGCAGAGAGTATCTCATTGCAGACAGCAAGTGATATGTATTTATTTGAACAAAGTTTGATTTTATTTATATATATGTATGTATATATATATAAATAAATAAAATCAAACTTTGTATATATATATATAACAAAATTTCAATAAGGTATTTCCCATGCAGAGTTTGGTGTACTTCTCTTCACAGCCAGGAGGGGGAGCCATGTGTGTTTTGACTGGACACTGCTCAGTTAGCTTCTCTTTCTGATGGCTCAAATACAGTTGGACCATCATACTCATTTGACTAAAATACAGGTTAAAACACTGATTTAATCATCTTTAGATGACAGTAATCTGGTTAATCCTAAAATGGGGTTCATTCTGAGGGACAAAGGGAGAAAGAGTGAGATTATTTCATAATCTCTAAATTATTTAGCCTACATATGAAACCGGCTGATGAATTGCTTTCATACAATGCGCAATGTTGTGACCAATGATCATATTTTAGCCCTGCATCCAAAATAAACACTAGGATCTATTAATCACTTTTGAATGATTTCATTTGAATAATTAAATGTTGACAGAACAAAGAGGGGAATTTGTTCGTATTTCTCTCACGGTTTTAAAAGACGTAAATGCAGCCAAGCAAGATATTGTGAACATTATGGTTGTTTTTGTATTACTCATTACAACATTAGTACTCACTTCAGTTTGTGTGCTTAGTGTATTTTAAAGAATTATAAATATTTTCAGAAAAAAGAATCTCAAATTGTCAATGTTTTTTTTCTTGTGCTCTGAAAAGCACTCTGAAGCAGCATCCAAAATTCCAACGATGAGCAAATTAATGCTTAATACATCCCGTTCTTAGACAAAATGATATTGCGTATGACCTTGATGTTGTTTTGAGGCAAGTTAAAATAAGTGGGAAAAGCGTTGAGATTCAGAAGGAATGACTCTGCAGAGCAGCAGACTGATTAGCTCCTCTCCAGACTGCTGATACCCCCAGATGCACTCAACAGACAGTGTTTTGCATTCAGGTCCATCTGTAGAGAGAGATAGAAAGAGTAGTTGGAAAAGTTGCGAGACAAAGAAGAGACGAGGGGGGAAGTGTGTAGACTGAGGGCAAAGAGAAAGAGGGGTGAGAGGGTAACGAGAGAGGCAGAGCTGGATGGAGAAAGACGAGGAAGAAAGACTGAGAGAGTGAGAGAGGAATGGGCAAAGACTGAGATGGAAAAAAAGAGAGAGAGAGAGAGAGAGAGAGAGAGAGAGAGAGCAAGCTTTGCTGTCGTCTGCAGAATTTCACAGCGGTATCAGATTTCCATCCCTTCTAGCAGCTCCCTCATTCCTTTGTTCATCCCTGTCGAGACTTCCACACTTCTGTTAACCTCCGTCACTCAAACTGCCCGTTTGGGGTTCAAATGTAAACACTGCATGACTATAATGAAGCCTATGCTATTATGAAAAAAATGTTTCCTGTGTTGTCACTGAACGGCTGCCACTCGTCCAAATGCATGTCAGTTTGAGCTTCTCACAATCAACTGGGAAATGTGCCTGAGTTGTCTTATTTAGGCTTAACTCCCATTGGTGTCTGTTGCTGTTTATAAAGCTCGCAGACACCTCTTATATAGGGAAAGTTCACCTAAAACATGTAATTTGTTTACTAATTTTCATATCTTTTCAAAAACTTTTTGATTGTCCTTTTTTCCGTATAACACTGAAGATGAAATGTTGAAAAATGTCCATGCTGCTCTCTTCCAAGTGAATGCAGATAATAGTCCAGAAACACCAAACCAATATCAAAGAACTAGCACTGACGAAAACAGACTGCGGTGTCGCCTGCATCTGGGGAAAAAAGTTGTGCTTGAACACACCACAAAGACTACAGCCAACAAGCACTTCTTTCTGCACCTGAGTGGATTTAACCAGCAGGTGGCAGTAGTCTGTGTTTATCATTCAAAAAGGAAAGAGCTAGGACTGCAGCTGTGCAAACTGTAAACAAAGCAGTAGTTTCGTTGTCTGCTTGCTGTCATCACGCCGGTTTTTATACACGTAAAGCTAATCAGCTAAGCTAATCGGAATGAGCTCGCTCACAGACAGGCCCTGCCCCGCGAGTCAACATGCTCAACATACCCGGCAGGGGTCTGACTAGTGCCAACGGTGCAGAAAACTAGGCCGACAGATGCTCAACCATGGCCTGACATTGCCTGACGGCTGACTGTTGTGTCATGACTTTTAAGCTCTAAAAAGCACCATAAAAGCATCACAAATTGGATGCAAATGAGTGATGTCCTGTATTCCGTGTTCAAAATTTCAGCAATCGAGAGAAATTCAGCTGAAAAAGACATTTTCTGCAGAATTGGTTTTGAAGGGCTGAAATCATTGATCAAAATAATTGTTTAATTAGCACTTCTTCAATGACATGGCTGTAGTGTTTGGCCCCATGAGACTGCAGGAAGAAACAGTTGTATCCATTATGGGCTTTAAGTTCAGCATGAAAAGGTGTGACTTCTCACTGGACATGAGTGGCCACGACTAGTGAGACGGCAAGTAGCAATATGTAAAATTTGTTGCCAAAGAACTTTACTATAACTGATTTAATTTACACCTGAGAACACAACACCCTGAACAGCATAAATTACCCAACTGTCCACATTTTTGGCTTTGGTTTTCTGTTTGGTGCATCATTACTTTTGAGTGAGGAACAGAGTGAAATTAAATCTTTTATTCAATGTCATTCTTTCCTTGGAAGTCTTGCATGTCATCATTCACTATATTGAAAAGAGCAGCCATGACATTCTACTATAAATCTCATTTTGTGTTCAGCATAAGGCAGAAAGTCATACAGGTTTTGAAATACATGAGTGTGGATTGACTATTCCTTTAAGATACAGGTCTCAAGCACATCCACAATCTTTGTTTGTTTGTTTTTTTCCACCACACATTTGCACTCGCATACATAATCATTGTTATTTCTCTGCAGGCATCGGCTCTAAACAAACTGTTTACTTTGATTTTTACACACACGCATCATATTCAGTCTAGCCAGCAAATCCCTCTAACTTTCTGTTCTTTTAGATATTCGGGGATGCTCCGAGCAGCTCTCCATGCTTAGCAACTACACCTCTCTCTGCACCAACCAGGCAGTCCAAGAGGCTCAGCCGCCAGAATCGCCCACTGGCTGTGTACAACCCGCAGGTGCTGGATATTCAAACAGGTACGAGAGACTAATCGGGTTCAATCATAGCGAGGTCAAAGAAACAGTATGAGGAATTAAAGTTGTCACATACATTTGCTATTAAATACATAATTACCTAATATTGGTCCTTTATCAATGGGAGGAGGACCACACTCACAGATATTGCACCAACATCACAGAAAATACTGGGAAGAAATTCTGCAGGTTCCATCTGGGCCTGGAGATATGTGAGATATGATATATAAATTATTAAGATATTACTTTTTCTTTAATATTAAAGAGACTTTGCTGCAATTCATAGAGGTAAATGTTCATTGGATAAACCTGGTGGTAAAATCACCTTTTATTGCAGTGCTTTTTCAGTTGGCTCGCAGTTTTGTTTTTTCCATGTGGACATTGACCGTTTGTCTCAGTGAGGGTTCATGACTGTGTAAGTCTATTATTGCACACTGAGCAATCAGATGTGATGCTCTACTGAAGCATGCTGATTACCCATTGTCACTCTGGGCTACAGGATGTAGTTTGCCAGTCCATATTTAGGTGGATAACTGATCCTTTAGTGGCCTTGGACTGCTTAGAAATGTGTCTCTCAGTTCTCTATTTGGATTTGATATGCCACCCAACAGGAATAATTTCTGACTGGGATCAGTGCAGGATTAGGCTAGGTTTTGAGCATTGAGGATTTTTATTTTCATTTTTTGGTACAGAACAAAACGGATCATATCGCCAGTTTCACTTTTTCAGTTTTTAATTCTGGGTTTTTATGTCTTCGAAAACGCTGCGGCTTTCAGGATCAGATTAACCACACTTTTCCGCACAAGATAGCAAACACTGGTTATTTGTTTAGTAGAGATCCCTGTGTGTTTTGGGATGTTAAATCGGAAAGGGGAGGTGGCCAGCCAAAATAAACATTAAGGTGGAAAACTATAAAAGTGTGTATTAATGCTGGATTCATGAAAAGGCCAAACCATCATTATTAATCTCTACATCAGCATTTTCAGAGTTGATTTTAGTTCTGTGTGGTGTATGTAAAATGTAGGGTGAAAAGTGTGGCCACCCTTTTGTGATGGCATGAGCTAAATACTATAATTATTATTATCATTATTATATTACTATACTTAAAGTTCACATTTGTGACCTTCCCTATTGTTTGGGCACTTTTGGTTTCAGAATAAATTATATACTACTGTTCAAAAGGTTTTTGGGTCAGGAAGAATTTATTTATTTATTTATTTCTTTATAGATGAATACTTTTATTCATAAAGGTTGCATTAAAATGATCAAACAATACTAAAGAAGAATTTTAGATTGTTACAAAAAAATGTATTTCTAATATTTGAATAATCCTGGATTTTTCATCTGTTTTTTTTTTTTTATATAATTTTATAATTTCCACAAAAATATTATGCAACAGAATTGTTTTCAACATTAATATTAAGAAATGTTTCTTAAGCAGTAAATCGGTATATTACAATGATTTCTGAAGGATCATGTTACACTGAAGACTGGAGTAATGATGCTGAAAATTCAGCTTTGCAGCACAGGAATGATTTTTTTTTTTTTTTTTTTTAAATATATTAAAATAGAAAATAATTATTATAAATTGTAATAGTATTTGACAATTTTACTGTTTTTTTTTTACTGTCTTTACTTTGTACTTTATTTTTGATCAAATAAATGCAGCCTTTAGAAAGGCATCTGTATCTGTCTTTAGATTGTGATGCTGCATTCATGCTGATACTGTAAGTGTCCAAACCACTGTCTATTGTCAGTGAAGTAAACTGAAAATGGTAGACTTTAAAAATGGTTACACAGAATGTGTCTGATATACAGAATGTGGCACATATAAATTTGGGGGGTGCCATAATGTAATATGGCTTTGAAAAGAGGCTGCTTTTAAAGGATGGAGCAGAGCAAACCATATTAGACTTAATAGCAAAACCTGCAACCCATGAGAAAGTGTTCATTTCACATGTGAAGGGAGCATTTTGTTGAAAACTACTCAAAATTCATTGCTTTTTTAAATGCAAAAACAAAAGCCCATTACAAATATACCTCAATTTGAAAAAATAATAATAATAATAAAAAAATACTATGATGTAGGACAGCATAGGGACTATCACTATGACTTTCTGCTTTTTGAATTTTTTGAATTGCATTTTTTTTGTTATTAGAACACAATTGTTATCTGTTTCTCCATTTCTGTTACCTCTTAATACTCAGTGCAAAAGTTTGTGCTTAAATCCATATGGTAACAGTCACACTGGTTGGCTACACAAGAGAGTTAAGACCAGTATCGACCTGTCAGGTTCAAAAATAAAACATATCAGTTAATGTCTACAGTGGCATGAAGAATCAAAATATCACCAATTTATGTGAAATTTCAACATGATCGCATCTGAATATGTGTGTATTTACGTAAAATGTGGTTTACCACACATACATTTACTTACGTTTTCATACACTCAAAAACGTACAACATATGTATAGCAGTAAAACGTAAAAATACTTAAATAAAAAAAAAGTAAATCATTTAGCAATACCTATAAATGTCAATGTGTTTGAATTTCCATGTATTAATATTAAAATTGTGGCATTAATGTTTTAAATCCGTTGTATTCAGTTCTCATATAAATGCATGTTTTTAGTCGAATTTATTGAATGCAGTTCACTCATCTAACGTGACTTAATATGAAATAACATTTCTGTTCGTGACTTTTGCTGCAAAGTTGTTTCGGAGCATTACATAATGTTAAACAAGACTATACTTAGAAACCTTAAAATAAATAAAATTTCTGTAATTGTTTAACCATTTTGTAATATTTAGTTTGCTTGTTTGCTCTGCGACAAAGAAGGCGTTTTCTCCTATGCAGCGACTGACAAGTACAATATGTGATGCGATTTGTTCATTTTATTTGTTCGCTGTTCTCCAAATCTTTAGAATCCATTTGTTTGTAAGGAACAGATCCAAATTTAGCCCTTTATCCAGCGATCTTCATCTTCATTCTCAGCAGCGACCGTCACAGTCAAAGCCCGCAATTATTATCGTTCATATTGGAAAGTTGCGCTCTCGAGAAACGTTACGCCATGGTTTACGACGCTGATATCGAATGCTCATTGGTTCTACTGCTAGAGAAGACTGCGACTGCAACTCATCCTCATTTGAACTACTTTTGGTACCACTTTTGAGATTTTCGCAAAAAATTAATTATTGTGATTACGCTTGTGATTTTTTTTTTTTATAACAGTATAGTTTTTAAGAAATGGTTATGAGTAGGTTTAGGGGTAGGTGTGGGATTAGTGGCTCAAAATATTGTTTTAATGTTATATTTTTACTAGAATTGATATTTTCCTACACACCTGTCCATTATGTTTTATTCTTTTAACATTCTGTATAAAATGGGTATTATTTATATATTATATTATTTATATTTAGGATCGGTGGGGTTTAAGGATCTTACATTTATCTATAAAAAGATAGATTATACATTTCTTTATGAAAGTTACGTATTTATACCTGCGTATTAACAATGAGAGCAGGCTGGAAATTTTAATCCTTGTACTAAGTTTTTTTTGTTTTGTTTTTTTTTTGAAATACTTGTTTGGCATTCTTAATTGTGCTGGAAATGTAAAACCAAGATGAGTTTTACTTTAGTTAAATAATTAAATAAGACTTTAATTGTGTTTTAGTCAAATCAAGATGTAATGCAATTCTTAAAATGTTTCAATTAAACTACTGTCTGATTTTTAAGTAGACACCAAAGCATTTGAACTAGATTTGAACAGAACTCATAAATGGTTCTGAACTCACTCTCAACTCACTTACTCACTCAGTATGTCTTATTCTTTCTCATTTTGTTTTCATCTTTTGTACATTATTTTCTTCCTTGCAATTCTTTCTGATTTTTGTTGCTTGCTCCCTTGCTCTGACAGTCTCTCCGTCCTCTGAGAGTCCAGCCCTGGGTAATGATGAAACATCAGTGGGCAGTAATGAATCGGTCTCCTCCCAGTCCTCGAACGCCTCTGGAACGCCCCCCGAGAAATCCAAGAATCATCATGCCACCATTAGCACATTCATGCCAGAGAGCACCGGGTATGTAGCAAAGACTTGCCTCTTTCCAAAACTTTTGCCATAATATGCGTTGCTTATGTGTTGGATGAATAAAATGGTATAGAATTTCTAAGGTGGTCTACAGTGCTTGAAGTGGAAAAATAAAATATAACTAAACAACTACTAAAACATTTTTGTTAATTGAAATAAAGCTTAAAAGTTCCCCTGTGGTGAAAATCAAGTTTATAATGTTTTTATATGTTTTTCTGGTGTTTTTAATAGACTTTAAAGCAAACCAAGTCAACACCATTGCTGAGTATTTTCTCTTTAAAACTGCAATGTTCTGAAGACACGTTTTGAAATCGCTGATGTTTGTGACGTCACAAACTACCTTGTAACCAATCACGTCAACGTACTGGCTAATGGTAGTGGGCTTTAGCAGATCATTAACCATGACTGATCTGAAGCAGGAGAGTCTCACATCCCGGTATATTTTTCTGTTGAAATTAAAAGTCGGGTAGATTCAACAATATAGCGGGTGTTTAATGCGTGTTATGATGAACTCTATGACTTTCTCCGTTGACATTCTAAGTTGTTCAAAGCACTTCTAAGGATATTGATTGTTACAGACAGCTGTCTGTCTCTGAGATGGCACACAGGAACATGGTTTATAATATTAGCAACATATTATCAGCTCTTTTATAATGTAGTCAAGCAAAAGGCTAATCATATGAATTACCGTTATGTGTCTGACGCTGTAAAAAGCGATGCCATCGTGCGGCGTTGACCGAGTGGATCTCTGAGCTTGAGCGAGTCAGTGGAGGCGTGGTTAATTAGCATATTCATAGATCTGCATATATTAAGCAAGGGTGTAGAGTTACATTCAAGCTATTTTAAGGAGTGAAGAATTTTTTTTCACAGGATTTTTTTTTTTTTTTTTTAATGTGTTGTAAGGGATAAATGCACAGGAGGAAAATGAAATGGGTGAAAAACATGGCAACTAACTGAAATAAGTTTAAGTTGAAGCATATTAATATTATTAACTGGAAATCAATAGAAACTAAAGCTGAATGTAACCCAAAACCTATATGGACCTATTAAGCCTATATAGTAATATTAGAAGAAGACAAAAGCACACAACAAAATGACTAATAATTTAACTAAAATTAAAATAAAAACTGAAAATATAAAAATAATAGCCAATTCAAAGTAATACTAAAAACTTCAGTAGTATAAAAGTACTACTAAAATATCAGAAATCCGAAAAAGCAACTGTATTATGTGTTTAATCTATTGTACATTATTAGCTATTTAAAATCATTAGAATTTGATAGCAGAAAACTATTGCACATATTGTAGGCATAACCTGACCGTCCCTTCAGCTCTACCTTATTCATTTCCTGAAATTTTTTAGTGCTGGTATTTCGTTCTGTTTCAGAGCTCAAGTCTGTGCTTGTCAACTTGATTTAGTTCTTGGGCCGAGAGTCTTATCCTGTGCCAGTGTTATTTGCCAGAGGTTTTGCCTCTGGTTTCTCAGCTCTTTCACAGCCCTTCAGATGCTGTGTGTTTGTCTGGGGCTCATGTGTTGAATCCTAATAGGGGCCCACCACTTTCTGCAGAGTCACCTGGAAATAAACTTTGTGTCCAAACATCTGTTCACTGTTTCTTCCACTCCACTCCAAATTTAAATACATTTTGTTCTCACCCATTTCCACAAACCACAACCTCCATCCATTCCTGCTCTCCCTATATCTCCTAATTACCCGTTCATGTGTTCACATTCCCCCTTTCCCCATATCCATTAGAGCTACTCTTTGACAACATGCTGCTCTCTCTTCTTGGCCTGCAGTCCTGTGCGCAGACGGCGCTGGTCTTATGTAACCCTCTGCTTCTCTCCCTGCCGTTTCCCACTCTCTGCCATCAGAGGAAGCGACTCCCTGTGCGCCTGTAAATCCTGCCTGCTGTTTGTCCGAGGGACAGGTGGCCACAGCCCTTCCCCGTAAACACTATTGACACAGAGAGATGTTCGCCTTGTTTACCCTTCTAGCAGGCGCTGTCGCTTACAGAGCTACTCCCGTCCATATGTCACAAGGTTGTCACCTGTTTATCTGTAAATCTCTCAGCCCCTGGCCTTGAAGAAGAGCACAGATCACAGTGATGCTGTAGTATATATCTACTCAGGATAAATGCTGAATTGTGCTATATCACACTTGATGAAGCTTTGGATGTTGACAGGCCACTGTGTAATTGATGAGACCTCAATTGAGTTTCTTTAATCCAGTGTATCCATAACTGGCACAATTTTGAAAATCTGTTGTGTTATACAAAAGATACATGCTAGATCAATGAGTATTTCCTTGTACAGATCTTTATACATGGGACTACATACAATTTTTCCAAGTGTTAGCTTAGATTTGGGCTACTTTAACACTGTTGCCGTGGGTTGGTTTTCATGTCCATGGGTTGAAACAACCCCAAATAACATGATATCGAGCCCCTGGAATGGACACAATTTTTATTCTATTCTTAATATCAGTTGATTGCGACAATACATGGATCAATGAAAAATTATGAAAAACTTGGAAATTAATTAATCCTGTCCCTTGTGCAATCATATACTTTTTTATTGACATGCATTGTCATCTACCACTGTGTATCAAACGTTGCATGTGCATATTAGATATTATATTTTCAGATTGTTTATCAGTATGCAAAACTTAAAGGAGGTGCGTTGAGCTGTTAAACAGTCGATCAGTGTTTGTTTTTCAGTCTTTGATCATTTTGTGCCTCTTTCCAGTAGGACTCTTTTTTTGAGGATCAGGAAATGTTGTTTTTAATTGCTTAAAATGAGTGATTTTCTTGGTTTGGCTTAGTTGTAATTATAAAAGCATTTTTGGGGTGAAACCACTTCCTTGTGGTTCTGCTGGTTGCCATGGCAACAATATTGGATTTTATTTCCTATTTTTTCCCCACTTCATTTCTTCATTTAGCTTTTCTTTAGAGTTTGATGATAGAGATAAGAGTGCGCAACCCCCCCCCTTTATAATGGAGTGACGCTTGTTACCCTTGTTGTTACCCACATCTGATGTGTGTGAGCATAACCTTGATTTGATATGTGTGAGCGTGAATGTTATGTATTGAGCAGTGTGTGTGCTGTGTTAGCTGGGACTCATGCGGCTGGTGTGAGTTGTGTGTGTGTGTGGCTGGTGTGAGGTTAATGAGTGGATTTGCTGCACTGCAGCGCTGCTGGAGTCTCATGCTGATGTGCAGCAGCTGAGGATTCACAGACCCACTGCAGAGTCATAAATCACTGCATCTCTCTCTCTCTCTCTCTCTCTCTCTCTCTATACATACTGTACATATATATATTTCTCTCTCTTTCTCTGTTCCTCTGTCTCTTCTGCTGGACTACACTTCTCCTCATTTGCCCCTCTGCTGCCACTATTCCTGCTTCTGTGAGTCATTCACTCCCCTCACCTTCAGCACACACACACTTATCTCCTCCCCATTCTCTTGGGCTGTTATCTGGATGTTTCAGTTAAACTCTATTGAGCAATTACGGCATAATGTATAATATATTTAATTAAGAAAACAGAAGTGAAAATTGTACGTACACCATCATTCTAAAGTTTGGGGTCAGTAAGATTTTTTAAAAAAAATACTTCTATTCAGCAAGAATGCTGAAAAATGGATAAATTCACAGTAAAGACATTTATAATATATAAATATAAGTTGGTTTCCACGAAAATATAAAGTTATCGAATTTAACATAAGATGCAGTGGCCGAAGCACTGGCTCAGATGAAGCTGTTCTCGTCGGGTAAACGAGCACTGAAAAGCCGCTGTCGGCCTGGAGCTCGCACTTCCAAAAACTATAACGAAATTGTAAAATAGCCACTATGATTAAATATGAGTCACATATTTCAGGTCTAAATGACTACATTCTCACCTAAAAAAAACTCATAAAACTACAGTTCGTGGTACAAGTGTAGTTAGTATTCGCAAAAATTACGATTGCTCGGCTGCCATGACAGTCAGTTCAAGTGGCGTGATACAAATGGTGAAAAGGTAAGAATGCTGTTATCACTACAATATTGCACGGCTATCAGCCAATCAGAAAGAATTGTACAAATACATATAACATCTAACAAAAAAGTTATTTTAATTTGTAATAATACTTCACAATATTAATAGACTTTTAAAAACATTTAAAAGTCTTACCGATGCCAAACTTTTTAATGATTCAGTCGGACTAGACAGTTTATAGATACAACCTAAATATTGTATGTTCAACATTATTCAACCTTGTATGTGTAAAGTTCAACTTTGTTGTACTTGTTCAGCTTTGTCGGCTTCCAAACAATGTCCAGAAATGTGACTTCTTTGTCTACATGGGGCTGAGTTTGCCAGACTTACTGAATTAGCAGAGGAACATAAACTGGTTTCCTTCACGATGTCTGTGTACATTTATGCGGCTGACATTGAAAACAAGCCGACACAAGCAGTTAGCAATGAGTTAGTTACCTGACAACTGGCCTCTATTGATGTACAGTGGGTACGGAAAGTATTCAGTGTGATATTGTGATTAATGTCATATTTCAGTTTTTATTTTTTAATAAATCTGCAAAAATGTCAAGAATTCTGTTTTTCTGTCAATATGGGGGGCTGTGTGTACATTAATGAGGAAAAAAAAAAGAACTTAAATGATTTTAGCAAATGGCTGCAATATAACAAAGAGTGAGAAATTTAAGGGGGTCTGAATACTTTCCGTACCCACTGTATACCCTCAAGCTACATTGTTATTTATTTATTTTATGTTATTTGAATAATGTGTACTGATTAATCAATTCAAAAAGTTATGCTCAAAAAATATTTTAGCCTATAATTAAGATTTATGTGTTTTAATTGCATATAAAATGTCCACAGTTTTAGGAGTAAGATTTATAGTATTAATAAAACAAACTTGTTTTAATATACAATAACCAGGTTTACCAGGTCATCATCAATAAATCCAATATATTATATGTAAACCAATCTCGCACATTTTAACTGAATCTTGTTCCACAACTAGTCACATCCAAACCAATATAAGACTTTTTAACTGATTAAACTGAATTTTCATAATTAACTGATTTATGCTGTTTCTCATGAGTTTGAATAAATACATTTTGAATCAAATTAAATTAGATCAAACAGATGCAAATACTTACTATGGCTTGATTTTTTTTTTTTTTTTTTTTTTTTTGTGTGTCAATATTTCATGTTGACTTTTGCAGTGCATCCCATGCAGTGCCTGATCCTGCTGTCCGCTATTGCTGATCTAAAGTGCTCATTTGCATAATTTGCATTTTCTAAATCCTTCAGATATTTGGGTACGTTGGGCAGTTTTCCCCAAACCTTCACTTCTCTCTCCCTCTGAGATTGTGAGACTGTCTTGACCCTCTCTAAGAAGAATAATGATGAAGGGGTCTGTATGTGAGCAATATATGCTGCAGAATGTGTCTGTTTTTTAACCCCTTTATTGTCTATGTTGTGTTTATGTTTTGATGTACATAAATAGATGATTTTCCTCTTTTAGCAGTTCAAAAAAGTAGCTTGGACATATGCAATTTGTGGCTTTTAACAAAATTATCAGTCCCCCCCCCCCCACACACACACACACACACACATACACTTACTAATAGTATTTCTATAATAGGTGTCTTTTACTTTAGGAAGGTGGTATAGTATAAATTTTTTGTGGCACTTTTTGTTTCACAGGATATGCACTGCCACAGCTTCATGGATGAATAATGCCTCCCCTCCCTCTCTTTCACCGGTGAAACCTGCATCAGTAGGAATGGAAAAGAATAAACCTGAGGAAAGGTAAGATGTAAACACACTTGTCCCTGAAGATGATGTATTATACACTCATCCACACTTCTATTCTCTTAGAATGTAATTAATTTGTTCCAATCTGTTGATTTAAGTGTCAGGTTGGCCAGTTTTGGCTCAACCTTTATCGCACACTCTCTCACTGTCTCATTGATTCTTTCACTCGCACTCAAAGTCTCACTTAAGCTCTCAGCCTCAGGCTATTAACTCAATCACACATGCATTCACTCACTCGCAAAGTCTTCATCTGTCATTGTTTAGCCTCCGACTCACATACTCGCCAACTTTTCCTTTCCTCCTACATGCCGACACAACTGTGCACTCCCTCTCTCATCTCTGCTTTCTCAGCTCTATTTCTAACCCTACACCTGTATATACACACACACACACACTCATATTTTCTCTCAGTCTCACACTGTCCAGGCAGGGGCCATTGCAATGATCTATAGCTCTGATCCAGACACAAAGATGCAATAACTTTCCATCCTATAATGTGAGTGATGGCCAGTGGCAGGTGATCAGACTCATTCAATTTAAAGTCTTTTAATCTGTTAAAAAGCTGTTGGAAAAAAAATGACTGACCTTCAGGAATGACATCTTTGTTATGTTGCTGTTGTAAAGAGTACATTTTCGTTATAACTTCTGCAGTAACTCTCTGGAATCTGGGTGTCAGCCTGGTATATATAATATAATATAATATAATATAATATATAATAAAATATCAAGTAATTAAGTCGTTGGAATAAAAAAAAAATATATCTTTAAAGGGGTCATGAACTGTATTTTTTTAATTATTTTCTTTCCTGGGGTGGACTTATAACATTAGTATGCTTTTTTTACATCAAAAATTGTCATAATTTAGAAATAAAAGGCATTTTTTTCCAACCACTCCGTTTTAAGGGGCATGTCTGCTGTGAGACTTCAGATTAAACGCCCACTGCTGTGATTGGCTGACATCTTTGCAAATGAAATAACTAAGTATTAATCTCAGTGTTGTTTATATTTAGATTGTGGCATGAAAGGTTGCTGTGATGAACATTGTAGTTGATCCCAGACATGTTGTTGAGCA
The DNA here is from genome assembly GCA_037194245.1 of Opsariichthys bidens. Taxonomy (NCBI): domain Eukaryota; kingdom Metazoa; phylum Chordata; class Actinopteri; order Cypriniformes; family Xenocyprididae; genus Opsariichthys; species Opsariichthys bidens. Next base: position 17,004,608 of record CM074292.1, on the reverse strand, counting down.
CATGAAAGCAGTAATCTCGTCATTGCAGCTTCTTTCTGCACACTAACAAATGCTCATCATAACCAACAGTGCAAATGCTATGTAACTAAGAGTTTTGTTAAATAAAACGGGAGTTTTGGTGCAATCAAACTCATACTGTTTGATTGACAGCTCTAGCAATTGTAAAGGGAGCGTTCTTTGATCGCTTTCAATATGTAATTTAAACGCTCTTTACATAACAGATTATTTTTATCCTACTAAGAGAAACAACATGAAATTGACCATTTAGTCACAGGTTTAATTTACTGACCCATAGACAAAGAATATCGGACTTTACATGAATCATTACATATCAGATCAGGCATTAGTCAACACAGTCACTTACATGTTGCATTACTGTTGAGTCCATATCGTAAAAGTCTGTTTCCAAAGCCTGCGCTGAAATGCGATTTGATTACCGAAGAATCCACAGTGAAACATATCAAATACAAATAAATGATGCTCAACTGAGACATTCACATTGTTGAAAATAAATAACCATTTTCCTAGCATTAGGATCCTTTGAAAGGTAATGTTATTTTTAGTCCTGTATTGGTCATCTCACTAACATGGCAGTGGGCGGGGCTAAAGTTGAAGCAATGATGAAGTAGGTGTTCATTTCCTCTGCGGAGGCAGCGTTTCACATACCTATAGATATTCAATATACAGTCCCTCCAGAAAAACGCGATTATGCGATCGCTTGATTTCATGCATAATCAGCCAAAGTCCGGGGTCGCATTTTTTAAAATATGCCGCACTTTCGCCGCATAAATTGCCGATTTCAGCAAGAAAAATATGCGGGGCTAGCATGATTTCATAATCCCTGTATTTTCGCTGCAAAAAAGTCTCATATATCTTAGCAGAAAGTTGAAGAATGTTGCGTTTACTTCACACAAGTAAAGCGCCATTATTTTCCCCCTATTGCCATGGGAACCTTATGAAGTGACGTGATGACGCGACATGAACGTCATCTGTAAACCCCGCGGTGAAACCATGATGAAGCACGCCAATAATTCTCATTTGCCAACAAAAATAAGCTCAAAAGACCGCGCGAAGCAGTTTCCCGGTCTTTTACATGATAGTGGGCAAATTATTTTGCACTCCGTGCAACTGCGTGTTGGACCACAGACGCAAGTCGACGCTGGAAAACCACTTTGCAGTTTCAAGTATATTAGTAGTATGTAAAATAACTTGCGTTGCAGTAAGATTGCACTTTGTGCACTGGAAGCACTTCATTTAACAGAAGATGTCTGTTTTGTAGAGCTACCTCTGTTAAACAGGAAGCACACATTTTATCAGAAGTTGAATATTCCTTTTGTAAAGCGACAGAACTTGTTTGACTCAATGTTTTGTAATTTTGAGCCATGTGTTGATTAAGGTCTGAAATAAAACAGAATGAGAACTTCAATATTCTGTGATTTAGTAAGCCTGCCTCTTTACTTGAAGGTAGTATCTAGTGAGAACAGGGTGTCGGGGGGAATCACCTTTTTTCCTCTTTTGCATCAAAAACCGCAGTTTTTGCAAGTTCCCGCAATTTCATCGGATAAAATTGCAAAAATATCCCGCATATTCCATCGCGTTTTTTAAGAAAACGTGCCGCATAATCAAGGATTTTTGCCCGCAACAATCACAAAAAAATCCCGCGTTTTTCTGGAGGGACTGAATATATTCCGGGACGAGTCATTCGCTGGGCCTGGCGTGAATAAAAGCTTTTATTGGATTAATAATAAAGTTCTGAAACTTGCAGGTTATTCTTATAGTACGATGACTTCTTAAATATCAAAAGTTCAAGGAAAAGATGATTTCTCAATTCATGAACCCTGTAAACCCATTAGATATCATTTAGTTGACGAAAATTGACTTTGTTAGCACCTTATTTTGTAAGATTATTGAAATATGTATGCAGTTAGTATGGCTATTTGGATAAGTCATGGAAAAGTCATTGAAATGCATTGGTGTGGAAATGGTTCTGTGCTTTGGAGAACATGCTCCAAATCCACTCCAGAGGAACTTTTGATTAATAAATGGCAGGAAATGCCTGGATGCTGCAAATGCTTACTTTTTCTATGTTTTGAATCATATCTACTCTTTGATTACTATCTTACTTCTTTAAAACTCAGCTTGGGGATTTTTACGGACAGGCGTTAATCACACAGACTGCTTTCATTGATAACTTCGGCTGAGTCCACTTTATAGCTAGTTGGAAAGTCGTGTCCTAATCCCCACCCTTCCGAGTAGCGAAAGGCCCACTAACTGATTGCCTCCATTTTTCAGTGTCACCCTCATGAAAGCCAAGGCTGTGTACCCCTGTGAGGCTGAACATGATTCCGAACTCTCTTTCCAGGTTGGCGCAATCTTCCATGACGGTAAGTGTTAACGTTATCACTGCCACAGGCACTCACCCGAATCCACAGACATATTGGATTTGGCGGGTCCTACCAGCACAAAAAAAAAACCAAAAAAAAAAAAAAAAAAACCCTGATCTTATATCAGCGTAGGTGGATGGAGGGAAGTGGGGCAGGGGTGTAGCATCCCCTAAAATCAATTCACAAAGAACGAGATAGAGCTAGAATGAATCAAGGGCCTTAATCACTATCAGAGCTCTTGTTTTCTGAAGGCATTATGTCAGCAACTTCAGCCAAAGCCTTTCAGCAGTCTTGCTGAATTTGACATACTATCAAGATGATTTTGAGCCAAAACAATGGAATTTCAAAGGGAAATTTTTGTTTATTGGCACCCCAAATTATATGACCCGCAAACGCATTACAATCACCCATGCTAATGCTGAAAATAGAATTTAGAAAAAAAGCAATGGTGCGGAGTCAAACTGTGGGCATAAAACGTCAAAGCCAAAAAAGGGAAATATATTTTGCAAGGCGTGTCTTAGATGCTTGCTTACAGCAATATGTGAATAAAAATATTGGATAGAATTTTTAAGTTGTCTTTTTCTGCCTCTAGTCAATTTACATTGTTTGTTATTGTATATTGATTTTGCTACCACAGCATTTGCATGTTCCTTTGTTCATAATTCTTTCATAAGTCTTTCACCTGGATGTCATTCACATTCCATTATTCATCCGAGTGTTCTAATGCATTACATTTATTGAAATGTTTGCTTGTCCTTCGATAAAATCATAGTAACCACCTGTACGGGCTTCCCGCTGTTTCATCATACAGGCCTGCACACGTTACCAGTCAAATTATCAGCATTTCTTTGCCATTCCTGGCTAATGTCTAATACAACGTTCAGCATCCTCACTATGCAGTGATAATTAATATTCACAGTTATTTAGTATCCTAAGTTTAGACACAGACTAGAAAAGTATTCCCAGTTTTTCAGTACACTTGCATTAAAACATCACTGCTCTCATCTCGAAGACATAATATTGATTATAATAATAGTAATAAAAATAACTTTCCACCCATTATTCACAAATCTCCCACCCCTCTGTGTTTGTTTTTTAAACACTTTGGTTAATATTAATAATTCAATAATACACCTCATTTTCCCCTTTTTTTTTCTCCCCAAAATGGCACAGTAAATGCTATTAGCATCCTGGCTATTAGAATTGAATTCATTATTTTATTTAATTAAATTTTCATCTTTCCTGACTCATACCTACTGTGGTGTTATTGACATTCATCAGTCATGCTAACCATCCACATAAGAAATGTCTTCCATCCGATGAGGAATTCTTGCTTGTCTGACATGCAGTGACAGAAGAGCTGCAGTAAGACTTTTACCTGTGTGTCCGTGGTTTTGCTCTGCAGTGACACTCTCCAGGGAGCCCGGATGGCTGGAGGGTGTGCTGGAGGGAAAGCGAGGACTCATCCCTGAAAACTATGTGGAGATACTGTAACTCCGAAAAGAAACCCTCTCACTTCTCTATACATGGTATCCATGGTCTCGGCGGCTCTTTCACAGTGGCACTGCTTGTCGCTCTTCCATCCTTCTTCACACTAAAGACACTGAGAGAGTGTATGTACTGTATCCAAAAACACAGATGTTGTTACCACACGAATTAAGTTCAAGTATAAGCTAAGAAGTGCTATATACATATAAAGACTACACTTTTAAAGTTCGGAAATGTAAATACAGTATATTGCCTGGGAGAGTACTCGTACATCATTGTGACCGTTTGTTGTTTTAAAATGCATGTTTCATAGTTTCAGTTAAGTAGTTTGAGTTTTTCAGCATTAGTTTATTCAATACTCAAAGATTCCTTGAATATCTTTTCTATTTAATATTATCAAGTTGAATTTTTTGGGTCAAGTAATGATGTACAGTAGCGAATATGAGGAAACGTGTCAAATTATGACAGTGCAGTGACCGTTATCGCTTTGAAATAAACAGCTTGGAATCTTGGAACACTTGAGCTGTTACTAGACAAAATTATTGAATGGTGAAATTGGTATGCGATTAGCATGTATGCGTTCGCATCGAAGTGCCTTAAATTTATGCATGGCATGCGTGACGCTGTTCAAGAATTCGAACACAGCAAACTTTTTTGCTATTCTGTACATAGGTTATGTTGAAGAGCAGAGTCTGAAAAAAAAAAAAAAAAAAAAAAAACATGACCCATACAATGACATCAAATTAAATCTTGCCAAGTCTCACATCTGAGTTGTGTACATAGAATTATTTTTGTTCAAAGACAATTAAAAGCCAAGCACTTTCCCTCTTTTAAATGGTTAAAAGTTTTAGACACCACACACAAAAGAACTTTAAAATGGCAGGACTTCACTGATGTTTAATGAGACCATTTTCATTTTTCTAAGAGCCCATGTTCCAAGGGTTCATTTTTGTGACTGATCGTGATGGCGGTTATTTAAGACAGTGATTTATGACCTCTGCAAAGGTCTTGGCATTGATATCATTTTTGTGATGTTGACTCTCTTGTTGATCAATGTTAAATAAATAAAGTGTTTTATTCTTATATCTTGGTTTTTATTTCTATTTATAAGCCAAAAAAACGTCTATATAAATAATGGCAGCCATATGCTACAGGCTCTGTTGCCCCCCCCCACCCCCAATATGCTTTCTCGGGAATAAACTAAAACATTTGGGATATGGAAAAATAAAGTGAAATTGTGTGTAATTTCTTGTCGCTGCCTTCTTTTTTGCTTCTGCTGAAAAACATTAGCCTGAATAAATTCAAAACTAGTACCATCTTCCGATAAATGTTTGCATTTGTTTAATATGAATCTTGCACATATGAGTGATAAACAATGGCCAGTTGCTATGTACACATGAAACCTGTTAAATTGCAGTAAAAGAGCTGGATCTCTTTTCTGCTAAATGTACCACATCTGCCATTCACACAGCACCAAAATGCCATTAAAATTTGCTGATGCATGTGCCAGAAATCCATTCAGAAAAAGAAGCTCTTTCATTTCAGCTAAAGTTAGTTATTTTTTCGGTAGCACATTTCGTTTTAGTTTTTCTCCCATTTAATGACATTCTTTTCCACAATACAAGTAATTATGATTTTTGACTCCTTGTCGGCTGCGGTAGATTCTTCAGTGCTTTGTTATTGGTTCAAACGGATGGATGGATTGCATGCATTGCATTTAGAGTATACTGGCTTATTCTCTGTCCCACACACTTCTAGCCCTGCAGCTTTTACATTGAACCTTTCACCCATTAAGTGGATTAAATCCTCATTTCCTAGCAGATTTGGACTGTCTCCTCATATATTGGGCTTGAACTGTAGCACACTATGTCCTTACCATACACTGAACGGAGTGCTTGAAAACAAGCCATTTTAAATAAAAATAGACTATTTTGTTGGAGCAACAGGGCAGTGGTTAGCACACACACTGTGATTGGATCAACTGGGTCTGGTTTAGGTTATTTCTTGTTCCCGTTCCCTTTCGTGATTGTACACACATGATATGTGGACATTTCCTGCAGCATAACTGTAGTTTGTTCAAGTGCACTTCAAGGGATTTTCGAGGTTCCTGATCTTGTCAACATAAAACTGCATCCACATCCCATATTACTTCTGTAACGTGGTGTATTTCTCAGCGAAAAAGTATATTTCAAAATATAGTTCACCCAAAAATGCAAACTCTTTACTCAAATACACACCCTCATGTTGTTCCAAATCTGTATTACTTTCTTTGTTCTGCACATATATTTTAAAGATTTGACTTTCAAAAAAAAAAAAAAAGTAAGTAAGTTTGAATATCTTCATTTGTGTTCACAGAAGAAAGTCATACAGTTTTGGGAGAAACGCTGAACAAACTTAAATTTCAAATTGTCAAAATTTGCCATGACCCGTTTTATAAATGTTGTTTCTTATCTCAAATAGCATTCAAAAAAAGAAGTATGTTTTAGGTCGGTACTGCCAGTGTGTATGTTCGGTCCAAACCACGACTCTCGGGTTTCTGTGAGAACCAGAGCTTTAATGATGAGATGACTGTACTAATACAATACAATTGGCTCTCTTTATCGGGGAGGCGGCACTTGCATTTCTAGCGCCTAACTATTTCATGTTACAATGTCTTCCATTCATAGCAATACAAGAGATCTATATCATATCGGATTTCTCATTCTGAAAGTTCTGTAGAGTACATCAACTCTAAACATTGCAATCTGATTCACATATCCGTTTACGTGTGCATTACATGTATTCCAAACTTCACGGATCATTCGCAGTGTTCATAACTGCGATAATGTCACCGAAGCTACCACAAGTGTAATAGTCATTTTTGCAGACATCTTATATAACATTTAAGATAATATCTAGTTGTCAGATTCAAGTTTACATGCTTATTTTTTTCCTGTCGATCGGATTATTGGAGATCTACACCACCCCTTTCAATCTGATCGAAATTTCACTCAGATCAAGCTCAAGTGTTTGAGGTGTTTACTGTACATAATCTGATCATAAACAGATGTACAATAATGTGCACTGAATCACACAAAATAAGACATAAATAGTAAACGGGGTAATTTCCTGAATTTTGATTTGTTGCCGAGTGAAGTTTAGTCACAGCCTCTGTCTAATTAGCTTACAAAGCACCTCCGGACTTTGCCGTGTGTGCGTGTTGTCACACTTCAGTGCACTGTACACATCATTAGTGCGCAAATGTCTTCCAGACTGCAGTGAGATGTGTGTCACTGAATGGGTGTGTTTGAGTACCACGTATTACATAATTATCATGACATGGCGGAGTCACAGACATCCAATAACTAATAGAGCAGATGATAGGACGAGACATGGGAGCGGACTAAAAATAGGCAACGTGTCGAAGAGCCGGGTGCTTACATAATCAAATGAGCCCGAGCTAATGAGATGGGCAAACTCACCCTCCCGCCATCCCTGTGCGCTTCATCTCACTTTCTCACCCTCTAGCTTTCTTTTTTTCTCCTTCTGTCTCCCCTTCACTTCTGTTTCTTTGGAAGCATTTTTTTTTTTTTTTTTTTTTTGCATTGTCATGAGTTAAGACCAAATCTCTATTTGCCCCGTGTCTCTGTCTCTCTGCCTTAGAGAGTGTTGATGCTCAGATGTAGATTCTTCTGTGTAATTTGGTATTACCAACCAAACTGAATGTATTCATTTCATTTCCTCTGGCACATCCGTTTTGCGGCCAGCGTCTCCTCCTGTTTTGTACTGTACAGTAAAAAATACTACACTTTCTTTGTGCTCTTTAAGAATACGCTCTTCATGCTGTGTTTTCTGCCCTAGATGCAGCTTTGTATAAAACATAAACTGTTATGTTTTTGTATCTCGGTTGAATGAGACAGAGAAGGTGGGCATTGAAAAACAAAACAGAAAAGGATTGAGTGTCTGCGAGCAGAGAATCTGGGGCACAGAAGCCGCCATGTGTGAAGCCACAGCCCTGAAATCTGCCTGATCCAATAGATTCTGTTTATCTGGCAGGACTACACAGCTTGCGCTATTGGCAATCTGGGAGAGATTTGGAGTGGGCTGCGGATTTGCGCAAAAGAGCAAAAGTAATACTGTCTACTCTCACAGTCTGGCAAACAAGCACATTTTTTTAGACTGGGCTCCTAACGAGGTTAATGGCGAATTTTCTCTCTGGGGACGTGGAGGTGTTACATTGTTAATGCTTATGTTCTTTGTCAGAAGATCTCGCTCTCTCATGCTGTTTTCCGAGGATTTTTCCATCACTGCTGCACCAGTAAATACAGACGAGACTTGCTGTTTTCCTACTCATATTACCATGATCACTTACTCCCTCCTTGATGCTCAATTCCCTAAGAGAAATAGAATTTGCTAAAACTGAAATCTGCCAGAGGTTTGAATTATGATTTGGTCACTCAAACTTACTCTTCTCAGGGAGTAGATTTGGAGTATGATTTGGTCTCTCTCTCTCTCGCTCTCTCTCTCTCTCTCTCTCTCTCTCACTCTCTGTCTCGCTCTCCGTCTCTCTCTGTTTTCCACTGGGCTTTGCCATATACTGTATCCAGGTATTTTTTTCCTTCATCCATTCCCTTCCTACTGCTGCTGTTTCTTTCCACTCACTCAACACCCACTCAGATGTCTGCAGCATCTCATGATCCAATTCACTGTCTTTCTACTGTTTTCCACTACAGTTGACCTCTAAATATCTAAAACACCTAGATTAACACTTAAAAAATAAGATTAAATTCATTAACGTGAGCAACAACATAAACTAGCTATGAACAATACTTGGTCAGCATTTATGAATCTAGTTTAAACTCACCATGAAATCAAAATTGTCTTTAGCTTTTAACCCTTTGCAGTTTAGTTATATAAGGGAGTCCCATAAGTTCTTAATAAACTTTGTTTTGCCCCATTTGAGCGAAGTACTGACTCACTTTAACTTTTTACATCTTTGTAACTGTGATTGTCACTACTTTCCTTGGGTCCCTTAAGCTTAAAATGTATTAAAATACAAAATAATGAATTGTGATTTAGGTGTTTTTTATGTTACTATTCTATTCTTGCTATAAGAATTCTATATACATCGTTTTTTATATTCTTTTGATCATTGTAACCCATCTTTCATGAATTTTTTTACCCACAAATCCATTACATTTTAAAAATTTCACAACAGGCCTGTTCAAACATTCATTTGATAACTCAACATTTCAAAATGGGCACAAAACAAATCACCAGTCTGTTAAACCAAATTTATCATTACATACCACAACAATCTTTTTTCATCCTTACATCTCTATCTTGAACATTCATTACCAGGTGAACATCTTTTTAACACTGAAGCAAACAGTCCTTTTCGCTGTACAACAGCTTTTTAAACGTATACCAGTATCTTTTCATTCATGGCTTGAGCCTCTGCTTATTAAGCTCTTAAGCTTTTATCCACAAAAGCCTCCAGCCAAAGTCCTGCCTTGTTCTCTGGCTCTTCTTAAAGTGTGCAACTGCTTTCTGCATTTCTGTCTAAATGACCTTTGTGCTCCAATAGTCATCTAGTGGGCTTGAATGTTCCCATGCTTCCCCATCACCAAAGCTCTGCTGGATCCTCTTCCCCTTGGGATCCTTTTGGACGGACTGCATCCCATTTCTCTCCCAATCTGCCTGACTGAAGAGAAAACTTCTCAGTACCCTCCAGAGACTGTTGGCCCAGAAGCAGCATCAGCAACCCCCCCCCAAGCATGATTCCCCCCCCCCCATGCCTCCACAGTAGACCCCCGTCCATCTTTTCTTCAACGGCCTTTCTTTTCCTTCTTCAGTTTTCTTTTCTCCCATGGGCCCAAACAGTTTTCCTAATTTTGTTTCATCAGTTTTTGGGAACTTTTCCCAGGAAAAACTTCTGTGGTTCCCAAAACTTTTCATCAACACCTTTGAGACTTTTCTTTCTTTGTACTTATGGGACAGCAAAGGGGTGCGCCTTCAAGTCTGGGTGACAGGCACTTTTTTGGCATGGAAGTTGACGCTTAGTATTTTTATTACTTTATAAAAGTCATACGAGAACTCTCTGACAAATCTTTTCTAATCCATTCCAGCGTTCTCACACTTCACTCCTCTCTACTACTTCTCTTTCAAAGCAGTCACTTCAGGTAGTCGTCAGCATCTTCTTTTGCCATCTTCGTTCAAATTTCTCAGCAGTCCTATGCTTTTTGCCTTTGCGAATGAATTGTGTCTATGGGTCTTCTTAGGTTTTTTGCCCTCTTTTTAAAGCAGCTTTACCCCCTTCTTATATTCTAATCCAGAGTCTCTTCTCTCTTCTTCCTTCTCTTCTCTTCTCCACCAGACCTTTTTCATTGTAACACCACACAGTATAACACCAGTAATTTAGCTGAGTTTAAGAGTTCTAAGCTGGCTTTTACTTGGTGCTTATTAGGCCTTATGTGCTGCTCCCTGACAATGCACAACACTTCAATGACCTCTTGAAAAACACTTCAATGATGGACCTCTGTTCAGAGTGGTAGTGTTCTTTAAGGGGTTAAATAATGTCAATGAAGAATTCACAAAATGAAAACAAAAAAACTGTATTACAAAACCACCAATTTGATTTTTAGTTGTTTTGCATAATTCTTAAAAAGAGTCCTTGTAGGTAGATTTTCTGAATCATTCAATTACATGTACCTCTAATTCTCTAAAACCATTTACAGCATTGGGGGGTTGAATATTTTTGAACACAACTGTATATATTTTTTAGAGATATACCTTTAAATTTGAGTCCACAAACCCTTTCCTAAAACTCAAAAGACTCTAACCAAATAATAAACCGGCAATATGAACTCGGCCTTCAATTGACTCAATATGAAAATCTAAATGTTAGCGTTGCAGGCCTGTTTGATGCTGGGGTACTTTGAAAATAAAAGACCACTTCACTCAACATGGAGCAAACACAGAAAAATGCCTTAAAGTTTGCAGTAAGAAGAGTATATTTCACCTCGCTCCATCAGATGCCCGTCAATGGTGATGATTTCCTCAGGGCCAAAGCCATTCCGAGCACTCATCTCTTTCGTGAACACTTAACCCCTTCATAAAATAATAATGATAATCTATCCTTTCCTTTTTCCCTTCCTACTCTAGCTGATGTTACTGAGCAATGAATGAAACTTGTATTGTGAGCACTTCCTGTGTCTATTTGCCTCTTCATGAAGAATCGCTTGTTCGTATTCCTCCCTTGTTAGTCGCTTTGGATAAAAGTGTCTGCTAAATGATTACATATAAATTTAATTTAACTCGGAAGTCTTTCTGGAATCATCCTCCTCTGAAAATAACACAAATCTTAGCGCTTCTGTCAACTCTGTTCTTTTAACACATTTTTGTGTGTTTTGTCTAAGTTGAAATGTTTTCTTGCTTCTCAGGTGATGCATCACCGGGACTCTGATCACAATGCATGGTGTTGACTCCTCCTACCATGTTCAGGTTTTGCCTTATCCACTGGCAAGTTGGGCATTTTGTTAACAACACCATATGGCGCAGAACTCCGTTGAGTTTGCTTTTCCTCTCAGTCCCGGATTCTGTATTGTATTGATTCTGGCAACATACTGAGAATGTTGTCTTTCCTCTGTTCCATCAGCAGATGTTTGAAAAAAAAAAAGGTCTTGCTTCACTCCCGAACATTAAGTAGTAGGGAGAATACCCTGTAGCGTCACATTTTGTGTTGTTATAGGCATGGACCAGATACCCCACATGTTGACTCCATTGGCACATTTTCTCATGTCCCAAGGTTCCCAACATTAAGAGCAGGGTGCAATTAAACCTCTTGGGCTGAGCATCACCTTGAATATGATATGGAGTGGCACATGATTTGAGTAGCAAGACTAGCAAGACTCTTTGATTAAATGGCTCTAAGTCACATCCTTGGTCGGAATGGATTCTTGAGGACAAGCCATAGTGCAAAAAATACTTGTCCACTAAGATCTTGGCAACTGTGCAAGCCATCTGATTCCTTGAGGAAAATGCCTGGTCATACCTTGAAAAATGATCTGTGACCACCAAGATGTTACTTATTCCATTTGAGTCATGCTTAAGAGAGAGGAAATCAATGCAGACTAGATCAGTTGGTCCATTGCTGGTATTTTGGTTCAAAGGAGCAGCTTTATTCCATGGCATTTCAAGACCATGTCCCTTGCTTCAACGCTTCAGTTACTTTCCTCAGGACAACATTATTCTTTTGGGCTTTTGCCAACACAGCCATAGATTTCTTCTCCAAGTTGACACTGTTCAGTTGAACAGGGAAAGCATGCACTTCGGGGATGCACTCAGGTGAGGCTCCTAGTTGTTCCACATACCTTGGTGATGTGTTGAGCTTTAGGTATTATGGAACTTATGGAACTTACCTCAGTCTCAGAGATGCTTTGCCAACCCTCGTTGTTCTCCACTTCTGTCAGGTTTATGGACTGCAAATCTGTATCAGTATTGTTTTTGCCTGGCCGGTACAGCATATCAAAGTTGTAGGTTGCCCCACCCAGCGATGAGTTTAGCAGTGTTATCGGTACATACAGTGCATTTGGCTACAGCCCCTAGCCTTTTAGCACCTTTTAGATTTACATCCATGTAGGAGATGTAGGGTTTGTTGGGCTCTGCAAAAGCTAGGACTAGGACATTAGTGAGACACTGAATGATTTGCTGAAAGGCATCTAACCATGACTGGTTCCAGGGGCCCAGACTCTTTCAGTTTTTTTGTTTTGTTTTGTTTTGATTTTTGTTTTTTTTTGCGTAACCCTTACTGTTATCTCAGGAACAGGTCAGATAATTGCAGCATAGTTAGCTATGAACTTACGGTAATACCCACAAAAGCCAAGAAAAATCTCAAGGTCTTAAGGTTCGTAGGCTGTGGCCATGCACTGACTGCCTTGACCTTGTCAGGGTCTGTTGCAATACCTTCGGCAGATACTATATGTCCTACATTCTTCACTTTAGTATGGCAGAATTGGCACTTGTCCAATGATACTTTAAGCCACACTTCCTTTAATCTGTCCAGGACATTTAGAAGTCTTTCATCATGCTCTTCCAATGACTTTCCAAAGACAATCAGATCATATAGGTAGACAAGGACCTGAAACAGGTTCACATCACCAACAGCTTTTTCCATCAAGCTTCCATCTTTTTCCATCCAATCATTTCCCCTGTAGCATACACTCAAACTGAAAGAATACGAAGGGGCATATATAGGCTTCTTTTTTTCTTATCCTATTCAGACATAGCTGCTTAGTAATAGCCACTTCTGAGGTCAAGTACAGAAAACATTCTACTCTCTGACAAACTATTACAATAGGGGAGACATAGGGGATTCATGATTCCTTATGACAACTTTCATAAGCTCCTGAATGTGTCTTCAAACATCATCAATATCTGTGGGAGCCAAACACCTGAAATGCTCATGAGCTGAAATGCTGAATATGGTGTTCCACTCCTTTCGCCAAGCCCACGTCCCACTTGTGTAGCAAGAACACAGAAGCTCTTTCCCACAATACCTGTTGAAGTCTCTGTTTCCATGTCTCAGAAAAATGAGAATGTCCAAAGTTAATGAGGTTTGTATCAATCAACCACTGTTCCTACTGGAATCTCTGTGTCCTTCAGAGATTCATTATGCATTAGTGCCGGGAAATGGTGGACATCCATTTCAGAATGTGGCAGTACCGTGGGTTGTAGTTACTCTCCAACCACAAGTGTGGGATTTGGAGAAGTCTCTACCAACAGAAGCTCTTCTCCCAATAGTTTGTTTAACTCTACCTTACAGATTGCCATGCAATACCCTTCCTGGGACAAGAAGCTAGGACCAAGCCACCTTACACTACCCACTCCTTTATCTTCACTGGGGACTTAGCTGTGTCACAACAATTTTTCGAAAACTGTACCCGCATTTATGCCCAAGTCCTGTGCAATGTCCACTCTAGCACTGTGTCTACACGGACAAGCCAAACATTTGAAAAGGTAAGAATTGGTTCTTAAAATTACCTGTGTTTGGTCTGGACTACATCTTTACGAAAAGATTCAGGCTAAGACTGAAAGGATTCCTGACCCCCTGTGATTTTGGAAACAGAATTCAATGTTTACCATCACATAACCCAAGTAGGGGTAGCAACTTGAGAAAACTTGAGAAAGCCACAAATGGCCAAACTTGTGATGGGGTTAATGGGAACGTCTGACAGATGCCGTTCGTACCAGCCTTCGAAGATGATAGTTACTTGCGAGCCACTGTCCACTAAGGCATCACATGCGTGTCCATTGACTTTCAGACATTGGACCAACCAAGCTTCTGGAAATTGCCTTTGTTTTTGTATGTCTTCTGAGCTCCTCTTGACTAGACAGTCAGTTCTGCCTTTGGCTCAGGTAAAAGCAAGTCTCTTTAGACTTTTGCGTGATTTTTAGAATTTTTGTATTTTGCAGTGAAGTGTCCACTTTCTCCACAGCGGTAGCAGTAATATTAATCTGAGTCACAGGACGTAGTTGTATGGACCAGGACAATTTCTGGAAGTCTCCACATGTAAGAAGTCAACATTGGAAATGGGCTTTTTACTTTCTGTTGTAATCTTTTGACCCCGTTTCTCTCAGTGCAGTCACTTCAGGGTCAGGACAACTTTCTAATGCTGTAGCGTTCATGATTAGACCTGTAGACACCATGGATTGCATGGAAGCAAACATGGCTTTCAGTTCCTTCAACTCAGTCTTCTTAGCTGGTTGCATTTCAGGATCTACAATTTCAGGATCTCACCAATTTCCTAAAGAGAAAGTGAGATTGTTGCCAAGTATTTTTTTTCTTACACATCTTACTTTCAAAGACATTCTGAGAACTCCCATTAAAGGGATAGTTCACCCAAAAATGAAAAATTATCTTATGATTTACCAACTCTCATGCCATCCTAGGTGTATATGTCTTTCTTCTTTCAGATGAACACAATTGGAGATATATTTTAAAATATCCTAGCTCCACCAAGATTTATAACGGTAGTAAACCCCCCATTTTAAAGCCCTCAAAAAATGTATCTATTCATCCTATAATGCATACTGCTCTGGGTGTTAATAAAGCCTTCTGAAGTGAAGCAATAGGTTTTTGTGAGAAAAATATCCATATTTACAAATTTAATAGTGTCAGGAACGTTCAGTTTAAATTATTGTCTTTTGTATATCAGAAAAATCAGATATACCTCTGTATCATTGCCCAAATTTGCATGTATTTATTTAATTTGATGATGAAATATGTGTGCAAACACCATACTGATTCATGTTTGGTCCAGGAGAGTGTGTGAAATACGTCTATAAAAACTTACACAAATACTTTATTTTCTGTATGATCTATGATCCATGTGCCGAGTGTTATTATACTCATTGCGGAGCAATGAAAAAAAAAACTGTGTGCAAGTGATAGACTTAAATTCAAATATATTAAATAAAAAAACAGCATGAAATAAATAAAACAAACAGCGCATTTAATCACTAAATTTGAGTTCAGTTGCTAATGCACCTGAAACATTTAACTCGCTTGATGAACATTAGCAGATCTCCATCCGAAACCAAATTTTGTAGTTAAACATACACTAAAATTTACAGTAGAATTAACATCAATTCCTGAAAGAAAGAGGGCACAGAAATGAATTGTTAACAGGTTTATTGGAATCCCTTGATGTTTCTGCAAACACAGTTATGGCAAGATTTGCAACAAGATATACAGTTTAGAGGAACTAGTTGCATCTGTCTTTTGCTCATGTTGAATATTTCTGTAATGAGGAGATTTGCTAACAAGTATTGTACAAAGCACTGATTTAAAAAAAAAAAAAAAAAAAAAAAATCAAAATATGAACAGGAAATGCTCTTTTGTCAGAAAAGAGATATGGCTTTGTCACTTCAAACAATGTATAGCACACAGATTCAGGTTTATCCCCCAAAAAAGAAAAAATCAATATCCATTAACACATATGTGTTAATGGGATCTGTGGGTTTTCACTAGTAAGCTGCATTTTATTCTGTTTCAACCATGACCATGCTTTGCCCTTATTTTGCACAAAGGTGCTGCTTGGTGGTAATGTGATTTGTACAAATGCATAGTTTTACATGTTAGACTCCCCAAAAACACATCTAAAAAGTCTTATGTAGACTGTCAAAGCTGAAGTAACAAGCAACCCAAAAGCATCCTGTGGATCCACACCAATTTTTAGTATTTCAAGCTTCATCATTTGGTGATGGAGTAACGCAAATTGCTAACATGCCGCAACAAGCATGGCAATCTATACTCTCTTATGATGTTGATAGACATCGGAATTCATATGAGGCTGTTAAGATTCAACTGTGATCCCTGCCCTACAGTTCTGTCTTTAGATTTTTCTTACATAAATGCTAATTTTTTTTTATACTCTTTTTAAAATTCCATATGTTTTTCACATACTGTATAAATAATTATAACAAAGAGCATTGCTAGTTCACATGACATCAATAACTTGTGAAACGGAGAAAAAAAAAAAAAAAAAATGAAAAAAATCCTTTCTGACAGTGCAAAACTAAAGAGTTCAGTTTCAATGTTTTATTTTGCTTGGTTTGATTTTTATGTATATATTTATTTAAAAAAAAATCTGGGATAAAAAATTTTGGCAACCACAAGTTCTTTTCCTTTCAGCATAATATAGCTAACCTCTGAAGTGAGCACTGTGTTGTGTTTTTTTGTTAGATTTGTAGGCAAAGCGATGGGGGAAAACACAAACATACAATTAGTTCACATTACTACAGACCAAAATGACAAGTTTAAAGTTTGTGACATTCAGGGAGTAAACAAGTCTCTCTTGCTGTGAAAAATGAATATAAAATAAATGTATATTCATCATGCTCTCTGGTTCGTGTTCTGGATTCTGATTGACTACGGGCAATAAGTAACTGTTAAGGGGCAAATGTGTGAACTTCATCCCAATATCCGACAAATATTTAATATAGAAATGTTCCATACAACTCAACATAATAATTCACTGATTTATTTACAATAGATACTGTTAAATGGTAACTTTTGTGAGAAAAAAGGCACAAGTTTCCCTTCTTAAATACACTGTAAACATCTTTTCAAAAAGCATGCATAAACATTTCACTTTACAAAAGATCTCATATACTCTTTTTAGACAAATTACTAATATATTGTGTCCAGCAAAATAGAATCTCTCAAAAATACTTCACATCCTAGGAACCTTTTAACATTTATTCTTTTTATATTTATATATCTGTGTATTTAAAAAAGGGAAAGGTTGGGGGAAAGAGACTACTTGTAAATAGCTTTGCAACATCTAGTTTTAGGTCCATCAAAAACTTTCAACATACAGTGTATTGACAGGTCGGTGAATTGGGATTTGCCTGGGTACCACAGATTGATTGATTTGTTCTTTTTGAACTATTATAATTATGTCCTCCAACAGTCGTTTACCACCAACCAGCTACATCACAAAGGCAAACATCAAAATTTCTTGGACCTTTCCAGTTCACAAACGTCCCAAACTGAACACCCCCTCCCCTCCCCTCCCCTCCCCAAAGCACATTACATAACCAACACAATAGCAGAACATCTAATATCCCAATTATCACATTATTGTGTCTGTGCAAATCAAAATCAGCCAATAGGATCATACTAATCCTATCACAGAGAAAACCAAAAATGCCCTCTGAAAAAATGAAGCTTTCTTGTGCCTTTAAGAGATTTGAGAGAAACAGAAAAACAAATACACGCACACAACTGCATAAAACACACAAACCTTCATTGTCCTCAGACTCACAGCATTTCAGAACAAGCAGTACCTCTTTTGATTCCATCAGTAGCACAGTGGGGTTATGAAACAGTGGTCCAAATTCCTTTTTTTAGATACAATTCACTCAAGTACTCTCAAGTCGACTGGTATTTTCCCAAAATAGCTATGTTTTAATTGTGAGGTGGTTTAAATCAAAAATGTTCTATGTACAATGTTTGAAAAAGATGCCTACAAGCAACAATTATAATCCTAAGATAGACATATATTGTGTTTATGAGCAGGTTACTGTTATTGTTGTTTACTAATATGAAAGCTGTATGCTTCAAAAAAGCTGATTAATCCCATACTGTATCTAACTGTACATGTGCTGCTACTGAAAATTATCTACTTTTTACCTTAAGAAAACAGAAGCACCTTGTTAGAAAATGGCTTCTAGCTGGATTGATTCTTTGAAACAAAACAAATTCTTTACAATCGTATAAAATGCTTTTCTCCTCTGGAACTGTAAATTAGTACTGTATTTTGCTTAACGTCAAAAGGGAGCTGGTTTAGTGACAGCGTAGGTACAATTGACTAAATTTGCTACGGTCCTAGCTTGCACACAAAATGTGGCATGTGTGTCTGCGTGAGCTTAATTTGTACAAGACGAGCCATAATATTTCCTGTATTGCAAAAAGAAAAAGAAAGAAAAAATCAACCTATCCAATAGCATTTTTTTCGAGCTGCCATTTTTCAGCTTAATCGGGCCACCATAGCACTCCATCAGTGTGGCCGGTACTCTCACATGTAAACACTTCAAGTCATCAAAATATACATTGATGCCATTTTTGCAGATAAATTTAGATTTGATTCTCTCTTCAATAACTTTTATGCACCAATTAGTCACAATTCAGCTTTATTTCATGTATTGTAGCCCTTGGAATATGTCCTATCTCATTTCGTCTTTGCAAACACCCCAATTTAATCTTCTTTTCATGCAACTGATACGATTCTGGACATATTGCTGTCTCAATTAATTTTACGAGCTCTAAATTTCGGGCGAGTTACATAAGAACGCAGTGATATTTACTGGCAGATTGACAGGTCTCGGAGTCAAGGATATGTCTAGTATGTGGGCCCATATTACTCTGTGTGTGTGTGTGTGTGTGTGTGTGTGTGATGTATTAACATGTGACTGTGCACTATAGCTTTACCAAAGAATATGGCTTCGTATCCATATAGAACATTGTCAGCATTGTCTTTGGGGGTAAGAAACGCACTGTCACATGAAATAGGAGTTCTTCTCTGTTGGCCGGGTACAGAGATCACACTTTGCCTTCCCTCACTACGCAAGCCTTATATGGCTTTAAACCAAGCCTCTGTTACGCCTTGCTTTGTGCATAGCGGGCTTGCTCTTGTTTGCTCTCTGAGGGCTGGCTGTCCTCTGTTTTTTCCTCTCATTTGATCCTTCATTTTTCCCTCCTTTTGCAAGCTTTCAGTCATTTCTTATGAAAGAAGAGGGTGTGTGTTAGGCCTGATTCAACCTTTGGTATCTGGTCACTGATAATTTCCACCAGCATCTCGGGGAACTCGACTTTCAGAGCCTGGGATTCACGGAAAGTGTAGAAACAAAAGTCCAACAGGCTCCCCACAAGCTGTAATGAGAGAGAGAACACTTCTGTCAAGGGATCTGTCATATTTAATTCAAAATGACAGTCCTTATCATTAATGTGCTGGTGAAACATGAGTCTGGGTAAACATGTATTAATGTATTAGAAAAGAAAAGACAGTAGAGCAGCTGAGCTCATTTATGGATGCTCGGTCTAACTGACCAAAGCGCTTTTAGGGAGAACTTGTTTCTTTTCATCTTACAAATTAATAAATCAACACTGCTGTCAAGTGTTCTTTGCCCTCAAGTGCAATTCAAAACATCTTTTCCAGTACTTTTGTGAGCTATTACAAAATGTTGAGCTGGCAGCAATGCAAAAAGTGATTAGAAATGAACAGCTCTCAGAAATGAACTGCGGCTCTCTTTTTCATGTGAATGCACACTTGACATAACTCTTTAATAATCTACAGCTACATTTTAAACATCAATGTTTTTCAGCTTTTAATCATATAAACATTTGTGAGTCACTTCTTGTGGATACATAAATATCAGCTCATTCGGAATATTGAGCTGATGTTTTTGAGCTATTTGATTTGAATAAGAATAGATTTAGGTATGTCGGAATGGGGTATGCACTTACTGCAGATACTATTAATAAAGCTGATGATTTCCACTTGTAGAAAGAAACTCTATAAACTCTGTCCCATTTATTTACCCCAGGGTTTTTTCGCTCCAGGAACTCCAAGGATGTTAACTTAAGATATTAAATATGATTGGTGCAAAAATGTTTCCTGACGTAAATCATGAGATTAATCACTAAACTTGTTTTATTCTATTGACAGTCATTTTTAATAAGAAGAAAAAACAAAGCTTAAATGTCTTGCATTAATAGTGGGTAAAGAAACCGTGAACATAATATAAAATGTTTTCAGGAATTATGATTTAATTTCTTGTGGCTTTAATGCACAATGACAATACAAAAGCCAATTATTTAATTTATATATATATATATAATTTATATATAAAAATTTTTTTCACAGTATACATCATCTTTTTTCAAGAGCATTTAAACTAATTCTGCTTTAAAACGTTGGAAAATATTATATTATGTTATATCATGTGACTCGCGTTTGATTCAAGAACCTTAAAACTGATTCGCTTGAACATTATTTGAAATTAAACTTAGAATTTTGACAGATCTTTTGGAAATTAAATGAGGTATTTCTTACATGACAGGGATAGGTTTGGAGAGGTATAGTAAGGATTTCTAGATGTGTATGAGTGCCTTCTGACAAAGCAATAAGCTTAATAAACTTACTCTGGATAATTTGAGCAGATCTGCATCTGACTTTGCTTTCTATTAGCTGACAACAGAGGAGTGTTTCAACTTACTTCATGCATGGCGTCCAATAGCTTGGTGAGCTGGAAGAAGCGCTGCCATGTCTGGCCAGAATTGTTAGTGGCTTTTCCAACTGAGCGGCGGAGCTCCTTGATGTAATTCACCCGCATCTCCTCGAATGCCCCTTGGTTCTTCAGACCATCCTTCGGCACT
This sequence comes from Opsariichthys bidens, assembly GCA_037194245.1. Classification (NCBI taxonomy): domain Eukaryota; kingdom Metazoa; phylum Chordata; class Actinopteri; order Cypriniformes; family Xenocyprididae; genus Opsariichthys; species Opsariichthys bidens. The sequence goes on along the minus strand of CM074292.1, from coordinate 16,983,815 downwards.
GTCAATAAAAACGCATGTCACTTTGCAACAGTGGCCAGTAGCAGTGAGTAAAACAATACTATTTCCTTTAAGTTGCATTTGTCTGTCTGTCTCTTTATTCGTCCTTCCATCTAATCTGTCTGTCTCGCAGTCCACCTTCTCAGGTGATTAATGTTCCCTTGTGTGAAGTTATTCAGGATTAACTCAATCAAAGTAGTGAAAAGTACTTTCACTTTTGGCAGATGAGATATAGCTTCTCATTCAGGTTGAAGGGAGTAATTCTCTCCTATCCTGTAGAGAGCAAGTGCACTTATGGCCTACAGCCAACCATGCGAAATGGTATTCAGCTTCTGGACCGCTGAAAAAGAAACAGTTTGTCCTCACCCTCATTCTACCCATCTATTAACAATATTCAAATAACGTCTGTTCTGATGAAATTAGTAATTTTGTTGCATCTCACTGACTGGCTAATTGAATTGCTTCATTTCTGTTTGCCTCAATGTGATTTTGATAACAACAATCAACTTTTGCAGACAAAGCAATACGTGCTAAAAAAGCAATTACCTAGCGGCACCTTAAGGTTGTAGTGATAATTATGGAAAACTTTTAATTAAAAAAAGTTTTTATTAAGATGTATGAACCAACATCATTTAATAATACTCTGTATTGCCTTAAGGCACAAGCATGTTCCCAATTCTTAGAAGAGAACTAACTTAAAAGATTACACATTTTGTTAACATTACCAAATTACAACAAGATGCTTAAAGCTCTCAACACTATGTTTTCAGAGAAGAGCACCTCTGTTCATTGGGGTGTGTTATACCCGCAGTCACCTCCCCCTGTTTTCTTCTCTCCCACTGACCCACATCGAGTCTCATTAGCCACAGGCTGCCATTTAGAGCCACAGCGAATAAAAGTGGGACGATTACCCCACGCTAATTGGTGTCTTGTCAAAAGAAATCAATTCTTCTGCCAGTAGAATCTGTCATTTTGTTGACATAGGAAGAGTCAGTAAAGAGCTTTGCAGCGTGCAAGGCGACAATGAGTCAGTACTCTGGTTAATGCACTATTCATTAGATTAACATAAAACTGATGCTATTGATAGCAACAACTTCAGATGTGGAGATACAGAGAGTTCGATAATATTAAGGTCAAGCAACAACACTTATCAACATAATGTTGATTACCACAAAAAAGGAAAAAAATCAAGGCAATTGTGATTTTGATGTAAAATGGAAATAAATGGGGCATTTTGTTTGAGGTTTTAAAAACAGAAATGTAAGAACTTCTGTTGAAACATTGTCTTGGACACATCTTAAAATTCCACATATGTCTTTACAAAAAAGATTAGTAAGCTTTTAAATGCATGCATATTGACTTGCATATTGTTTACAAATAAAATATATATATATATATATTAAAAGTGAGTATTTTAATGTTTACGGATTGACCAAATTAACTGTAAAAGGTTTATTTTATTTTATTATTTTTTATTTTTTTGAGAAAAGCATAGACAAAGAAAGATTAGCAAGCTTTTTCTTACATGCATATTGACTTACATATTGTACATATTTTTTTTTTTTTTTAAAGTGAGTATTTTAATGTTTACGGATTGGTCAAATTAACTATAAAAGGTTTATCTTATTTTATTGTGTTTTTTTTTTTTTCAGAAAAGGATAGACAAGTCTAAATTCATTTATTTAGTTATTTATTTGAGGTAATCAACATTAAGTGCTGTCGATTGAGCTTAACTTAGAGTATTCATTAGAGCTTCTCACACTTTAAATAGTTAACCCTGGTTATTCTAAACTCCAGGTAAATGGAATCCTGGGTTATTTTGCTTCACGTTTCACACTGCTCGTAATTTATCTCGGGTTAACAATTAATCCTGGTTATTCGTAAAGTGACGTTTCACATTGTACATTTCTAAACCCTTGGTTAACATTCTTATTTGCATATTGTGCTGTCAGTGTCATTGATTAGATGAAAGCAGCATGTGACCTGTTTACATAAAAGCTCTAGGACTGCACATCCTCATATTGCCAACTGTACTACCGAATTTGTACATTTTGGACAATAGGTAAGGTAAGAATGAAACGGTCTCTTCTTCACTTACATTGTCATGTTTTCTCTCAGCATTTGACATTTTCCCTCTCAAACGCTGAATTTACTGTTCAGGTGTTTCTGTGACTGCCCAAAGCATGTGAATATGAGGCATGTCATTGAAGCGCCTAGCTGTAATATTCTAACATCGCATTTTTTCACAATGTTCAAGTTTGGCACCGCAAAAAGCAGTGCTAACCCTGCTCCGGAGCATGGTTTCATAACCCCAGGTAAATAACGGTGCTAACCCCACTTCTAAATTACACGTGTGAAACGTTCCTTTACCTGGGGTTAAAAGCAGTGTTTCGAACGAAGATCACCCGGGGTTAAGTGCAGTGGGAAAAGCCCTATTTAATTTTATCATTTAAAAGCAAGGAACAGTTTAGGGACTAGCTCTTTAAATTTAATACTACTTAATTTAAATTTTGTTATATAATGCAAAGACATTACATAACAAATAAAATGTCTTCGATGAATGTTCATGAAATGAATGTAAGTTTCACTCAACACAAGACTTCTGTCAAGGAAATTAACATTAATAACAATACCATCACACTGGCACCATGAATTTTATAGACAATTTGCTTTTAACACAATAGTGTAAAAATAGTCCTAGTGTATGAGTCTACCTACAAAAAACAGGTTAAATAATGGACTTTATTAAAAAAGGGGAAAAAACGAGAGAGGATTTAGTTTAGTGACTCAGTCTTTAGCAGGTCAACGTTACCATCGCAAATAAGGTCATGTGAGAGCCTGCAGGGCTTCTGAAACCTTAGCCAAGGTCAAAGAGGAATAACAGCCTCTCTCTCTCTCCACTCTAAAACTACAGCAGCCCTGAAGCCCCACAGTAGAAAGCATGACACAACAACTTTAACAAAGCAAAAAGGGTTGATAAAACTTTACAATTAACCAAAATCTCAGAAAATGTTGCATTCTTAAAATTAAAACATTAAGCTGTAATCATACCATTAGATAACATGCCAACACAACAAATAGAAACAAAACATTTGCATAAAGTAGATTGCAACGAAGTGCTCTAATCCACAATTATTTGTGTAATGAGTGAAATACAGAAACCAGTTTATTTATTAAACAAAGAAGCTCCTCCCTGCATATCTCATATATTGAACAGTACAGCAAATGTTATTGCCCTTTAAAACAGCAATGACATGCATAAGCTCCATCCATCATGACATTTTATTTTTATGTTGATTTTGTTTCGAGAAATCATTTTTTTTTCCTTTTTTTTTTTTTTTTTTTTTAAAGAATAGCTCCATCAAAACCTCCAGCTCTTCAATTATGTACCATTTCTGACTACACTTCTCCCGTTCTCCCTCCTTCCATGAAGCTCTCTTTTTGGAGTGAAAAACACCAGCTCCTGGAGCAGTGCCCATCTCCTGACTGAATTTTATTAAGTACAGCAGGGCTCTCTGGAAAGGCTCCAGAGGATCAGCAAGTGGTTGTGCATCCCAAAATCTATCCTGTATGAGAATTCAGAACTCAAACTTATTCTCAGTCTCATATGCTGTAAGTCCGCGGCTGCATTTTTTTCTTATTAAATAATTAGCAACAATATAAGTAATAATCATTATTATTATCATTAATTAATTATACTTGATATGTAGTTATATAATATTATAGTATCAATTATAGTATATCATATATGGATGGGACACTTTTTATTGTGCATTAATTATGACTATGCGTAAATATGATTTTAGCCACCCACGCTGTGAGGAAAGAGGTGAAAGTGTTCACAATTTGTTGCATCAATTAACGTGATCCATTAAAGCTCATGGAAATTTCTCTGATCTCACACACCCAAGGTAAACGTAGCGATAGACATTCATTCATACATTTGCTTATTTTCCTCTGTCGGCTGACTCTCGGTATGTAAAAGACGCACATCTGTGCACACAATCTCACCTGTGCTGAGCAGCAACAGGACCTTCATGGCGAGGAACTCCTCGTAAGTTAGCTGTAGACGGACAAACTCCTGGCTCACCTGCCGCATGCCCACACACAGATCATACATGGCCGACTGCCGCATACGTTCCCTGGTAAAAGAAATTGAGAGGATCTGTAGTAAACAACGTCATTGTCACATTGTTAAAAATTGCAATGCAAATACAGTTAAAAGAATATTTAAACAATTAGAAGGTACTTGAGGCACCATTTGGGGTTTATTAGATTACCACATTGGCAGAGCCCTTTGGAGAACCTCTACAGTCCTAAATTAACCATCTTCTACTGCCAAAACAGAAATAGCCAAAAGTGATCTGATGAATTCTATCTTCATGGGCTGAACGCTATGTTCACAAAAGCTCCAATAGCTCACATAATTAATCAATTACAATTTAGTTTTTCACAACATTTGGTTTCATCATGACGCCATCTTGGCTGGTTATTGATTTACTAGACAGCTTTGCTGATCTGCCAGTGTGTTTGGCTCCAGGTATGTGTCTGTCTTCCTGCATACCTGAATAGGTGAATGCATGTACAGTATTTGTCTTCCAAAGCCGTCTAACCTGCTGTCATTCTGAGCTCAGGTGTGCCTACTTTTTGTCTGCCAGAACTGTTTCTTTCTTCCCATTCTTCCAATCTGACAGATCTTTGTTTAATATCCTATACTTCAATCTGTTTTCAGATTAAATGAGAAAAGAGTTCAGTTCCTTGTTACAGTAGCTGTAAGAATGTCAGTTTACGGTGTCGTTACAGTAGCTTTTCTTATTATTCTTTTTTTTTGTTTACACCATTCACATTCTCTCATAAATGATAGCTCTTGTTGAGAAACACACAACGAAATTGCATTTATTGTTGCTCATCTTTCAGTTGCTACGGAGAGGGTTTCTTTAAGTGATTTTAATGAACACTATGAGAGTGTGGAAGTTGGATGAACTATATACATACGCTCTGTCAGAGATCACGATACACGTGTGTATTTCTGGCTCCTTTTGACATACTTTTAGAAGACACTGAAAAGTGTCTCACTCAAAACCTGGAAACTTTTGTTTCAAGGTAGACTGAAATGTTTTCAATCAATATCTTTTAAGGCCACTGCTGCACTGCACTAGCTGGTGTCGCTTCAGGACCTAGATTTTACATTGGACGTTCACGGACCAATATGTGAAGCCAAACATTAAAATGTAATAATATAACAATGAACTGCATTGATCCCAGTATATATATATATATATATATATACAATTATTAATATGTCATAAGCTGAATGGGAAATTTCTATTTTCTATATGTCTGTTTAATGGTGAATAATAATAATAATAATAATTAGGTTAGTATTTCACCTTGTGTTGTTCATGGCTTTCAATATTTGGGGCATGTACCTGTCCATGTTTGCATCTGTGTAATTTAGCATTTTCTACCATTTAACAAGATAATTTGAGGTAAAAGTTTGATTGCATGCACATCCTATGACCAAAAAAATGTGTTTTTTCCTTTTTAAGAGCTTATTTATTTTGCCATCTTAACTTCGTTCAATGAGCATGTTAAGAAACTGCTGTATAATACACACAATTTTCAGTGTGAACGTTCTGTTTTATATATATATATATATATATATATATAATGCCAGCAGTGCTGTATCACATAGCTTATATTAGCTTGGACAACCCTTGAATTGTTGTCACAATCTCAAATAAACAGATTCATGGTTTGTCAGGAGGCAGTTAAAATGCAAGACTTGTGGGACTGTGCTGAAGGGACTGCTAATTGTGGAGACTGTTTGTCATCAGGATGAGTCGAATTCGCGTATAAGGTGCTAAGCATATATCAATATGTAATCATGCCAGTTAATTCAGTTAAGACAACTTTTGTCCAAGTTCATTCTATCAAAATCATTTGGCAAATGCAATGAAGTACTCCAGTTTTCCTGCAGGGGTCACTGTGCTCTATTTTTACGCTTCTCCCACTACACTCAATAAATGGACATTTAGATTTAAAAAGCACACAATCACGCTCTTTCCACTCAACACTTCTCGTCGATTGTGCTGATTATGTGCCCCATTGACCTAACTCCCTGCCCTGATCAAACGTTATTAAGAAGCGTTTATAGGGAAAGTGTATTTCCTAGTGGAGTAATTGAAGGGACAGGTTTGAGGTCACATTTGCACGCCTGCTGGGAACATGTTTTTTGAGCTTATCATTTTGTTTTTTTTATCTTAACTTGCGTAACTCGAAGCAGCAAATTCCTTAGACGGGTTAACCTAAGGCCAATGCTTGTTGTAGTTTATTGAAAATAAGTTTTTTTTGTTTGTTTTTGTTTTTTTTTATCATTGTTTGGATGGATTTTGAATATCATGGAAATCAACATCTCTAAGTGAAGTAAGCATGCAGTGTTGTGTCGGTTAGCTTACTCATTGAAGACGAGGTCAGGGGCGAAATAGAGCATTTGGGCGTTGGTGTGTTTGTAGGATCTCCAGCTGAGAGAGAAGGAGGAGAGACACATCCAGGAATACTGGATCAGTGTGATTTGGTCCTCAATGGGTAGACTGCGGAAACCTGGAGGGGGGGAGGTGGGAGTTAACACAGATCGAAGAGACATATGGGATACTCGGGGGCATGACTTGCCCTAAAGCAGAGCTAATATTAAGCCATAACTGTAGGCTGTAAGAAACAAAACAGGATCTACTATTCACTGCTTTTGTTCAACCAAAAAAAAAAAAAATACTATGGTGCTTTTTTTTTTCTCCTTCTTCTTCTTCACTATTGGAGATTGACAGCCCTGTCACTATGAACATTTGTTAAATGGCAAGAGCCGTGTCAAAAAACTCAAACACATAAGGGTTCAGAATGATATAAAGTATGATAGAATCTCCATACTATTCTTTTAAAAGAGACATTGTTTTTGAGTAAGATGCACACAAGAATTGATGTGGGATAGTAATATATTGTTTGGAAAGCATAAGTGAAGTCTTATTTACTTCTTAAGTATCCTGTGTGGCTGTTGCCAACCTAACATTGTAAGGCCGATTCCGAGAGCTGCATAAATTTGTTCACAAATGAAAAAGCCTTGCAGTGCAGTTGCCACAATCGGGTTTACATGAATCGCTGAAGGTTTCCACTCATTGTCCTGTTGTCAAAGAGAGTTATCAATACAGCAGACTGGTTTCTTGCCAAAACTCACATTGAGAGCTAAGAAGTCGCCCACAAGCTATAATTTCAGCCACATGAGGACCCACTACAGTATAAGCTTATCGGTGAAGCATAGACTATTTTTAGCTTGTCTGCAACAAGCAAATTCAGTATTGACTATACTGGTGTGTTTATGTATGCTAACACCATCAACATAGTATTTCTTTTGAACAGTAACTTTTCAGGCAATCTCTGAGCATCCCTTGTGTTCTCCGTTTTCTCACATCATCCTTTTATGAACCGAAATTGTCAACGAAACTTGCACAAACGTACAAAACGTAAATTAGAAAACATTTTCCCATCAAATTCTCATTCCTGTCAGCTGTTTAAAATCACATGTGAATCCAAGAACAATGTGCAAATGGAACAAAATAACTAATAATGAACATCTGCAAGTCATCACTTGTAGATTGGGAAAGCGTGTAATGCATCGACTGCCGAAGCCAGCCTGTAAAGTCTTTGAAAGTCGGTGAGCCAGTTTGCCCTGCTGTGTTTTCAGCCTTCTATTTATATTTCCGGATATAGCAAGCAGACACCCTGGTATCAAATAATTGCAATACAGCAAATGACCGTCTTGTAGCAAGGTACCTTGAAAACTTAATTTGGAAAGCCAAAAAAAAAAAAAAAAATTATAAAATCCAGATTGATATTTAATATGAGTTGTATGAGACGGTTCATTGTATAATACAGTAGAGTGTAATTTACTCAACATATGATAGTGATTCTCAATCAGTCAATAAAGTGTTACTACAGACAAAATTAACCTTTGATTATTCTATATGATAAGCCAACCCGCTTTTGAAACTCACTTGGAAGCTTGTGGACATGCATTACCATTCAAAAGTTTTGAGTCAGTAAGATTTATTTTTTTATTTATATTTATTTAAGAAATTAGTACTTATATTATTCAGAAAGGATGCCTTAAATCAAAAGTCACAGTAAAGATGTCATTTAAAAAAAATCAAATAAATGTGGTTCCTTCTAACTTTCTGTTCATTGATAATAATAGGAAATGTTTCTTGAGCACCATATCAGCATTTTGAAGAAATGGCTGCTGAAAATTCTGCTTTGCCAACACAGAAGCAGATTACATTTCAAAATATATTAAAATGTAAAAGTTATTTTAAATGAACATTATCACACCAGTAGCCATGCGATATGGCTGTACATCAGCACGGCTGTGATTCAGCCGTATGGTAATAACAGCATGCTATGAGTGTGATATTGCATTTATACAACAGTTCGACGGCACCAGTGCGTAAATAAGAAATAACAATGGAGCGTCTTTTAAACGCTCTTTTGAGCAGAACTACTTCCTTCCGCAAATTCAAATCTTAAGTTTGACCGAGGTTCCGTTACTAATTCTTGAACGTCACTTTAGAACTAGTAACGAAGGAATGTCGAGTCCTTACATTGAAACTCATTACAGTACAGTATTAGAGAGAGAGAGAGAGATTGCCTGAGAGAGCATTACCTGTGTCTGATATAACATTCATTCTTCAGGTTGATGTCCATAATATTATATCCATTATAAAATCCATTTGAATGACCACTTAGGAAAGCGATCTTTGCATTCGTCCTTTTTACAGTTCAGTTAATTTTCCTAAAACAATGTCCTTTGTTTACAAAAGTCCCTTTTAATTTAAAAGTCTCTTGCAACTCACTTACTCATTCGCTCGTAAAGTTTGTCGCCATCTAAAGGCGTATTAACTTTCCCTAAATCCATATTAAGGTTATTAAAAGGTCCTTTCTCAATACTAAATACAACATATTATTTATATAAAACAGCAGCAACAGCAGCAGCAATTATAAATGACAACTGGAAGTAAACGCAATTTCTACAATTCAGTCAAACGTACAAAAGCACAGTGCTCTACAGGATGTAAGTCAAATATAGCCTTAAAGGTGCACTATGTAGTTTTTTCGTCCGCTAGAGGTCGCCTATTCTAAACAAAGGCGTAGCTTGATGACGTCAAGTTTGAGCGAGGAATCTTGGGACATGTGGTCTTCACCTCACAGCCGGTGGAAAAGAATCGGGATGGACTCATGGCAGAAATCATGTTCATGGATGTGATTATTAACATTACTGTAGTATGAAGCAGAGCAGGACGAGTGTTGTGGGAGCTGAACGAGGAGCTGGAGCATTTGCTGAAGAGAGACGAGCGCAACAAACGCCTCGCGAGCAGCAGAACTTTTATTATGCCACGGTCGCCGATGCCGCTTTTCCGGTCACGAGTATGAAACAGCTTTAAGTATAACGCAGCTTTGTTTATCATATTAGATACATTTGAGTGTGCTGAAAGAGATGTTATAACATTACTCTGTGCGTTCGCTCGGCGGCTGCTGTGAGACACTTGTTGCACACTGCAGTAAGATCGATATTAGAATATCATATTAAATGGTGGATGGGCTGTTGATAAATGGCATGCAAATTAATTTTAAAACGTATTGTATGATGGAGAAATTCTGTATTAGTGGAAAATAAAGCTACATCTGATTATGCTATATTTGTGTTTTTCTCTGAGGTATGGTAAAGCGTGGTACTTACAAAAAAATCAAGAAAATTAGATTTAAACAATAAGACTAAACGTGTTGAGCTATATTACAGTAACTAGTTTTCCGTCTATGAATGTATCAAAACAGATGTTCCCTTGTAATATATATTAAAGCATCTTTGGTGTTTCCATGGTTGTTACAAAATAAAACCGGAAACCGAGGGTAATTTGGGGATTTGACGCCATTTACTGGCGACTCCCTCACACGTCCTGGATCCATGTTAAAATTGCAATTTTCTCATGATTTACAAATAATTGTAAACATTGGGATATTGTAAGTACTCAACTGAACAAAATATATAACACTGGCCTAGTGATTTTCAGATATTTTACTACAAAAGTTTTACATATTGCAGCTTTAATGTTAAATTATTAAATTTATCATAGCCCAATTCGGTTTGCTCAGGGACAAGTAATAAATTAATAGACCCAAGATTGCCCATTTTATGTACTCTAAATTAATTATATCATGTTTAACCACTATAAGAGTCAGCGGCAAATCCCTGAAGCACTGGTGAAGATGAAGCTGTTCATGGTGGGTACACAAGCACTGAACAGCCGCTGACGGCTTAGAGCTCGCATTTGTTTAGAAAACGTCTAAACAAATTTTAAAAATAGGCACAATGATTAAATATGAGTCGCATATTTCAGGTCTAAACAACTACATTCTCGCCTAAAAAACTCGTTAAACTACAACAAGTGTAGTATTTGTAAAAAAAAAAAAAATGCGGTGGATTTGCTCAGCAGCCATGATAAGTCACTTCAAGTGGAGTGATGCAAACGGTGAAAAGGTAGGAGTGCTGTAATCACTAGACTATCGCTCAGCTCTCAGCCAATCAGATTCGAGAACCATACAGAACTGTTGTATAAATGGTAACAATATTTCAGAATAACATTTTTACTGTTTTCTTATATAATAACTGTAGCCTTGGTGAGCAGAAGACACTTTCAAAAGCATGAACAATTTTGACTGACTCCAAAATTTTGAATTGTCGTGTATATGTTAATATAAAGTTCAACCCTTAGAGATTTCGCAAGTGTCAGTCCCTCTTAAAAGCATGAAGAATTAAGTGTGGGCTCAAGACATTGACCTTCCGAACTTGATTTATGTAAATTGTGTTTTGAAGATGACGACCCTACTATACCAAAACACCTGACAGGTCAAGGATTTTATCAATGCACATTTCAGAGACCAACAGCTCAACTGGTACTTAACCTTGAACTACAAATGGCTAAATAAAGAGAAAACAACCAGAAGTGCAGAAGACCAAGACGCAATCTGAGAAACAACCAAATTTGCCTAGAATTGTACCTGGAAGTACTTTGGCCCACTTGACCACTCGGATCATCTGTTTGCCGGCGAGTTGGTTGAGGCTGGTGAGCAGGTGGTCGGTTGTGTCGGGCTGTGTGTTATCATATCCAGCGAACACAACTTCAGGCTCTATGAGCTCCAGGACGCTACACACGGACGGTGACAGAAACGGTGCTACCGTGGGGACGTGGGGGACAAGAGCGGTGGACGAGCTCAACTCTTTCTCGGAGGTCAGAAATGGAGGGCCATCCTTTGAGTTCTGCAGGGAAGAATCCTCGCTAACGCTCTTCATCTTTCCCAACTTCTTGGACTTTCGTGCTGAGAGAAAACAAACATGTATTATTAAAGATGTTCGCTTCAGCAGCCTGATCCATTTTATGAATAATTACAATTTATGTTAAACATTGAGGGATTAAAATCATTCATAAGAAAGATAAATAATTTGGAATGAACAAGATATTAATGAAAAGACTTAGACTTTAAGCAGTGTTTTTACCGTTTTTCCATATCTGAAAGGAGCCGGAGCTGATAGAAGTAATTATTGAAGTAAAGATGGATCTTATTGCAGGGATCACAGTTTAAATCCCTACTGTATAGATGTGACCTCTTATGTAGTTCAGCAGGATGCTGTTAATTGACTGTGTGTGTGTTCCAATTTGATATTAATTGCAAGATTTCTGTGCCAACAGATTTTATATCACATCAGTAAGTGAGACTGAAGGTGGCATATGTGCTAGTTCCAATAAATGCTCAGATTTTCTAATCTTTCAAATGCATAGTCATTTATTATGTATGTATTTATTATGTATGTATATATATTTATTTATTTATATATATATATATATATATATATACACTCTGTTATTTTATCAACTATCCAAATAGAAAAAAAGCAGAATGATAGACCCCTTTCAAGTATTGGAACCTAATCATAACGTAATTTAAGGTGAATATTAGGTTGAATTGCTCTCAAGATGCCCTCAAAGGACAGAATGGACAAAAAAAATAGACATTACTGCAGGAAAACATGTTTACTGAACTAAAGCTACAGTATATACTCTTATTCAGTGATAATAGCTGGTTTAAGATATATGCATTTGTTGACATCAACATTTGTTAAACTTTTTTTTTTTTTTTGTATTAATATTTATTTATTTAACTAACATTTTCCCTGACAAATTGAAGCCAACCATGTAGAACTATGGCTTTGATCAGAGCTGGCCACATAAATCATGTCTTTCTACCCACATTACAGATGAACATCAAAACTCCACTGGTATATGGGGTTGTGTTTTTGTCTGTTTCTAAATTTGGAATCACTAGTTAATCTTTCTTTACATGGCTATTTATTTAGGGTATACTGATATCTGAATCAATATTTTTGTATTTTCAATATAATAATAAGGTTGCCCCAATCCGTGTGACCCTTGGCTAGCATTTGTTACAACCGCAATCTTTCCACATTCTCAAAGCTCTAAACGGCTTGGTCATTTTTCCAGCTGACCGAGTACTGGTCATATTGTGTTGCAATTGTATTGAAAACACAGATGTAGGTGAAGTACTTTTCGATATGTTGTTTTAAGACACTTACCTTTTATTAAAAAAAATAATAATAATAATTTCTGCGGAACATTGTAAAACTTGACTAAAAAGGCGGTCCCTTACAATCACAATAAAAAAAAATGTTTTGTTTTTTTTCTTTTGGGTGTGTTTCTTATATTTTAAGATTAATGATCTGAGGTGTGCCGGTACAATTGTTTCATTTGATTTCACAACAGATTTTAGTCCCATAATAAGTAAATTCAGTTACCCCCAAGATTCATCCCAGCTTGTAGACACTTCCGTACTCTGCAGGCTGGGCAGTTTTTCCGCCGAATCTTGTCAATGATACAGTCATTCCTCCCAGCACAAAGATAATTGTGCTGACCTGCAAGAAGAAAGAGAAAGTGTTCAAGTGTGTGTAAAAATCTCCATTTTTTTCTGTCAGAATTGCTACAGAAATGAGAAAATCAGTTCTCTCATGGTCCGCATGGATAATGGGCTGTCAATTCAACATAGTTTGTACATCTAATTATTAAAAATAAAATATATGCATTTCTCTGGAGGCTGTTCCAAGAAATATTGATACAATTCGGTTCATTTGAATAATTAATCAATATGATATTAGCTCAACTCAATTTATTATGTAATACCAAAAAGACAGATCAGTCAATTACATGCATTAGTCAAATTGTAACCTTCGCAAGGACATTGTTCCTGGTGCACAGTCATCTCTTTGTGAGTATACGACGAAAAGGAGACAGCTGTCTTACACTTTACGCCCCTGCACTATTATCATAGAGGACAAATGAGCCATCCCAAACAGTGTTTTTGAGTGTGTCACAGGTTGGCTGATGTCTTGGCGCGGGACGCTATGACAGAGACCGTAACAGCCTGAGAATCCCTCATGCGCTGCCTTCCTTGGCCAAGGCCACAGCTCGTGGAACGAGCTCTCGTTTCAGAGCACCATTCCGCTCCACTGACTCGTCGCACGCCCACGCGCTCCACAGGCCAGAGCACCGTGCCGCAGGGCCGCATCCAGGCACTGTGGCCATGTACATCGCTCTCTTTCATTCTCTTACCCATATCCCACCCCCTCTCTCACTCGTGCATCATGGGGAAAGACTCTGCTAAACTGCACGGCACTGGACACGCTACCTACATGAGGGCACTTTCCTTTAGCCCTGATGGACCGTGTGGCTGCAGATAGGCACAATGAGTGTTTTCGGTAGAGGGGAAAATGCGCAGCGAGTCTCTAAAAGCTGCCAAAAAAGCCCAGGATCTGCAAACGGAGCAACAGCAGCTGTAGCCTTGCCACTATTTCTGGCTAAATCACATGACCCCTTACATAAGCCCATTTTTCTTGCTCTAAAAAACAGTAAACTGCGACACAGGAAACACAACGAAGTCCTCCTCCGCCTCACCACCCAAACACAGACGCAAATCAGACCTGAAATCTGTTCGGCTGACTCTCGGGCCCCTTCTGACCACTCTCCGCAGCTGCCCCGCAAATCCTGTTAATCATTATTCCAACAGGAGCTCGTACACAGACAATTCGTTGTGTGTGCTTAAAGGTGTTTATGGATAACAGAAGCAGAGAGACTAAGGACAAAAGGGGAACATGGGAACTATTGTAGCACACTGTATTGTTTCAGCACACTGTAGTTTGAGGATCTATATCTGTGTGATGTTTATGTGCATTGGCTTAAAAAATCTCAGCAAGTGCATATTATGGTCCATCGAATTTTTTTGTTCCTGATGAGAATGTTTTTGTGTTAAGGAATAGTTAACCCAAAAATATAATTTCTGGCATTTTTTAATCTCATTATTTACTATAAGTCTCATATCATTCCAAATGGAACGTTTTTTGTTTTTTTTTTCCTTCTGCAGAAAATAAAAATAGATATTTAAATTTGATCTCTTTGGAGATTTACTCACTTTCTTCTTTCTGAAGAACACAATCAGAGTTAATAAATATACCGATGCGTATAAGAAACGGCATCCACCCTTCATTAGCGTACTCCACACGAAGCGATACGTTTGTGTAGGAAAATTATTCATATTTAACGAGTTATAAAGTAAAATATCTAGCTTCCGCCAGACTGCCTTCCATATTCACCTTACGAAAAACACTTTTTACGCTTAACGCTTAACTTAGTTACGTTACTTTTTTCGCAAGTTGAATACGGAAGGCATAGGACGCAGCATAAGTGTTTTGAACTGCGAGAGGCATGATACGTTCTTCTTAAGTTGAATACGAAAGGCGGTCTGGCAGAGGCTAGATATTTTACTTCATAACTTGTTAAATATGGATATTTTCTTACACAAGCGCATCGTTTTGCCATTTACACCTAGGATGAGTAAATCTTAGGGTAATTTTCATCTTAAAGTGAACTAATCCTTTAAGACACTGGCAGTGCGTTCCACCGCAAGTTTGAACCTGTGCGTTTTGGTACAACTTCGGTCGAGTAAGTGGCGGAAATGTTCACCTTCTTCTGGTGTTTCTGCACACCAGCATAAAAGATGCTTTTTACCATCATTTTTACTGTTAAAATTGCTTACGTAATGGGCCACAAAGACTTTTTCTGAAATTCTTGGGTGGTTTATTAAGGGTTAAATTTAGTCACAATGTACTATATTTGTACTGAATTCACCCAACCGCATTTCCATTGTGTGTGTGTGTGTGTGTGTGTATTCCCCAGAAGTCATGCAGGTTTGAAATGACATGAGGTTGAGTAAAGTTTTACTGCTGATCTCTTTAGCCCCTTTTAGCCTGGAATTGTGTGGATCCTTTAATCCAACAAATTCATCTCCAAACCAAACACCATTAGGTCCCATAAAAGTGTGTTTAATGCTAAGGCTGAATATGAAATACTATTTCAACCATCACATCAGCCTAAGTGTGTGCATGTGAAGTGCTAACATGGGAGTTTCTGTGCGAGCTTGTCTATGGTAGTGGGATGCATGGAAAATCTAGCCTGTCAGCTTAGAAATGAAGCAGACATTTAAAAAGGAAAACCCATGTGAGACACATACAGTACAGTATTCAGCATTGCGGTTTTCCAACTTTCATGTTCTTTCTGGCTTTAACTTGGACATGTGAGCTTCTCCTTTAAAGCGGTTCTCCTTCTGTCAAACTTTCAGATTTGTTTTTTATGGTAATACAGTGTCATATATCTAACCTACATTTAGACCGAGATGAATAAGCCACCCCTTTTCACATCAACATGTGACATAAACAACAACAAAAACACAAGCCAATGGCATATGAATCAGGATCTCTCTACTTCTTTCAACATTTTTAGTCGTTTAGCAGACGCTTTTATCCAAAGCGACTTACAAGTTGACTTACATTTACTTCAGATCTCACCGCATCATTTGTTGTTGTAGCAGGCAATTTCTGCAACTTTAAGGTATTAATGGGTGTTCAGACTGCAGTAAAAAAAAAAAAAAAGCGAGTGGCCTTTTTAGTGAGAGTCAGTGACCTCTGACCTCTAACGGCCATTAGTGATGAAACAGAGTTGAGCTGAGCTTGGCAACCAATGGAAGTTCAGAAAATGATCTGCCACCCAACGCAGCACTTGCTATAGCAGCATATAGCAACCGACAGCTCCATGACCTCCAGTGATTAAATAACAGTGTGAATGCCCCTTCAGTCAATGACATTACCAATTTCAATTTCTAAAGTAAGAGATTGATTTATTTCCGCTAAGCTAATTACTCTTGTTTTCTGTGTTCATCCAACACAACCAGATTCAGTCTTCAGAGGGATTATTGTATGAACAGACACATGAGAGTTAAATTACAGACCAAAACGCAGCTGTAATCATTTATGAAAATACATTTTTTTTCCAGTTTCCTCTCATCATTTGTTATTTCCACACATGCACTTCCTGCACTTTGCAGTCCTCTGCTTTCCTGTTGCAAATCGTGTCTGGTCCAAGGTTGAAAAGCTACTGCTTTATCTGTATAGAATGTCAAACAGTGCTTTAATTTCCAGTGGAAAAACATGTTATGTATTTGTACTGTATATGGAAATAGATCTACCTTTATAGAGTCTTTACTGTACATTAGGTTTAGAGCTGCCTTGAGGGCAACATGCAGATTGAGAAAGCCAGATAGTTCAGAATTAGTTGTTGTGGTTACAATGCTAAATTGATATAGTAAAAAAAAACATCTGTCATCAGCTGACCAGAAAAAAGCCTTTTATAGCCTCAGGCATATCAAAAATACACGGTCATGACCTATGTCCCAAAATATATTGATGTTGGAAACACAGATGCCAAAATGCGATAGCCGTCATCCGATTTGCTTAAACACAAAGGCTGTCTCATTTTGCATTGATGTCAAAGAACAAAGGTATCACCCAGAAGGCGGAAGAGATGGCAGATAGCGGTGCCGTAGGCAAACACACCGGGTTATTTGAGGTGAGGAATAAATGACACGTATGACCTGTTTAGTGGACTGTAGAGGTGTTCGACCTGTTAACACTACTGTGTGTTTCACTGACCGGGCACTCTGAATTCTGTCATATTTCAGTATGTATGTCTGTCAAACAAAGTAGAGTTTGTGGAGGTTCACTTTTTGTCATTAAAAGCTTATTTCAAATTCATCCTTTTACAGAAGTCATTTCTGCTTCAAAAAAAACCTGACTTTATTTCTTGGAATTGCGACTTTATATGTGACTACAATACAAATGAAAATGCCTTAAATTGTTTAAAAGTGACATTAAAACTTTAATAATGCAATACACGCTTTATATCTCAATTAAATGCCGTTCTATTGGACGTTCTATTTATCAAAGAACCTTGTGTCACATTTTCTCCGAAAATATTATTTGATTTCTGAAGAATCACGCGACACTGAAGACTGGATGACTGCTGAAAATATAGCTTTACCATCACAGGAGGTTAGAGGGTTTCAATTACATTTTATGCATAATGCATAAAAGTAGAAAAAAATTCGGTAACACTTTATTTTACATATTTTACATGTATTTACTATAGTAATAACTAGAAATTATGCATAATTACATCCAATTAACCCTAAACCAAACCCTCATCCTAACCCTATCCTTATAGTAAGAACATGTAGTTAACTGTCATTACACAGTAAATGTATACTTACACTGTAATACTGACACCTTAAAATAAAGCGTAACCAAAATTTCTTTTAAAAGAGTTTTTTTTTTTTTTCAGAACATACATGCATTCCATATAATTTAGATAACTATAATGTGACCCTTATTTTAAATTTATTTTCATAATTCCTTCTTTTTTCTCTCTCTCTCTATCTCTAAGATAGAAATAATGTTATTCCCTCTCAATGAAATCATTAAGTATTCTGGAAATTTGTACTTATTGGTATCAGGTGCTGCATTTTTTTGTTATATATATGAGCAGTTCTGAAATACATTACTTGGACACAGTCACCTCTGATAATCACTCTGTAAAGCTGGAATGGCATGCATTTTTTGTAAAGCTGCTTTGAAACGATATGTATGGTGAAAAGTGCTATACAAATAAATGTGAGTTAAATTTGAATTCAAATGGTGTTGTATCTCCATGAGTTTCTCACTCTCATACTGATGTTTTGTTTCACAAGTCACAGAAAAGTTACAACAACACTTCTGAAATTCTGTCTAATTGTTTCATTATGTTCTAGCACAGTGTTTCTCAAACCTGTCCACCCACCACTACTGGGACCCCCCCCCCCCCCCCCCCCCCCTTAACGGTCTAGTAATTTCAATATAAGCCTATAAATGACGAGTTGTGCAGGACTGACACTGAGTGTCATTAAACATGATGACATGCCAAGACACTGATGGCTTTTGAATAATAAGCATCTGCTGAGCTGTCTGAAAAAGAATCACTGCTCAACCCATATGGAAATCACAGCCAAGCTACAGACTGTGGTTTGCATGGAAGTTTGAAAATGGACAAGTGATGAGGAAATGTGTTGATGGGAAAACTGTAGATAGACAAACCGCCTCAACCATCTCACATACTTTACCGAGCTCTTGTAGGTTTCCAGAGAAAGGAAATAATATCCAACATTAAAAACCTGGATGGTATGGCGATACCTACTGTATGTTTATATGTATGCCAATAATCTGATGATTGGCAATAATCAGAAGAATAAGAATGTGAGAAAACCTCTTTAATCCTGTTCACGTGCCATTTTTTTGATTATTCACTAAGAAATGTGGTTGTTTTATTGGCATTTTACTACTACTGTGATACATTTCACCACATCCCACAACAATATTAAACTAAAATGCAACAGACATTTTTTGGCACTCTTTGTTGCTGTCACTCTTCTTTGACTGTTTCAAACGCAAAATGGATATCGGGGCTTAAAAATGCTTAAAAAGGTCTGGCAAAATTGTGCCATGCCAAAACTCAGCAGGGGGATCTGCAAACATTTACACTGAGAACATTTTTAATATCCAAAATTAATTAAATGATGTAACAGTAAAGTTGTTTATTTTATTTGTTATATATTTAAACAATCAATTTGCATATATTTCTAATGTATGTAATGTATATGTATATATATATGCCTGAGGTCCCAAAGACAGTGAAACTGGTCTATCCCTGGTGCCAAATGTAATTACAAATTCTCATAATGAAGGAACAAATATTTTAGTGCTCAGACTGAACAGCTGTAGAGCTCCTAATAAAAGTCTGTTGAGTATTAGCTAGTACCATATGGCCACTTCACACTATTCCCACAGAAACAAGTGTTTATGCCGCTATTAGTTATTATTTGAGCAGCCCAGGAACTATACAACAGAGGTTGTTAAGTGTTGACTGCAATATTTTCCTTTTGCAAAATTTTGGGAGCACTGGTAACGGTGGGGGGGGGGGGGGGGGGGGGGGGGGTCTCTCTATTTCCACTTTCACTTGTACATATTTAAGTATCAGTTGGCTGGAACCAAACCATCTGAAATGCCTACAGAGGCAGAATTTTAAGTCATCATAAAACTGCACTCCAAACAGGAAGGCTATTCCAAAAGGTGGTCATCTTAATTATGCCTTAATTAATTATACCTTGTTTTGGCCAAATTCTAAAGGTGTGGTCACATTTACCATTGTTCTGTGAATTTCCACAGGTGAAATCTGGAATTTCATGCGAGGACGAAAGATTTCCCCACACAGATTTCTGAACAGGCTAACATTGGACACATTGGAAATGGCTTCTTTTTTCTTTTTTCAGTCACAAAATTTCACAGATTTTATTTTACTTATTTATTTTGCTAATGTAACCACACTTTTAGAAAGCATCACATTTCTACTTTGTGCAGAAGGTGAATGGAAAATTTGTTCAATACTAAAATGAATTGTTAAAAATGCTTAATATTAATTATTTTGGCCAATATTTTTTGTTTTCTGAGTATTTGGATGCTTATTATAGTAGAGTTTCCCAACCCTGTTTGTGTACATAGTACACAATTTCAAACACTTCCCGAAAAAATAAAATAAAAACCAACTCATTTAACTCATCAGCTCAGTAGTAGAGACTCCCAAGACCTGAAATGGATGGATCAGATAAATGAGACATCCATAATGTGTACTGTCCGTCTGCCTCCAGGAATAGGGCTGGGAAAACTCATGCTGTTAGCTTAGCAACATGCTAATGGCAAATTCCACTGAAATCAATTCCCTGTCGAGTCTCCCTTATGTGAAGTGCTGCTTGTTTTAAATTACCGCCTATGTAAAGCATTCTAAATCATTCTCTTATGAGCTTCCATAAACCCGTTATAATGCTGCCTTTGAAGGCAGCTGCCTATTTAGGCAGCAGACAACGAGGCTAGGTTTTAAAACAGACCCGTCTCTTTCTATTCCCTCACTGCGTCTATCGTTTTATCTGTTTCCAATCTTACTGCTCACCCTCCTACTTCCCCAAGCTCACTCTTCACAATCTCTCTCTCTCTCTCTCTCTCTCTCTGTCTCAGATGGTAACTAGGCTGAGGTCAGGTAAGGTAATGGAGCGCACACTCTTACACAGCACTACTGCTGTGGTGTTGGGAAAGCGGCTGCACTTCTGAATGCCCTTGAGGTGTGACCTCATTCAGGGCTCTAAGGAACAATCATGACATGAGAAAATGCTTGATATAAACACACACACGTTTTTCAAATGCTTACTAAAATCTATTGCCATAATCAACGAATAAATGACTAAATTAGTTTAATAGTAAATATTACAGCATAAAGTTCATTCAGCCAGTCATTATCTCAGAACCCTGACAGGGTGATCAAGACACGACATGAAAGCTGAAAGGTTTATTTTGCAATAATGACTGTACATGTTCGTGCTGATTAACAATAAATAAATGGACATACAAAAATATTCTCATTTATTCATCCTCATGTCATTCCAAACCCATAAAACTTTTGTTCATCTTCATATTTTTAATGAAACCTTTGAGATTTCGGTCCCTCCATTGAAAGTCCATGCAACCTTGACACGTTCAGAAAGACATTTTAAAAGTAAACCATATGAATCATGCGGGTTAATCAAAGTCTATCGTCGACACGTGACTGCTTTATGTGATGAACAGATTTCATTTTTAATCATATATAAATATTAGTCGACACACATACACAGAACACACCAAAATATGGTAAGCGGATGATCCACCGTACTCAACTGATGTACGGGAACAAACCTCATTGGTTATTGCTGAATTTAAACTGCTTGATTCATAATGAATACTTTTGCAATGCATTAATGAACTTTCTGAAGCGTCACAGTTTTGGTTTGTGTAATCATTCAAGGGATGGACTGAAATCTCTCAGGCTTTATTAAAAAATATCTTCTTTTGTGCTTTGAAGATGAACGTGCGTTTGGTCAGCGAGAACTAGATGAAGCTTACAGTAGTATATGATAAACATGGAATATCCAGGGCTATTTTCAAATGAATGTCTAGCTTTTGTTGTCTGTGTAATCGGAAGCGTGCCACAAATGCTTTCCCTAGACAGTTAGTTGGCAAAAAACGCTTTAAAAAAGATTGAAAAAGTTCTGAAGTTTTGAGAAGGCTTTGACAAGTTTTCTTTAGCGACAATATCTAGAGTACACACAGGTGTAAAGATCTCTCTTTTTTCCCCCAATCTCTCGCTTTTTCTATTTGGCTGTTATAGTAGATGCTATGTGGAGTTTCGATGTGTCTATTGGCTTAATCAGCAATTTGCACCTTTCTGAAGAGGCTGTGATAGCAATGTGACTGCTTTGGAGCTAATAGACTGAAAAGTCCACTGAAAGTCACTGCAAGTTTCCTGACAGCATTTCTAACTCCTCTTATCCGATATGAATTATGCCAAAGGACACTTTTACCCAAATTTAGAAGGGTAAAAAAACAAGGCTTAGGTCGACTTTAGCAAGTTTTATGTAACAGTGCATGGTTAATATTAGCTTAGGATGGGATTTTTTTATTATTATTATTATTCTCAGATATTGTTATTTTTATTTGATGACCTACTAAAAAGTTGTAGAGTACTCTTATAGATCTAATATCGTATATATTTGAATCAAAATCCAATATATTTGATTCAATATCTTGAATCCAGAATGATTGCGATCTTTAGAGCTGAAATATTATGCATAAACCAGCCAGGAATTCATACTGCTTTAAACTGGCCTTTTCAGCAAAGATTCGTCCTGTTAATATGACATAAGACATTTCTCAACAGTAAGAGAGAAAACAGATGAGAGTCTTACCTTCTACTGCTCTTTTGAAGAAAACTTTGCAGCTTCCACATGTAACAACCCCATAATGACATCCCGATGCCTCGTCTCCACACACCAGACACACTTTGGCTGTCGAAGACGTGTGTCTCAACGACGCACTGAAATAAGAGCAAATAAAATTGTACCTGTAAATTGTACTTGAGACATCAAGTGATGATGAAATACAGCAGTTGTGTTGTATGTGTTGCAGTGGCAGTTTATGGGTAACTGTAGAAATGACCAAAACAACCAAAAGCATTTGATATTCGAAAATGAACAATACCTATTTTATTGTAGGCGCGGGTCAAAAAAATTGAATTTTTTTGAAAAACTTCTTCAAGTAAATTTTCAATTTAATAACTCTAAAGAGTTTAGAGCCTAACAAATATATGCTAAACTTTTTCTTTGACATTGAGGGTACACATCTTAATAGTTGTTTTCGACTATTAAAAATATTGCGTATTTCAAGGTATTTTTTCTGCATGTTGGTTGGAAGACAGAAGTCGTTCAATTATTATTATTATTATTAGCAGCAGTAGTAGTAGTAAACAATAAATTATTATTAATCAATTATTTCACAATTATAATTAGTACATTAAATTAATCAATTAATAGATACAGGAAAAGAATAATTATCGCCATGTCATTGACCTGCCTGCTATTTCAACAAAATAACCCATGAATAACATGCCAGGTCTGAGCTAAGTTTGTCCTGCTCTGCAGGGCCGTTTGAGCCCAACAATTTTAGCACTGTAGAAATCACGTAATTCCCACATTGTTACTGGGCACCCAAAGGGCACGGCATATGTCACTGACTCATAACGTATGCCTCACAATTGTGCTCCAAATCATACGAATGGTGTATTCAGGAAGACTGACTGTACAACATCTACACAAATACGGCCACTTCATATAATATATAAAATGCCACTTTCAAAGTAGTCAAATTATATCCAATTATCCACTGAAGACTTAAAATACAGAGTGCACATAAATAAAAATATTAACTTGCAGAGAATGGGAGAATGTTGAAAACTAAAAAAAACAGAGAGATTTTTATATCCTGTGCCCTCCAAAATGAAATTGAAACATTGAAAATGAAGCACATACTCCAAATAGTCTGGCTGACTTGGCAGAAATCTGATTAAATTGCCCAGTGAAACCTGACATAGCCTGAGTGGGCAGAGCCTCTTATGAGGATGCCCTACGGACCCGGTGAAAGTCACCCTTCGAAAGACGCCAGTGGCGTGCAAGGAAAGCTCCGCAAAGCAGAGCTCATTTAAAATGAACAGTAAGACTCTAACAATACTTTAACGACAAGATAGGCTTAGCACGTACCTCCCCCACCCTAAGTTTGATAATGAGCGTGCTCTCGTTTTAATCAGTAGTGCACGGTAATTGTCTGGTTAGCATTCTGACAACATCCTCGAGCCTTAACAAGCCTCTGGGTCTCAGAAGCACGTTCGCTCTCAAGGCCCGGTGCGGGTAGTAACTTCACAGCATCTTTCTGACACAGTCGAGAGAGCTGATCTAATTCTCCCTCGTCCGTCTAAACACACATTCAATTTGTTAGCCGGTTAGCAGGGGTCTCTTGCGAGGGAGTCGATTGGCAGGCCCTGGTGAGCTAATCGCCCCGGCAGCGCCGCAACGCTCGCTGTGCATGATGTGGAGAGGTCTGGCTGTATTAAACTGTTCAGCGAGCCGCTCTGTTTCTCTTGTTCTGCACCGAGCGTTCTTTGCCATGGAGTAAAAACGAAAAAGACAAAGCAAAGGGCTGACAAGGTGACTGCTTGTGCTGGAAGTAGGTCAGTGTTCATCGTTATGAAACAGATCGCCCTTATGACCGGCATACCGCGAGAGTGCTGCTGTTGTGTTTTGTGCATAAAAGAAAAACACCAATTAATGATGACAAGTGCTTTAGTTGGTGGATATTCCGTTGGTATACATAATTAAGTGAATGGCTAACCTGCTTCCCCTTTCTCAGAAGAAGTTAGAAGTTTGATTCCAAACTTCACGTCCATTTTTGCCATCTGCTCAAGTGTGACTGTGTGTTATTAAAGTAACCCTTGAGTTGTAAACAAATTCTGATAACTATCAAAAACCAGCTCATTATGAAAACCTGACAGCGCAAGAAATCCGTGTTTACGTTAGTTGAACTGTTTGAAGTTTTCCTTTCTATTGACATCAAAACATAAAATCGGCCTTTCCTTGATAAAAGTTGTGTAAGATGGTGCATGTAAACACGCTCGTCAATGCTCGAAGTGATTGTCTGGAAGCAGACAGGTCATAAGGAAGCTAATAAGAAAAAGGTGTGGGGTGAAGTGAGGACAGTTGTAACTATCTACAGGTGTTCGTATTTCTCATCTATTTTGTAGACTCACCATGCATTGAGATCAAATGGCAATTTTTCTAGCTTTCGGTTTGATGTTTTTTGTTTGTTTGTTTTTATGAAAAAAAAAACAAGCTCAAAGCAGTGGATATGCCTTTTCATCTTCAGATTTCATACAAAACATTCAAAGATATGTCTGTGGCAAGTGGTTTACTCAAAATACTCAAGGCTGCAGAAGCCCTGTTTTGATCATTAATATGACAATTGGGTCATTCCTTTTATGCAATGCCTTTTGAACACCGTAAGTTAAATAGTTTTTTTTTTTTTTTTTTTAAATGAATATGGCCATTTATTTATAATTTAGGAAAGAATTTATATAAAAGTACTTTGCTTAGATCAAGATGAGGCACTTTATTAAATACCACTATTTACACAAATGGGAAATTAACAGGATGGAATAGCTAAAGTTAGCCATGGCTCAAAAGGGCAATGTGCTCAACTGTGCTTAACCCAGGGTTAACTTTGTTCTAAACACCGCTTTTAACCCCGGGTAAACGAGCGTTTCACACTTGTAATTTAGATGCGGAGATAGCAGGGTTTTACTCAGGGTTACGAAACCCTGCTGTGGAGCAGGTGCTTAACCCAGGGTTAACTTTGTTCTAAACACCGCTTTTAACCCCGGGTAAATGAGCGTTTCACACTTGTAATTTAGATGCGGAGATAGCAGGGTTTTACCCAGAGTTACGAAACCCTGCTGTGGAGCAGGTGCTTAACCCAGGGTTAACTTTGTTCTAAACACCGCTTTTAACCCCGGGTAAATGAGCGTTTCACACTTGTAATTTAGATGCGGAGATAGCAGGGTTTTACCCAGGGTAACGAAACCCTGCTGTGGAGCAGGTGCTTAACCCAGGGTTAACTTTGTTCTAAACACCGCTTTTAACCCCGGGTAAATGAGCATTTCACACTTGTAATTTAGATGCGGAGATAGCAGGGTTTTACCCAGGGTTACGAAACCCTGCTGTGCAGCAGGTGCTTAACCCAGGGTTAACTTTGTTCTAAACACCGCTTTTAACCCCGAGTAAATGAGCGTTTTACACTTGTAATTTAGATGCGGAGATAGCAGGGTTTTACCCAGGGTTACGAAACCCTGCTGTGGAGCAGGTGCTTAACCCAGGGATAACTTTGTTCTAAACACCGCTTTTAACCCCGGGTCAATGAGCGTTTCACACTTGTAATTTAGATGCGGAGATAGCAGGGTTTTACCCAGGGTTACAAAACCCTGCTGTGGAGCAGGTGCTTAACCCAGGGTTAACTTTGTTCTAAACACCGCTTTTAACCCCGTGTAAATGAGAGTTTCATACTTGTAATTTAGATGCGGAGATAGCAGGGTTTTACACAGGGTTACGAAATCCTGCTGTGCAGCAGGTTCTTAACCCAGGGTTAACTTTGTTCTAAACACCGCTTTTAACCCCGGGTAAATGAGAGTTTCACACTTGTAATTTAGATGCGGAGATAGCAGGGTTTTACCCAGAGTTACGAAACCCTACTGTGCAGCAGGTGCTTAACCCAGGGTTAACTTTGGTCTAAACACCGCTTTTAACCCCGGGTAAATGAGCGTTTCACGCTTGTAATTTAGATGCGGAGATAGCAGGGTTTTACCCAGGGTTACGAAACCCTGCTGTGGAGCAGGTGCTTAACCCAGGGTTAACTTTGGTCTAAACACCGCTTTTAACCCCGGGTAAATGAGCGTTTCACGCTTGTAATTTAGATGCGGAGATAGCAGGGTTTTACCCAGGGTTACGAAACCCTGCTGCAGAGCAGGGTTAGCACCGCTTTTGCTCATTGCGGTGCCAAACTTGTATAGTGTGAAATGATGCAGTGTTAGAATGTTACAACTAGATGCTTAGCAACCGACAACCAATCACATGCTGCTTTGGGCAGTCATGGAAACACAGCATGATGTATACAGTATAAACAGTCGTTTCTGTGTATGATAGGAAAATTGTCAAACGTCGATGGAAAACGCAAGAAGAGACCACCATTCTTACCTTTAGTCTGAAAAGTTCATTCAGAAAAAAACTTGATATTACAGTCAGCAATGAGGACGTGCATTGCTGGAGCTTTTATGTAAACAGGTCGCATTCTGCTTTTTGTCCAGTCAGTAACACTGACACCACTAAAATGCAAATAATGACTTTAACCCAGTGTGTAGGAATGTGTGAAACGGCAGCTTATGAATACCCAGGATTAACTGTTAACACCGGGTATAGGATGAACAGTGTGAAATGTGAATAAAGCTAACCCAGGATTCCATTTACCCGGGGTTCAGAATGACCCAGGGTTAACTATTTCAAGTGTGAAAAGCCCTAAAGAGGTTTTGAGAGTTAGCTTACATGAACATACAAATTTGAAGTTAATTTCACCATGTTTTGAAATTATCATAATTTCTAAAATGTTATCAAAGAGGATGGAATTATTAATAAATAATACCATAAAACGTCACAAAAAAAACTTTCACATTCATTGCTAATACTATACTTACTGATGTTTGTGTTCCTATCAAAAAAATAATGTACAACAACAGCTGATAACTATCAAAAACCAGCTCAATATGAAAACCTGACAATACAAGAAAAACGTGCTTATTGTAGACTTTGGGTTTTTGATGTTTTCTCTGGTTTTGACATTAAAAACATGAACATATTAGCCTTTCCTTGATAAAAGAATACAATGTCATGTGTTGTCTAAGATGATGCATGTAAACACGCTCGCCAATGCTTGAAGTGATTCTCTGGAAGCAGACGGGTCATAAGGAAGCAAATAAGAAAAAGGTGTGGGGTGAAGTGAGGAAAGTTGTAACTATCTACAGGTGTTTGAGTTTCTCATCTATTTTATGTACAATTGCAGTCTAACTAGAATGGACTCATCATCCATTGAGATCAAATGGCAATTTTTCTATCTTTAGGTTTGAGGGGGTTTATTTCTTTCAAAGAAAAACTAGCACAAAGCAGCACATATACCATTTCATCTTCAGAATTCACAAAAAAATCACTCAAAGATACCTCTAAGCAAGAGGTTTGCTCAAAATACTCAAGGATACAAAAGCCCTGTTTTGATCATCAAATGACAATTGGGTCATTACTGTTATGCAATGCCTTTTGAACGATATTAAAAACATGAATACGACTATGTTTTGCAATTTAAGAAATAATTTATATAAAAGTTCATATTTGTCAGCTAGGTTGCAGAAATGAGGAGAAATGGATCTAAATGCGGCCGTTTTTATTTAACAGAACTCCAAAGAAACAAAACACTCAGGAGCAAACTTGAGGCAGGAACAGAACAACCAAGCACAACTTAACGGCAACAGACAACTGAACACAACACAGAGCTTACCCTAGTGAAAAATAAATAATTTGAAATATTAATGTACTTAACGAACATATCCTGCAATTGTACTTTAGGTATACTAAGCTGATATACTTAAATTGGAACTGATTTTGCATTTTAATTGTGGGGAAGTAGTGATGAGGTCCAACTAAAGATATACTTAATATATCTGATTGTGCTAAAGTATACTTTAGATCCACTTCAAATATCTTCCATTTAAAGAAAGTTTAATCGACAATCCTTATCGATATTGACATTAAAACACATTTTAGGTTTAACATTAGGTAGTACTCCAAGTGGTATCTCAAGTATATCAGTAAATATGTTAATATATTTGAACTACTGTAAACTTAGCATGAAATAAATGTATTGTAAATATATTACTTTTTCATAGGGTAAATAGACCAAACTAATCAATTAATGAAATTAACATCAGGTGTGACAATGAAACTTAGTTATTAGTTAAATTAGTTAAACATTAGTTAATGTATGAACTAACATGAACTAACCATGAGAAATGCATGCGTTACTATATTTACTAATCTTAGTTAACGTTAGTCAATGAAAATACAGTTTGTTTGTTCATGTTAGTTCACCGAGCATTAACTAATGTTAACAAGATTTTAATAAAGTATTAGTAAATGTTGAAATTAACATTAACAAAGATTAATAAATGCTGTAGAAGTGCAGTTCATTATTAGTTCATGTTAACCAATTTTATTAACTAATGTTAACTAATGAACCTTATTGTAAAGTGTTACCAAAAACTGAACTACACGTGTGCCACTAACAGAAACAAAACCAGAAAATCCCTAACAATATGAGACTTTGCTTTGGTCAAGATGGGGCACTTTATTAAATACCATTATTTACAAAAATGGGAAATGAACAGGACAGAATATCTAAAGTTAGCCATTGCTCAAAGAGAGTTTGAGAGTTAGCCTATTCATTTGGATTTAACCATATTTTGAAATGATCATCTCTTCATTGGGGGGGATGAAGAGATACTTGGAATATTTCTTCAAGTTAATGCGAAGCCCCAGGGGACATGACAAAAATAGCAATATCCATTCAAAACAAAGTCTTATGTTATGTTCATTTAATTGTGATATAATGATAAGAGATTAATCTAACACTTTCTATCTTTCAAATTTGTAAACGTCATATTCAATCGAGCACGTTAGGAGATATATGGTCACTAAAAATTCAACTGCACAGAATGACCCAATTGCATTCGTTCAGCACAAACTATGGTTTATGTAAATGTCCGTGCAAGAGACATACTACAGTGTGCTTAATAACCAAATTTCACAGACATTAACAGGAAGCATTTTTTTTTTTTTACGATGCTACGCCCTTATGCAATTACGTATTGTTCCCCGTGCAATTACACAATCGAAATTCTTTCAAAGGAAGCAATTGTGAATTAAAACGGTAGTGATCACTTACCGGTGTGCGGAAATAAGCAAATAATTCAACATGTTCAAGCCCAACTTGAAAACTACGGGAGTGAAATGGAGTGCAGACAGAGTTTGGGCATTCGCTATATTATTTGGATTCTGAATATTTATTGCTGCTTACGTGCTGCTGCAGATCTGCAGAAAGATACTGGCAGGGTTGAGAAAGAAGACTGACAGATGGATCAGGAATGCAAAAATAACAAACCGTATAACTGCTCGAATGCACTGCGCTGGAGCTGTCACATATCAATCTCAACAGAGCGCTAAAGCAGCAGTCTTTCTCCTGGCTCTATGCAGAGCAATGGGCAGAAATAGAACATGCAGCGATAGTTACGCCGAATTTAAACCATTAGACATGTTCTCTATCTGTTGAGGTGGGTGTAAAGTTAACAGACTTCACAGCACACAGAAGTACAGATGCTAACCAAAGCCAGGAAGTGAAAGCCTCTTTGCAAGCCAGAGAAAATGAGTCCTGCTCAGCTTCAAGAAGATCCCCATTCATTGTGCAAACAGTGACTGCTCTTACAGACAGCCACCTCCTCTCCGGTCTAGAGTATTTATGTAACAAAACTTGGAATGCGGCAAAAGCTAAAGGTAGATTAGGTAAAACAAACAGGAGAGAGGACAAATGGCTTACATAACCAAAGTGAGATAGTCTAAACATTATCACTGAACCCACTCCACGCACCGCGCAGCGTGGCCCACAGAGAATTATGGGTCCCCAGAGTGCTGGATCTACTAAAGGCTCAACGTCAGTGAGTGCATGTAAAATGCATTTGCATTCTCTTAATATATGAGAACCTGAATTAATATCCTATTGATCTGAAGTGAGTTGTAAGTACAGTATGGCTGCCTCACTAAAGCTGTTGAAGCTGTGAATTAGGAAGAAAAAATTGAGTGAAACGGCTTTTCCATTTTGCTAGGAGGGAAAAAGCTAATTCTGGTATCCAAAAGAGCAAATGATTTATTTTAGGATTTTTTTTAAAACGCAAATGAATACAATTATGAAAATAAAATAAAAACAATTGTAATATATAGAGTATTTTACTAGTTTGTGCACGCAAAATTATGAATGATGTATGAATTATGCAAACCATTAATTACATTTTTTTCGTCAATCATACAACATTTAATCATTAATTGCTATTTTCATCTTATCTTCTGCTTTAAGAATAAAGTTAAGAATATTTTCTATTCCAAAAAAACAATGATCTTATTAAGAATTTTAATTGATGATAATACGTTTTTGTTTTTTTTTTTAACGAAAAAAGTAAATAACCTCTTAAAAGTAAATAACCCTCAAACTTAATTGTTAAGATGTTTTTTTTTTTTTTTAATTATTGGGTTATTTCAAATATTAATCATTAGCTACACATAATACATTGCTATTACTAGAGATTTGCATGAGAACTCAGAAGTGACACCAATGGTAATGTAAACAATAAACAATATTTGGTCATGATTTTACGTGGCATGACTTTTTGCTGTAATTGAAATTCAGTAGCAACTCCACAAAAACAAGCCAAGGGTCTCATTCATAACTTTAGAAATTTTCAGCAGCATTCAGCACATATAAAAGTGTCCATACACAGGACGCGTCCACTCTAGCAACACACACACACACAGATACAGGTATGACACACTTGCACAGACAGATCTTCAGAAAGGCTCTTAAATAAAATAACTATTTAATAAACATTAAAATAAAACAAAACACAACACAGAGTGCTGAACTACTGTCAAGCCAGTCGCGACAAAAACAAGTGTGCACACTTATGATTATTACGGTAATCTGGAGTCAAGAACTTTGGCGTGTTTTTCATTGAGTTGATCAGCAGGTCTTCAGCAATAACCACCAGATAACATCAAAGACAGTAATTTTTTTTTTTTTTTTTTAAAGAAAACAAAAAGATGTTTCTAAGAAAATATTTCAGGTCTTCAGACTTTTTCAAGAACTGCACTTGGAATTCCTCTCATGTACTACAATGTGCGTCATTAGTACAGAAAAGGCTGTAGAAGCTGGTATTGCGACTATAACACCTCGATTCTTTAAATACATGTGATGTGAAAGATGTTCAGAAAGATTTGAGTAATAATTTCATTAATATCCTAAGCCAACCAGTAGGCCTATAGACTAAAATGGCATTATTTGTATTTATTTATTTATTTTATTTTTTGCATAGCATCTTGCATGAGGTGTCAAATGCCGAGCGCAAGGGATTTTTCGAGGCATGAATATTCACTGCAGTTTGTTTATAATTAAGCACACTGGATCAGACATTGGGTGGAGAAATATTTGGAAACATGCCGATTCCTTGTTGTATTACAATGTCGAGCATGTAAACAGTGAGTGAGGACAGATACTTCAGTCTATCAACATGAGCCCTGCAGGTATGGCAAGACTGACAAATAAGTAAACTATGAGTCTGACATCCTCATTTTTAACTCAGTTGCTCTTCGATGCCAATTATTCAAGCACTCATACTTTGTACTCATGTAAAAAAACCTTGAAGACACTATAGAACTGGATAGACAAATGTTGACTGTTGACAGTGCCACAGGTTATATCTTCCCTTGGCCAGACAGACTCAGTGAACTCGCTTTTATAACTTTGCTGATATTCTTTTTTCAAGCACAGTAGTGTTGTGGGTTGGTTTTGCATAAGTGAGTGATCTATATAATTAAACTATAAAATGGATTATTTGAATAGAAAAAATCTTGTCCTTGTGTCCAGATGCTGGTTAAATGCCCTTTATAGCAACTTTTGAGATGTCCGAATCAATGATTTAGGGCAAGCTCATGATGTGTTACTCACCCTACTAGTTCATCTAAATCAATTGATGTTCATTGGCAAGAATATTATTTCCCTGGGTGTGACAAAGCCTGACAGAGAATGAACAGCCATCTATTAGCAGATAGAATCTCATATAATACCCCAGTGGTCAACACCAGATGTGGCAGTCTGAAAACATCAACAATGATGCAATGATGTTTCCTGCTGCCAGCTTTGTCTGTCGTTATCTCTATTATCACTATGGGCAAGGTTTGTATTAGTATATTAAATAAGACATCACCACAAATCATATAATCTCATCTCACGCTTTTTGACCCCCCAGCCCACTGGTTGAGAACTGCTCTAAAGTGTTGACTAAAATAATCTTGAGCAGTTTAATACAGTAAAAGATCGTTTTCTCTTCCAGAAAAACAGACCAAATACTTTGATGACTCATCTTGCAATAGTTTTATCCAATCAGATGCTCTCTAAATCACAATGCTCCACCCAGTAATACCGACACTCCACCCACTGTAGCCAACAGCACAAAGCAAATTAGTTTCATAGCTTTTCAATATATATCTCCCAAACTTCCAAAGGAAGGAAGCACATAAACACCAAACAGAAAATTGTGTTCATTAAGCTTTCCTGGGATCTTCACCTATGGAAGCCCACTTAAGCAAAGATAAATAAATAAATAAATAAATAAAATAAAAAGTTGAAGTTATGAGATGTTAGATCATAATTATAATTAAACGTGATGACATACCAAGCCATATTTTTGAGCTAAAAAGTTGTGATGTAAAAAATCATAATGACATCAAATAAAAAATTGTCATAATTATTATTGTTTATCACATCGTGTCATAATTTTTGACTTTTTCATTGACTTTTTAGCTTTTTAATTGTGACTTAGTATCTCATAAGCATCTCTTGTCATGATTATGATTTAATTAAGAATGTTTTTATGTGGCAGAATTGGGCTTTCATACTTCACAAGAAAGATTAAAAAATAATCAGAGTTATAAAACTAGAGTTATACAAAGCAATGATTATGTTTAATTTAATCCGATTCCTGTGTGATCCAGATAGAGGTTTACAAAAATGTGAGGGTCTTTCTCATATTAGGGTTTTTTTTTTTTTTTTTGCAAATAGCAACAAGCACCTGTAGCACTTAATTCCAGCATTAAAACCCATATGAGGTTCTGTTTTGAGCACCTTTGGAATGATATGCCACACAATTTACACTAATCTGGTTTATGACAAGCCCGGAGATATAAACAGAGCTTCATGAAATCCTGTACACATACAACTGTGCAAGAATGCCACAAATCCCTTGTGTTGGTGACATGGGTGAACTTTTGAACTCACTCTGAGCTGCTTCCACTGAGTCCAGTGTGACCACCTTCTTTGCCTTTGGTGGCCTAGTTTATGCACAGACTCAGAAACATGGCCCTGATTCACTTATGACCTCCAGACTGGGTTTATGGTGACTAGGACAAACAGGAAGCTAAATCCCTGAAGTGTGTTAGCTTACCTGAAGGAGACAAACTGATGGTCCTCTCAGGTCAGTCACAACGTACAATAAAAAATGTCCCTGTTTTATTAAATCCAGACAAACTATAAAAAGCACTCCTATGATAAACATTAATAAAAAATAAGCAGAATTACTAGGTATAATTCAATTCAATTCAATTAACTCAAGATATTTATTAAAATGATTAAATGGAAAAAAAATCAAACAAACAAAAAACAAAAGAAAAGGGGCCAAACTTTTTCCTAATACAAAATATTTAGTGGTCTTTTAGTGGTCTTAACCATTTTAATCACAAATCACTGGTCAGGAAAATAGCAAGAATTGCACAACTACTGTAGATAAAGTAACTTCCCCTTTGTTTTCTTTAAATGTTTGAGTCGTGGGGGTGAACTTGCAGACAGAGTTTTACAGGAAGAAGAGTCAGTGTTGTTCCACTCAATGTTAATGGCTTCAAAAAGTAGTTGAAAAATCAGGGTTCAAATCTGAACTCTGGCCAGGACAAAACATGAGCCTGATGGACTTGATTCTCAAGTCACTTCTTGGTTGTCTCTCCGGTTTGGGCAGGAGCATTGTTTTCTTGAACAATAACATCTGATCTCTCCTCTTTGAATAACAACTCTTTATTTGTGTGAAGCAAGCCATTCTACAATATTCTCTTGTACTCCAAAGCATTAAATGATTCACGGTGAAGTTGCTCACCAATACCAGCAGCTAAAAAGGCCCCCCACATATAGACTCCTCATCCTCCAAGCCTCGCTGTGGTAGAGATGCATTTATTATTATATTTCTCAGCAGATTTCCAAAGGCACTTGTGCAAATGCAACTTGTGTTTCATTGTGATTCATCACTCCACACACAACTTCCCATATACTGCCAAAAACTTCATTCTGTCTTTGATGTTTTTCTGAGACAGCAATGGCTTTTGAAGTAGTGCA
The DNA here is from genome assembly GCA_037194245.1 of Opsariichthys bidens. Classification (NCBI taxonomy): domain Eukaryota; kingdom Metazoa; phylum Chordata; class Actinopteri; order Cypriniformes; family Xenocyprididae; genus Opsariichthys; species Opsariichthys bidens. The sequence goes on along the minus strand of CM074292.1, from coordinate 16,949,023 downwards.
TTTGCTTAACTTTTACCAATTTCCTAACCAATAATATGAGGCTTGGACAATTAAAAGCTTAGGCACGGTTTCACAGACAAGGCTTAGATTAAACCACGAGTAGGCCTTAGATTAATTAGGACATTTAAGAATTGATTTTATACACATTTGGGCGCCTGTAATGTCAAAGCTGAATTGTCCGCGTCATTACTTTCACATGATCCTTCAGAAATCATTCTAATATGACGATTTGATGCTCAAGAAACTGTGATACAATTTCATTTCAGGATGCTTTGAAAAACAGAATATTGAAAATAAATATCAAATATAAATATCCATATGAATTAATCATTCTAAAAGTATTTAATATCACTTTTGATCAACTTATCTCAATGTCCAGACCCCCACCCTCTTTGAACACCGCATTCTGGCTGCGTGTTTATGTTATGAAACAATAAACAATGGAGTTGAGGCGGGGCCGTGCCTCGGCCGGAGTCGTCTGACAGCCGACCGGGCGATTCAGAGCTGCATTTGGACAGCGTGACGTGCAACATTCTGTGCGTGCTCGCCGTAAACTGTCCAGCCTGAGGCCAAAGTCACACAGCTGTAATGACACAGTCATTGAACAAGGCTCGCTCAAGGGCAGCAAGTGGACATTTCGACTGAGTTATAAGGTTGAGTTTGCAGTCCTGCTAAGAAGAAGAATCAAAATATCATACCAGCCCTTATCAGCAACAGATGTGCTTTAGAGTGCTTGAGTTATGAGTCATCTGACATGCTGTATGTTTCTTTACAGACACGACAGTTCAAGCTGTTCAATGAGATTCTAATTAACACCTGTTTTGGTGTTCACTCCTCCTGTACAAAAGAATGAATAGTCCTCTGTTATTGCTGTATATGAATTCGCGGCTCAGTACAATCTAAGCTCAATCTACAGAATTTGCCAAAATGTTGATTACCACAAAAATTAATTCTGATTTATTCCTTCTTTTGCTTTTAATAAAAAAATCTGGGTTACAGTGAGGCCCTTACTATAAATCTTTAATTGTTTTCAGAAGAATGGCCACAAGACATAAACAATTACATTAACATGATTTTAGTGTGGGGGAAAAATGCTTGCTAACATTTTCTGTGTAAAGTTACATCCAATTTTACAATGCTTTGCCGTGACAACGGAATAACACAAACCCTTAAAGGGACAAAATGAAAATTCGGTAACACTTTAGTATAGGGAACACTTTTCCCTTAATAAATGCTTAATTTACTGTTTATTAATAGTTACTAAGGTAGTTGTTAAGTTTAGCTATTGGGTAGGATTAAGAATGTAGAATAATGTCATGCAGAATAAGGCATTAATTTGCGCTAAATGAGTACTAATAAATATTCAATTGTCAAGTAATATGCATATGCAACTAGTTAAAGTGTGACGGAAAATTCTGTCATAATTTACTCATTCTAAGGTTGTTCCAAAACTGTATGACTGAAAGTTTCCGTGGAACACAAAAGAAGATATTTTAAGAATGTTGGTATGTAAACAAATTTGGTTACCATTGACTTCTATGTTACAGCAAAATAAACAAATACTTCTCAAAATATCTACTTTTATGTTCGATAGAAGAAAGAAAGTCATTAAGGTTTGGAACAGTTAGGGTGAGAGTTAGTGGGTGAACTATTACTTTAAATCCTCAAGCGTCAGATTCTTGCTTCTTTTTTCAAAGCAAAAGGGTGAGACAAAATAATAGTTTGTATTTTTGAATCACATTATGCCACAATTGCTGTCGATCAAGCTTGTATTATTGAACCCAGAATAAGCAGAATTGAGCTCTATCTATATCTCACCCCTCTGCCAAGAGTGTTTAAGGCATGCATAGTTAATGACCAGTGCCTTGCGAAGAGTTACTGCATATGAAACCATAACCACAAGAATCCCCCCCCCCCCTCCCACCCCACACACAGACACACACACACACAAACATAGCCTTGAGAAGGAGCACCGCTGGACTTAAGCCATCTAATTCGCAGCATGTGAGCCAACTGGCTGTGTACAGTCTCAAGTTCGACTGTACTTGACTTAGGAATATAGCCACTGGGTTGAACCAGAAATAAAAATGTGCCTGATAACAAGGTTTATTTTTAAAATTGGAAATAGGATTTGGCCTCAGAAGTTAATAAAGGCATGTGTGGATATCAGTCTCGCAGAGATGAATATCAGCTCTACAGATGTAAAATTATATAATTTATTTTCCCCTTTGTGTGTATTAGTCACATGAGTTATGATTTTTCTCATTGCCGTCTATATTTAACACAATTTCAGTCTGTAGCAAGATGCATAAATTCAAATGGGGTATTGTTTGAGTTGTAGCACAAAGGGTTCTGAGATTACGGTACAAAACGTAAAAGAACATTATCAGAACATCACACACACATGTCACTTTAGACCACCAATGTCCTTATTTCATGACCTTTTTCAGATGTAGTCTGTGCATGATGGAGGATTACCGCACCATATGGAGGTTTAAAGAACAATGCTACACCTGCCCAAGAAATCTCGTGAAGCATGTACGTACAGATCACTAGAAAAGCTCAAAATAGCTCTCGTTGCTAACTAAGAACAATAAATCCTTATTTTAATGTCATTAAATCGTGTTCTATAATCATTATTTTGAGGACAACATCATTTGAAAGCGTGTCTGTAGGTGTTAAGGAAATCTTACAGGATGGAGAATCAACTCTTTTTTATAAAACAATCAATAAATATCATCTAAATATCATCTGGTCTGGGGGTCATTTTTCACTATTAACTACGACTTTTGCATCAATAAGCTCCTAATTACTGCTTATTAATAGTTTGTAAGGTAGTTGTTAAGTTTGAATGTAGTTTTGTGAAAAGATACGCTGTCAACTTGACTTTAAGAGTTTACACTGGTACAATATAAAAGCTAATTATTTTATTTATTTAGTTATCTTTACCCAGCTCTATATATTTTCCCTCACATAGCATAAATGTGTTGTGTTTATGCATAAAAATATACATAAGGCAATCATATGTGACCCATGCTGGCAAAGTCAGTTAATCTTAATGAGTTAATTTACATTAAAAATCTTCAAAAAGATTTGTTGTTGTCTGACAAATAATGACTGAGCAACACCTGTTTGAAGATGATAGAGTCAGCAAAGTCAATTTTGAGAAAAATCGAGTTTTCTGAAGGTTCCAAAACAAAACACCAAGCAACCATATCAAATCCTTGGTAATAACGCCCATTTTGCAACACACCAAGTCAAAACTGAATATCTATAGGAAAATATATATATATATATATATATATATATATATATACATTTTTTTCCATGATACCACAATTGTGTGATTAACATTAATCAAATAGATAGTCTAATATATAAAGGCCTACTGTAGCGCTGTTCCGCAACAGTTAACCAAACGTTCGAAGACACAACAAATAATGTTTTCATGTACAGTAGCCAGGACAGATATTTTGAAATACTGTAATTCTGTGATTATCGGGATCGCGGCATCTTTGTGCACGAGCTTCCTGATCTCTCAGTCAGCGCGACATTGCTTTGTTTACATCAGCAAGAGTTTGAAAATCATATTTCAGCGGTTCAGACGCATGCTATGAATATTCACAAAGTTGGAATGTTGTGCTTTAAAACGATACCAGGCATGTGCTGAGGGGAAGCGAGCAGAGAAAAACGTAATTTTTCTTGGACAAAGGAAAGGTACTCCTCTCAGAAAACATACAAATAAAGTTGAATTGCTATTTGGAGCTTCAGGATCACTAAATGAGGGCTTAAATTGACTCATTTTGCCAGCACGGGTCATTTAGGTATCTAAAAGTCTCTGCCTTCATTTATTATTCTTTATTTAAAAGATGAGTCGAAGCCAGTGTGCAAATTATACCATGACTTTTAAGATAAAATCATTTTTAATGCCATTTTAAATGACTTGTAATCTATTTTTAACCATAATTCAACAGCTGGTAAAATCTATCGACAACTTCTTTGAAAAAAGAGAAAGAAAGGTTTCTAATGTTTATATACTAGGCTAGCACATCAATTTTAAGGTTAACATTGTTTCCGTGAGGAGAAAATAACAGAAATTATTGTGGCAAGTTTAACATTAACGATAAAACATATTTACAGCGTATAAATGTCACAGAAAAAACTATTGCAGCGGGAGATCTGTCCTCTTGCAGCAATGCCACCCAGTCTGACAGCCACTAGGGTCAATGCCACATCCAGTGCCCGCAGCAAACCGACTCCACCTGATGTGTCACGCTCTGTGTCACACTAAGGCACGTGTAAGCCATGTGCCTAAGAGATTCTGGACGCTTTCTAGGAACATACTTGCTGCTCTTTCTCATTTCCGATCAGATTTTATGAATCTGTTTGCTTTTTCTGCACATGATTTTCTCTCCTTCTCCATCTGATTTTTTCTCGCTGTTTGAAGTATAATTCCCATTCAATCTAGAAATGCTCAAAATAAAATTCTGCCAGCGTAACCTTGAACCACCTTAAAAACTCGAGCCTATCGATGTATATTTAATAAGGTGAAATATTTGTGGCGATGCACTATCTGCCCTTTGCTGGGTAGACATGTCACCTTGGATAAGCAATTTCTAGGTGATGTCAGCACCAGAGCGCCACTAAATCTGAGCATGCTCACTGAGCCCCACTCCATATAATGCCTCTGTAGGTCAGACTGCAGCAAAACCTACATGGACACATTTACATTGATTTTGCTGTGAATTCATGGTTAGTCTAGAGAACTTTCCGGCACATTTCTATAAATTATTTATATATGCATGCACCCATATAGCCGGCTGTAATGAGAGGTTACTTACTTAAATGCTTATTACAGACATCAGCATCTGTTAAGCAGTTGCGACTTTTTCCTCTCACAATTCTGATTTTATTTCTTGCAATTCCAAGTTTATATTTTATATCTCACAATTTTGTCTCAGAATTGCAAGATAAACTACCGTTCTTTGTTAACACTTAACAAGAGCAGAATGTGTTACACAGGATATGTTCTATTGTTTAAAAGCAGAAATAAAAAAGTGTCTTGAGATGCAAGTTAAAGTACTTTTGCAAATTTGTTCGGAGCCATGCGCATCACAATGTGGGGGGATATTGTCGCCACGATTTGACAAAATTCAAATCAAGGAACGAATTAGTACAACACGACTACAATTGAAATTAAATTCAAAAAACCTTGTCACAAATTAATAAGTTGTGGGAACAAAATGCAAGACCACTATTTCAGCATTTCATGTGCGAGGCTCTGTATTCATGCACTCTCAGTAGCCTTTCAAAAGGTACTAATATGGAATATTTAGGTACTAATATGCACCCTTTAGGGGTAAATAAGATACTAAGGTGTATATGAAAGGGCACCGCCCCAGTGATAGCTTTTGTTTCTTTTTTTCTGAGAGTGTGAGATGAAAAAAGAAAATCCGCAAATAATAAAGAAGGACTGTAATTCTGTTTGAACGTCTCCTAAGTCTGCTTCAAAACGACTGACAACTAAATTACCAAGTGGATTATTGTGGAATGAAGGCTAATCCTAGAAATAAAACAGTAAATCACTTCTATGATACAATAATGTATTTTATGAAACTATCGTACACCCGGCGCAAGTGTTTTTTGCTAGCTTCAGCGTGACGCAGCTCTCATTTTCACGTCCAGCGCCACATTGTTTACTATTGTCAACAATTAGCAAATGCACTCACACCCATGTGTTCGCCCATGGGCATGCAAGTCTGAAAACGAGGTGTGTTCAGGGGCATTGTTGGGGCGTGGCTATTTTGAGGCAACTGAAAAAAAAATATATATATTTTTTTTTTTGTCATTCAAAGGGCGCCTATGGGCGGGTGCATAACACACGTACACTCTGCTCATTACACACACAAGGACGCAGCAGCACACAAACGTGCCAAATATTAAAATGAAAGGATTCTTTTCCGAAGAAGCATTTAGTGTTTCCGTTTGCGAATTCTGCCATGTAAATAGCGAATCCGCCATGGTGCAAGCTCACCCGGCTTTGAAAGGGAATGAGAGATGAGAATTTGATTGGTTTATTTCACGTTACGCCCAAAACACACCCATGACTCATTAAAGAGACTAGGCAAAAACCTTTTGGACAGGCGCACCAACCATTTTTTCCATCGTTAAACTAGCTAAAGAGGATTCAGACACGCCCTAAGTGCACGTGTGCCATGTGCTTCACAACATGCGCTTAGACGTTAAAATAGGGCCCATGGTGTTTATTTATGAATATTAAGTTCAAAAATCTTGTCATCAAATATAGATATATGCAATTAATTCACTTAAGTAACTTCGACAGCCCTAAAAAATTAGCATGCGGGAGTCTCATATATTGGTTTTCAAGAAATATCAACTCCAACTGAAATGAATCCCATGTTTATACTAAAGAGAGGCAGTTAGCTCGTATACATTGTGGACTGTGATAAGTTAATGCGGTAATCTTACGTAATGTTAGTGTCCTTTGCTCTACACAGATAGGACAGGTAAATGATAAGCTAAATATACTCAGATGGGTTGGTTTACAAGGCTCTATCGTTTTGAAGCAGGCTAATAGTCTCTCAGTACCTGTACCTAATAACATTGAGCAAAACTCACATGTGCCATATGTCAACATGATAGAAAGGGAAAGGAGAGATAGGTGGAGAAGCTCTGAATGCAATAGCACTCTTATCTGACTCTAGACACCACAAATAGACTGAGTCAGAGAGACCACAGGAGGGCTGGTTATATAACAGAGAAGGGAGAGATGGGATAGCTGCAGATTGCCTCTCTACCCCTCTGTCTTCGAGGATGATTCCTTCGCCACATATTCATTCTGAATCACGCTGAACTTTTAATGAATCCTAACATGGGAGCATGCAGCTCAAACAAAGAAGAGCCCAACCAAATACACTCCAGGCTTTTAAATATTTCCCCATATTTTCCATCCTGGAGGATTGTGGGATGATCTCCAGCCCAGTTTTACTGTCCTGCGCTAACACTGTGCCTCCTTGTTTGAGGTATACTCAAGCAAGACTGCCAGTGAAGGTAAATACACAGCATCATCCGCTCCTCTCATAAATATTTAGGCACCGGGACCGGCCTTTGGTACGTCTTGCTTTGTTTTAAAATAGTGGAGGAAAATAAAGCATGGGCTTTGCTGTGGACACTCAGCACCAGGCTTTTAAATTCCAACCTTGTGGAAAAGGGAAAAAAGAGGAGGAAGAAAGACATAAAACGGACAGTTTACCAAGTTCTGATCGGAAGTTCCCCTAAAAACGATTCGATCTTGTGGTATAGCGGTTCATGTTTCTTTTTTTATTGCCTTTGTAATTACCTTTCAAAGGTTTGGAGCGAGTGGAATTGCTAACATGAACAACAATAAAGGGTTTCTTTTTTTGAAGGTGTATATTTTCCTATAGATTTTCCCTTGAGTGTAAATTCCCAATGCGTTTTGAAAACAAAAACATCACACATTTCTTGTTATCTCCTTGCATGTTGCTTCTTGTATACTGTGAAATCCCCTGCTTAATTGGTAGTTGTACAACAAGGTGTAAAGTATTAGAAGAACAATGGTGTCAACACAAAGAAATGGGAACATGAGACACTTATCTTTATACATCTTTTTCCGAACCTTACTGCGCAGGCTTTTTTCCTGTAGATTTCATTTTTGAAGGAAGTGACACTGCATCAGTCTGTGGACTCATCTTTGGTGTATTTAGCCTCATGGGAGCTGCCCTCACCCACAGACTTTTATAGAAAAACCTATCATAACATATTTCTTGAGGAAAAACTGCCAATTTCTCTGTGAGGTTCCCTGCCAAAGAACACAGTGGTAATGACCAGCCCCAACGAGGTGAGGCTGTCCCTTGGAGCACATCTCCCACCACCAGTCTCCAGGGATCCGATGGGAATACTTTCCATTTAGCACCTCCGGACAAGCTTTTACATTAAAACCCAAATCTGTCTCATGCATACAGAACTGGCCGTAAGATCTTAATCTCTGTCTTTGGCTAACTACGGAAGTCTCCTGGGATATGTCTAGCATATGTGACAGCCATTCAAAAACAGATGACCTGGTACAAGATCTTTGGGTACTCTCTAAAACTGGGCTAGGCACAGACAGGCTTAAAGCCAGCCTGCAGGATCCACTGCAGTACCTATTGTATTTAAATAAATAACCAACTGGCTAGACAGAGACAAAAAAAAAAAAAAAAAAAAAAAAATCAGCCTTGACTTTTAAAATTGAGCTGCAAAGTGAAATGCAAAATTGTGTAGTTCCTTAAAATTGACATGAACTAGAAGATACTATAGTCATCCTTCCTATTGTGACGTACTGTTATCCGAGTGGAACGGCTTCTTGAACATCAAAAACTGTAGGACGAGACTTGATTTTGTCCATCGGGAATTGATTCGACGGTTGTGGTTTACATGTGAGTGACAAGTTGCCCCGCCCTTGTGCCATCAGTTATGTCATCAGAGAAGAGATGATGTTGCATGTGAGAGGGGAAGTTATTTTGACTAAAGATAACTAGGGCACATTAATTAAAGAAAAAAAAATGTGCACAGACAAATCATTTATAATACTGCAAAATTCCATGAAAATAAAAATGGTCAATTTCACGGTGACTTAAAATTGCATCTTTCAGTTTCAGTTTTTTTTTAGCATATTAATAGTTACAACAGAGTAAAGTGACACTAATTGATGTTCCTTCTAATGCACTTCATATGTATATAAACACTGACCAACAATAGTCATGTATAATGTGCACAGTTTCCCATGCACCTTCATTTCATTTAATCTAAATGAGGGTCAGCTGAATCTAAAACTGTATCTGTGCTTGATAAGTCACGGCTGAACTATTTTAAAACGTATTGATTCTTCCATTTTTTCCATTTCCATTAAAGTGCCAATAAAGTTTTTGCTGAGCAACAACAGCATTTCTTCCAAAACGTGTTCCACTTATTTGCTCCACTTTAAGCTATACAGTAGCATGGCTAACATAGCTTCTTAAAGTTGCTTGATCAGACCGGTTTTAATTTCTGCATTTATCTTTTTCCTTATACGAAACTCACCGAAGTGCTCTGAATACTTTCATTACTCATTCATTACCTTCGGCAAAATGAGCAATTATGAAAGCAAAATCAGTCACTTACGTGATCCAGATCCAAACAGTTTGTGTTTGGTGTGTTTGGATGGGGTGAGTGGGGTTGCCCTATACAAACGCCAGTCATTGCCAATCAATTGTGCCTGACTAAAGCAGGGCATGCATTACAGTATTTGGAGTACATCTGAGTTACTTTATAGAGATAATATTTTCATAGAGATTGTACTTGTAGTATCATACACACATATCAAAGCAAATGGAGCAAATCAACTTAAACAACAAGATTGCAATAGAATTAGCAGTCAACTATTGATCAGATAACGGTGGTGATGAAAATTCCATTGAACAAGTGAAAATCAATGGCATGAATAACTGCCTTGAGTTGATTTGATATAAATAAACTCACTGATAAAGCATCTACTTCAAAATATGAAATACCAGCTTATAAAAGAAATATTTCACCAAAAAAGTTACATGGCCATCATATGAGTAACAGGCAGTATGATGGTCTAGATAGGGCATCAAGCAGCAGAGCCAAACTACAGACACTAACCAAGCAAACTCTGTTTCCATGTGTCAGTTTCGCTCTCTCTCTCCTTCTCGGCCCTTCCCTTCCGTCTCGTTGCATGCTAGAGGAGTGCAGATCTCACAAGAGCCGACTAAAGAAGGTATCAACTTTGTAATTGGTTTACATGTTAATCTGCAAACAAACTGAATAAGATGGAAGACACGGGATCAGCATGGAATGCTTGTGTATTTAACCTGTGTAACTTGATAATATGTGTAGTTCTATCAATGTTCGAATAAATCCTCCTATCCCAGAACATAAATGCAGAGACTATAAGCAATTTGTAGGTTGATTTTCATTTTTAAGTTTTATTTCGTTTTTCATCCTGAAATCTGTTTAGGTGTTCTAGTGAAAATGTTTTACATTCACAGAAATGAAAATGGGCTCAAATTTGCATAGAAGTATCACTGTGCTGAGTTGTATAGGTTTGCATAAATACAGTGTGAACAAGAACGAGAAGAGAAAACAAAACGGTTTTACATAATCTGAGCTAGCAGGTAATAATAACCACAAGATAAACACATTAAAAGTATATTTTGAATTAAGGGAATCCTGTCAGGATATCCCGTGTCATGTTATTGTGATATCAGCAATTGTTTAACAGGGTTCAGTTTTGTAGCTTTGTTGTCAACAAAACAGAAATGTCAAACTAGCTTTGTCTTTCAAGAATATTTTAAAGCCAGTGCTAGTTTAACAAGTGTAATGGTCTTCTATAAGAACATTTCCTTTTGAAAATCTTTTGTTTCAATTAAGAACAGCACATATTTAACTGCGTTGTAGTGCAAATGCTTCTGGTTCGTGGTGTAATTGTAGATTCTACAATGATTTTTAATAAGACTATACATGGAAAACAGCAAGTGTTCATGGTGGCACCCATTGATTGATCAGAAAAAAAGGTCTGTGTGTGTGTGTGTAGGTGTGTTCCTACGTTATGGGGACAAAATGTCCCCACAAATATGGCAGTGTGCAAAATCCTTGACCTTGTGGGGACCTGTTTTTGGAGTGTGTAAAAGGCTCCCAGGCTCGAGGTTTAATTCCACTTTGTTGCGTTCCTCCTTGCTAGCTAATTAGTTTGCTCATACCCTTGATAACAGATTATAATCTCATTTCATAGTCATTTCAGTGCTGCACCTAATCTATTCCTAATCTCCTCAAACACAGTAATCTAGACAAACACGGCAAGCCCTTTCATGTGATAGGTATCAAATACTCTCAGCAGCCAGTCTTCATACAGCCCATTTTTACAATGATTTGTGTTTAGAGTGAGAGGAAATTAAATATGTCTCATTGAAGGCCGAAGGTGTGCAGTTTCTTTCGAAACTCCAGTTAGTTTTTTTTTTTTAGGTCAAGTGAATAAATATTGTCTCTGCCAAGCATACCTTCAGAGGAAAGAGAGAGAGAGACTGGAGAAAGTTTCCTTCCAAAAGTTGTTGAAGAACCAGTTTCAAAAAAATGCACAAGTGTGGCAGGAGAAAGTCAAGGCGCTTAACAGATGGAGATAGAAACTCAACTGACATGTCAACAAACGCACTGACGAAGTACTGCAGCGTCATTCTGTGGTTGTAGCCCACCCTCCATTTTTACCCAAAGCCCTTCACAACAGTGCAGTGGATTTGAGAGCTTAAATGTCAATCATCAGATCAGTGTCATTCGCATTAAGCGTCCTAAGCACAATACAATACGTATGTAGGCCAGCGAGTGGGCCTCACTCAATCCAATTAAGTGCAATGAATGGAGTCTCAAGATATTTGAGATTGGTATTTTCATACATTAAATAACAATTGGCCCCACTGGAGATTTGTGATGTTATTTGTGTGGGTTTGGCACATCTGGAGCCTGGCATAATTTGTATTGATAATGTTGGGCATGGTGCTTTTCTCTCAATGCATGTAAGTGAGCAAAGCAATGCCTGTTTCTATATGTACTGAAGTGATATGGCCATTGTGATCACTTCATAGGCCTGTCATACACAGTGCATTTGGAAAGTTTTTTTTTTTTTTGTACTTTTTTCACTGCCAAAGGTGCTTCAGCAAAGTACTGAGTTAAGGTTTACTTGAGAATAAGAATATTCAATGAAGTTGTTGTTTTTTCTTTTTAATAAATGTTTTGCTTTTGTGTACTTTGTGTATAGGGTGTAGATTAATGTGAAATTAGTTAAAGCATTTTATAGCATAAGGTCACAATTAATGAAAATGAAGGGAAAAGTCTGAATAGTTTTTGAAAGCACTGTAATTTAGTCATTAAAAAAAACATCTTTATATCAGGGATAGTTCATCCAAAACTGAAAATTCTGTCATCATTTACTCACCCTCATTTCGTTTCCTGTACAATGACATAACTCACTGCTTAACCACCAAAGTATAATGCATCATTGTTGAAACTAACTAACTCATGACTGTTTCCCGAAACCAGTTGCACCTCTGTCATTTGAACCACGTTAGTTCAACTATTTAGGACTGCCGTTAATGATGTTACATGCAGGTTGAGGAATAACTTCTGCTAATTAATCAGTTTGAGATTGCAATGTATATAATAATACTATACAGTTAATCTACATGAACAAAATCACATTAACATGCAATATTTGGCATACACTGTACACCTGTATACATGTGGTTCATTCAGTCAGCAGCTTTCTCCACGTAACATATTTTTTCTGACATACTGCCGTAAAGTAAGGACTACTTCACTGTTTTTGTTCCCTTTTTGATGTAAAATATATGTATGTATGTTGTCAAATTATTAATCGTGATTAATCACAACCAAAATAAAAGTTTGTCTTTATATTTATGCATATTTGTCTTTGTATTTATGCATATATACATAATAAAAACACACAGTACAAACTTTTATTTTGGATATATTTTATATATTATATAAAGATAAACCATCACATTGACAACACATTCATATATAAAATAAATATTTATATTTTACATATAATATATTTTTGTTAAATATATACATGCATGTGTATGTGTGTATTTATATATACATAATAAAGATACACAGTACAAACTTTTATTTTGGATACAAGTAATCGTGAATAATTATTTGACAGCACTATTTTATATATATATATATATGTACATACACATACAAATGGAATGAACGATATTGTGCCCTTGCATATTGTTCCCAAAAGCATGATCTATTTAAGTCCAAGTGTAATTTTAACAAGAATCTATGCTTCTAACCACAGCTTGAGAGCTGTAATTCCAACCATGAAAGTTTGTGACGCTGTTTGCAAATGTCTGTTGGAACTATATGGCAACGACGGAAGCTGCAACCATAGTTGGCTAATGACGCTTTTAGAAAATGCACCACTGAATGATTGTTTATTTATTTTTGTGCATACAATGGAAGTCTATGGTGACCAAAATGGTTTGGTTACCAACATTCTTCAAAATATCTTTTTTTATGTTCTGCAGAAGAAATTTTAAATAACATGAGGTTCGTACATGATGTCAAAAGTTTCATTTTTGATTTATCCCTTTAAGGATAGACATACTTTGTGGGTTTTTTGTAACTGACCTTGATCAATGTGAAATTGTATGATTGTGAGTGTAAGTATACCTGTAGTTCAGCACCAGATTATCCATTGATTTTGACCTTTATCAATGCATGACTCAGCAGTTGTAATTATATATAATTTATCATGCTATTTTTATTCATGTCAAACTGTTGTTGTAATGCTGCTGATTCACATACAAAAATGTTCTTTCCAATTATTTCCAAAAAAAAAAAAAAAATAGCAATAGACATAATCTATGGATGAACAGCAGCAGTATAGGCACATTTCATCTCTACGTTCCGTCTGTTGAGCATTTGCACTAGATCTAATCTTGTTAGTGCAGATTTAATGAACTGAAACGCCCAGATGGTTGCTAAAGAGAAATGCGAATGGTCTGATTTGCTCACATAAGGCAAGGATAGCTGGCCGTACTCTTTTATTTCCTGGCTAAACATCATGTTGATTCTATAAATAGACATAAAGTTTGTATACCACACAGGTTAGTTATAGATGATTTACATGTAATCTATCTCAGGTGGTTTATGAATAATTATACATATTGAGACCCTTGTTTATGTCTGAAAAGAGACCACAGCTTGTGCTCTTAATTTCATTCCCTTCACCACATCCACACAGTTTAAGCAATCCTTTCTTTCTTTTCTAAAAATTATAGGCATAGATGTGGGAAATAGAGGTTCAAATGAAAACCTTGCACTCTTTTCTATGCCACAACCATAGCAGAACTTTAGTTTACACATCTGTGCACCAGGTTGACTGTATTATTATTATTATTATTATGAGATGTTAAATGTTTATAATATTGCAGTTCAAATGTATTTTTATTGTCCATGCAAATGCCCTCCCTACAAAATGACCACAATAGTTCTAGATTAATTATTGATACATTTTTCTCTAAATAGAGCTATTCAAGAATTCAAGTTGTTACTGTCTTGCCGTGTTTTTCTTTTGTTTTTGTTCGTCATATTTGGATGTCCACTTGTGATTAGGAACACCTGGCTGTGGATATTTAAATATCTGTTTGCTAACTAGCAAGAGGATGTGGAATTTTTGTTGTTTTTGTTCTTGCTCTTGCAGGAATGGGCACAGGTGGCAGGTATCCTTTGTTTTGGAACTTCTACACCACCAGATCCCATTTCTTCAGTTTTGTGGTCATGGATGCGAACGTCAGCGCTTGAATGGTTTTTTATTTTATTTTCCCTGTTATGTCTTCCCCTAGAAATTTATAATAAAATATTTTTTGCAACATATTTCTTTGTGATCTCCCCCTTTATGAAACAAAATTGGGGGCTCGTCCGGGATTTGAACCCAGGAGCTCTCACATCTGTTGAAAATTCCAGCATTTTTCATATTGCAATTTACTGTATATTGTAGAAAAAGTAAATATTGCAGTGTCATTTTTTTTTTTTTTTTTCAAACCATGCAGCAAATAATGCCTTTAAATACCCGGCAAACTTGTATTTCACTTTGCATCTTTGTTTTTATTTCCTTGTAATTTGTTTAGTTGTTTTTGAAAAAAAAAATACTATTAGTACACTTTAACCCTTTAGAACCTAAAGCTAAAATAGCCCGTTTTCACATATTATGCTTTTTTATTATAAAATTCTCACATAATGTGCTATTTTTTAATAAATAAATTAGTTATTGACCATTAATATGTAATGAATCAATTTGTAAATAGAATTTAAACAGACAAAAATAAAAAAAAACAAGAACAAATTTTCAGATTTTTATATAGAAAAAAAGGAAAATGATGATTGATTGAATGAATCTAACTTTAAACTTAAAAATTCAACTATACTACATATATATACAAGCCTTTTTGTGACAGTGGCTTGTACAGTTTTCGTTCAGGAGTAATGTTTTTCATACACGCATACATTCATAAATACATGCATACAATGTATGCATGTATTCATGCATACATTTACTGCACAGATGCATTATAGATACACACACCAAATGTGAAAGAGTCTCACTTTGCCTCCTCCCAAGTCTTCTCAAAAATCAGTCCAATCGACTGTGTACTCCTTCGTCATGATTTTGTTTGTTTCTTCTATTATTTCTGCAATCCAAAACTCCCTAAACTGCTGTGCTTCATATCTCTCCTTTCAAATCCTTCTTCCACCAGCTCTCCCTGAAAGTGGCTGGCATTTGCTGATGGAAACATAATTACTGTAATAACCCATATATTATAAGCCCATGTATTACGACTCAAGAGTTACGGTAACATGAATACAGCTTGGTTGGTTGTGTCGCCGACGACACATCCGGTTTTAAAGGGTTAATTTAAGGTGACGTAGTTACATTGTACTCACTCAAATACGTACTGAGTGATATTAAGTAACTACATGTACTTACTATAGAGTTACGGTTAGGGTTTGGTTTAGGGTTAAGTACTTGTAATTATGCATAATTTATTGTTACTATATTAAGTACATGAAGTAGCATATAACTCACCTTAAAATAAAGTGTTACCACCTTTTTTAAAAAGAAAAAAAAATGTGTTTAATATTAGTTATCGCTGTTACATAAAAACTGGTATTGAGAGTCATGTCGTTTATTGGAGACTACTGAAATGTGTGACAACCCTGTCAGGACTGCCCGAAGTAAATATTAAATTTGAGCTATTTACATGTCATGGAATTTAATGGCATGATTGAAAACAGATTATGCTGAATTTGTTGGTCTAGAGGAGCTACCATAAATCTTACTTATCCATTGACCGAGGCTAAACTAAACTGCTCCCTCAGCTCTTTGTTTCTGCTTTCTACCCTCAGTTGCGAAAGATTACTTTCACAGAGCCTTATAAATCAACAATCTTTCAGTGGTGTAAGTTTATTTTTTTAAGGTTTCAAGGGTGTTATTCATCTCTTTGGTGCAATAAGGAAATTTCTCTCTGTCTATCGATGATAGTGTAAATCAGATCATCGAATTTATATTGCCATCCTAATAAAAAAACGATAACACACAACGTCATATAACCATCACTATCATATGCAGCAAATAAAACACACAGTAGAGCTCATAAGTGCCTGTGTATATGTTCCATCTCTGGACATTATCTCTTTGTTCCCATTCGTAGACTTACATGGTCGACCAGTTCAGGACACTGGCAGTAATGAAATGACTGCAGACTGAAAACCCCTAATAAATGCTTCTCCTCTTTTCTCAAGTACAGGCCAATTACCTTAATGTGCCGCAATAATATCACTTTACAAGTGTCATGCAGCAAAGGCCCAAGTAAGGAGATGATTAAACGTTGCCATTCAAAACTGTAAAACACCAAAAATCTGCAACCTGTAACCTGAAGCCATGTACAAGCACATCATTCATAGGAAAGGATCAAAAATGCCAATATGATGAGAAAAATAAACTTGAATAATTTGAAATAAATAAAACTATTATCATTATTATATTGATGTAGTTCACTTTATTTATTTAAAATGAAGTCCGTTAATCTCTGAAAGCAAGGCTTAATTCACTGGTTTGATAATCAAATCAATTTATCTTGCTTAAAAAAAACAAGACAAAAATACTGATTAACAAAATGATGTTGTGCAACGTTCAAAAGAGATTTTGAAATTTATAGATGGCTAATAAGACTTCACCTTATTTTTCAGTTGCACTGCAGTTTAAAAACACTTTGTGTCCTGAAAATGTCTGGAGGAGGGAAAAAAAGCTTACCATGCACTTTTTGGCACCACTAAATAGTTCTGACATCCATGGCTTGACAACAATTGCATAGAAAGAGTTAACATCGCAAGAGAAGAGATCGTGCCTAAACAGCACACCAACTATTTTGTCTCAAGTTCAGCGTTAAGTGCTAAGGAGAATTTTTAAGGGCTCCCGAGGGATCGTAGCCCCTCCTGCATGATTCCAACATGCCCTCGTTTCCAGTGCTGATGATTCTCAGGGGGGATGGAGACTAAGGGATCCAAACTCCTCAGCGTACAACCCTTGGGCGAAATCTGACTCCCCGATATCTAGTGACTCAGCATTAAGGCAGGGCATGGCAAATTCCAAGACATTTTTTCATGGCATCCTGTCACTACAACCACTAATAGCAGGTGGACTGAGCCTGTCTATGAAGCCCCTTCTCAGGCCTGTGTGTCATTGCCGATGGTCTATTTTCCTGGCTCATTACAAAGGAAGTTAGTTAAAGTCATTAAAAACAGCCTCAGGTGCAAAGATAGAGGCACTTGATTAGACCCAGCATGTCTGCTCTTAGCTCCCATGCTAGTAAGGTGACTTTCATTATCTTTTTTACCTTTAGTCTTAATACTGCATTACATTTTATGATGCCATATTCAATGAAGATAAAGAGTCTCTGTTTTTCTTCTTTACTGTAACCCAGGTTCTCAGACTGAGGGATTGAGGGATTGAGTTGCTCCTCTTTTTGCTCCTTGCTGGTTTAAAAAAATATACATATTTGTGTCCCACTGAGGATGCACAATTTTTTTTGTGCATGTCTAATACAACCGCAAAGTGAAATCTAATAAACATTAAAGCACTGCAGAGAAAACAAGAAGATACTGGATGTGATCGTATTTGTCTAGCTGAGGTTTACAGAGACAAATGAGATATTATCTGAGGATCTAACATGCAAAGCTGAGAGTCTGTTTGAGAATAAACCTGCAACTTGAAATATTGAAACGTGCCAAAAGACTGAATGAGATCCAATATCACTCTGCTTCAGTAACTGTGTTCTGTCATCTATATGAAATATAGTTTATGAGCATCTGGAGAAAAGTTAATTTTTTTCTGACTGATGAAACTTTTCTAGGAAAAGCTCCATTAAGTACTCTTGTCTTTTATTATATAGGCTAATTAAAACAACAGTTTGTTCATTATTTACTTGCACTGCCCATATTGCTTTCTTCTGTGTAACACACAAGGGGAATTTTATGAAGAAAAAAAAAAAAATCTTAGCAGCTCTTTTCAAAATAATGAAAATGGGTCAGGAATGGGCTTATCAAGCTCAAAAAAAAAAAAAAAAAACCTCATAAAAGGACCATACAAATAGTCCATATCACTCATGAACTACATTATACAATGTCTTCTGAAGCAGTATAATAGTTTTGAGTGACGAACAAACCAGAAATGATTTACTGAAAATCTTGACATTTGCCCTCAGTCCAGCTATTTTTGGTATGATATTGAAAGTAGTAGCGATGTCTGATTAAATAACAATCAAATCAGAGATCGGGTTGCAATAGTTAACAGACTTAAATGTCCATCTCTTCCTCACACAAAGCTATTGTAGTGCATGTCTTCAAAAGTTTCGAAATCTATTAAATATAAATAAAATATATATATAAATATATTTCATTATTTTGAATGAAATGAAGAATGATAAATGGCCAGGATATTCTTTTGTGCTCCACGGAAGAGAAAGTCATACACCTGTAGGTTTGGAACGACTTTTTTTTCATTTATTATTATTTTGTGATCTATCCCTTTACTTTGGCAAATTGTGTCCAGCAAGTATGTGTGTTCTTCTATATCTATGGACATCTGTGTAAAGCATTGACTCGTTGGATTCGTTTCATTTCTACTGTGCATTAAAAAGTGATCCAGTTCAACCACTCCTCCATGTGTGCTGGCAAACAGACATAAAGAATGGTGTCAGTGCTTATAAACCACCATGACACACATTCCCAAAACCTGCCACATAATTTTTAGGTATCGGAATGGAGGAAGCACTCGAGGCATGTGAAACATGTCAATAATAACTTGGGCAGAGTTCCTTGTACTTCTCAAAAGACTTTAGTTTTGCCAAACACGGCTTTGCAACGAAGTGCAGGAGAGTAGAGCGTGCTGGCTTTGGGAATACAGAAAGCATTATTCAGATGACTTGTGACATCAGTAAAGTGGGTTAATTGGGAAGCTGGACACTGTGAATTGCCGTAAAAGCAGCACTTTTTGTCCTCAACCGCCCAATCGTTTATCGTTCAGCTGATGAACATTGGTGCGGATTTGACCCAACAATTACCCCATTGGCCATGCCATTACGCTACAGAACAAAGTAGGAAATCTAGGTCATTACTGCAGTCTCGCTGGTAAAAATTTCCCCATTACAAGCATTCATAAATGAATGACAGACATTTCTGATGCAGTGACTTAATTTTTTTTTAAATAGTAGATAGTACGCTGTCATATATTAGGGTCCTCTCAAGAATTTTATTTCCACGTATAAGTGATGCATTAAAACATATCATGGTACTGGATCGCATCAAGCAGTGCAATAAGAGATTTCTGGGAACTGTTGGTATTTTAAATGAACACAAACAAACACACTCCTCCCTTCATTGCTCCGCCCCCAAAATGCACAAACATGCAATGCAAGAGCGGATGTCTTCCTGAAGTGAAGCAAAAAACTAATGACGAGGAAGAATAAAAAAATAACAAACAGCACACAAGAATATAAGCAAGAGTTTGTTGTTTGTCACCAGCAGCACACCAGCTCCAGACAATCAATGACACTCAAAACTGCCCTGTCACAATAGCTAACATTACAACAACAGCATATCTTGGTTCTGTGAAACATGGCAAAATCAATGTTAACTGCATTAACGGAGCAGAAACATCTCAACCTCGGCGTCCATTTTCAGGCCGTCTCACTAAGGTCTCTCCAGCGCTGGAAAGCTTCTCTAATATTAATGTGGCTCCTAAAGCTCTTCCCTGATTTTAACTATTCTTTTCCCACTGAACTTTCCTCTTTTGTAGTGTCTCTTTCGACAGTCTTGCCTCCCCCATCATGAGTGTATGCTCCTCCTACTGCTGATTGGTTACAAGTGTGTTTTGGTGCTCGGGTCAATCCACTTTCAACAGCATCTCTCAGAAATCACCCAGAAATGAATATTCTGTCAGCATTTACTGTTGTTCAAAACCACAATCCAATAAAAGTTAAAGGGCTTGTTCACCCAAAAAATGAAAATTCTCTCATTAATCACTCACCCTCGAGTCGTTCCAAACCCGTAAGACCTCCGTTCATCTTCGGAACACAAATTACAATATTTTTGATGAAATCCAAGAGCTATATGTCTCGCCCATAGACAGCAATGTAACAACCACTTTAAAGGTCCAGAAAGGTACTAAAGTCATCGTTAAAATAGTCAACGTGACTGCAGTGGTTCAACCTTAATGTTATGAAGTGACGAGAATACTTTTTGTACAAAACTAATGACTTTATTCAACAATATCTTCTCTTCTGTGTCATTCTCATATGCTGTTTATGTCCATAATGACAGGGAAAAGCAGAGATTGTTGAATAAAGTCGTTATTTCAGTTTTGCTATGCACAAAAAGTATTGTCATCACTTCATAAGATTAAGGTTGAACCACTGCAGTCACGTCGACTATTTTAACGATGTCTTTAGTACCTTTCTGGACCTTGAAAGTGGTGGTTATATCGCTGTCTATGGACGTCTCGGATATCAACAAAAATATGTTAATTCGTGTTCCGAAGTTGAACGAAGGTCTTACGGGTGTAGAACGACATGGCAGTGAGTAATTAATGACAGAAATTTAATTTTTTGATGAACTACCCCTTTAATAGGTCTCAATGCTGACTTCCATTGTACAGACAAAAACATTCAGTGAGTAAATTATGACAGGTTATTCATTTTTGAGTGAACTATCCCTTTAAATGCTGATCTGAATGCTTATTAAATATTCCTTTAATTGTACCTCAAGAATGAAATAATGAAGATGTAGTCCTAAGCAAGGGAATTACCATCAAAGACATACTTTCCCTCCCTGACAGGTCAGGAGTTTTGAACTGGCGTGTAACAACCAATCCTCTTACTTTTCCTTCTTCAAACAAGGAATTTACATCTAGAACATTCCAGTTAGCAATGGTACCAGAGACTGGCTGTTTAATTTCCTTAAGACAAAACAAACTGCTACACATCTCTCTCTCTCTCTCTCTCTCTCTCTCTCTCTCTCTGATTAGGCAAATACAAATCTCACATAAAAGAGAGAGTGCTTGTCCCTAAATTACTGATGACAGTAGAAACAAAGGCAGGCGGTAAACAGAATGTGAACTTGGCCGAGTACAGTGGTGAAATGTGGGGGTTTGGCATACTCAGCCCCGGGCAGCCTCAAAGCTGTATCAGGTGTTCAGAAACAACACTACATAGCCACAGGCCCTAAATACACTCATGAGTATGAGGTTCAAAATACAGGTGGTTATGTTCAAAATAATTGCCATAGAAAGAAGTCCCAATTGAGATACTGAGGCATACTTCAGACCCTGTACAATCACGTGATTCATCTTTGTGCAATCTCCATATAGATTTGTTTTAACTATTACCCGACCTCTTTTAACAGGATATTCTATAAATGCATGGAAGTTGTTTTCTGCCTCAGAGTAAACAATTAAAAAACGTAACTGTTTAAAACAAGAAAAAGTCACACTGTGCAATAGTGAGATATGCAGTGATATAAAGTTGCCACAGTGAGACAAACAGTGAGTTGCAGTTGTGTGAAATCAAGTCGTAATCATGAGAAATAATTTTCCGGTTGCGAAATAGTTACATTACAAGAATTGCCACTCTTGTTTAAAATAAGCAATGAAGTCACACTGAAATATAACGTTGCAAATGTCAGATGTACAGCGAGTTGCAACTATGTGAAATGAAGTCTCAATGGAAAATTAATTTGCGATTGCGAGACGTACAGTGAGGTGCAATTATATGAAATAGTCATAATCATCAGAAATATATTCGCAATTGCGAGATTTTACATTTTGAGAAAGTCACAATTGTTCAAAATATGAAATAAAGTCACACTTGCAAAATGTACAATGAGTTGCATTTATGTGATGAGTCATAATTATGAGAAATAATTCTGCAATTGCTATATATAGTTACATTATGAAATAAAGCAGCAAATGTGAGAAAGTTGCAAGAGATATTCATTCACATTGTGAGATAAAGTCACAATTGGCAGATAAAGTTTTTGCAATTGACCCTTCGCCGGCAGTTTGATTGACAGGCGATCCAACCAATCAAAAGTTAGTAGATTAACATTAGTGAACTTGAAAAGTTGTGTGTATTCGCATCTTTCCACACTTGAAACAACATTCCTTCTGATGTCCATTCATGTTTATTTGATGCTATAAATGAACTGGTATGAAGAGATGATCGGTTCACGAGCCGATTGAAGGAGCTACAGCGATCTGTCACGACACATTAAAGAGACACTGTACAGTATTTATCGTTTAAACTTATTTTAAAAAATTACAATATTTTAAATATGTATCATTTTTAAATATGTATATGTATATGTACAGTATGTAAATATGTATTTTAAAAAAACTGTTTCATATCAAAAGTAACCTGCTCTGTCTTATCTGTCGACATGTTGTCAGTGTCCTCTTTGCTCCGGGATGTATTTTTCACTGTGTGAGAACATGATGTGTGGCGTGCAACTCAGTAACTGAAGGGGGTGGGTCTTTGCGAAGGGTGAATTGTGACAACTTGTGAAATACTCTAAAGCCCAAATTATACTTCATTTTTTTTACGCGAATGCTAGAGTATGCATACAGCCTTAGAAAGTATACTCCATTTGATGGCTTTTAAAACAAAAGTCCACTAGAGCGTCTTTCCACGCTCACAGCAGAGGAGTATACTTTGAAAGGCTCTCAACTGTGCGTGAGACGGAGCAAAACGTGGAAAATGAAATATACCCGGGGCTTAAACACTAAACTTTGGGCTTAAGGAAACAGGTTTCCATAAGGCAGTGCTTAATACATGCAAAGATTCACACGTTGCTGATTTAACCCCACATACCATTTTGCTTCTCCTGTAATAGAAGCCGGTGAACTTCCTGCTGAGGTTTACTCTTGTATTTGAGACTGCACTGTGGATGCGTACACTTGATATAGTGTCTTTTCTATAAAGTGCCATCTGACACCTTCCCGTGTCTTTTTACCTGCTGGTTCTGTGTGTCACCGGCTGTCTCCAGGGCGTGCAACGTTTATTTGTGGACCCAATGCCTTATAGCCCAGTCACGTCAAAAAGGCTTTTCATTTTTTTGGGCGCAACTCAAGACCCAACAAAGCTCAACGGTCTTGTGTTTGTTTCCCATAAATGAGTTCAGAGGGAGGTGGGGGGATCAGAGTTTGCTTTCTAGGTCACGTCTGATGCCACAGCGTTGACCGTTTTGAAAGATTTATCAAGCATACTAAAGGTGTGGTCGGTCTGTGCAAGTGTAGCGAGGTAGAATGCATTTGGACAGTATTCTTGCTCTCCCCTTTTTAATTGAGCTTGACCCATTTTTGTCAACAGCTCAAGCTGAAAATTGAACAAGTCAGAGTGCTTTTTGATCAATGGCTGCCGAATCAAACAATAAATCAATATACATGCCTGATTCACAAGGTTCAATCCACATATTTTTGACAGTGCTGAAGCTTTTTCACAACACTTAAGCAACCTACAATTTGACGTGAATGATCAAGTTACTCTTTTGTTTGTGCAGTCATGCACAGCTAACAGCAGAAAACAGCACTGTTGTGACTCTCCGTGA
Source organism: Opsariichthys bidens (assembly GCA_037194245.1). Lineage (NCBI taxonomy): Eukaryota > Metazoa > Chordata > Actinopteri > Cypriniformes > Xenocyprididae > Opsariichthys > Opsariichthys bidens. The sequence goes on along the minus strand of CM074292.1, from coordinate 16,925,260 downwards.
GAAGTATTAGAGGTCACATGACCAGCCTATGCAGCGCTATTGATTCAAATGAATCAAAGAATGCATTCAAATAAGACTTGGATTGTTTGTGTCGTCTGGGTCTGTTTTTAACTCACTGCTTGAAAGATTTCATTTGTACTCTCTACTGAATCCTTAAGAACAATCATGTGTATGAATTCATGAATTTATAACCCAGATCATTTTTTTAAATAAATATTTGACACACATATACATACACACACACATATATGTGTGTGTGTGTGTGTGTACGTATGTATCCATTATGAATATAATGGACTATCTGCCTATATAACCCTAAACCCCAAACAATAATGTATAGACATTTATATATATATATATATATATATATATACACACACACTTTATAATTAGTATGATAGATATAGAGGATTTACGTCTTACTGTCATGTTTTTTTTTTTTTTTTTTTTTCAAGGTTTTGTTGAATTATTCATAGTGTTGCTTGGCCACATGCTAGTAAATAATAGAGATTTTAATAGCATGAATGATTGGTACTGTTGTAATGTGGTTAGGTATGCCACAGCTACCTTGAAGAAACCTGGCCCTGGGTCAACAAATGCCATTTGAAGAAGAAGTTCAAATGAGGACAGCCATTATAGACCCAGAATCCCAAGCATACTGTAGCTGCACTTTTAATAGAGTGCAAAGAAACCTTGTGTGTTCAAGAGAATTTAACATCCTTTTCAACATCCCTTCTATTAGTTTGCCATTGCCAACATGATAAGGGAAATCAATACAAGTAATTAGACAACAAACTCTTTTTTTTTTTTCTAAGGATGTTGGTTACCATTCACTTCTGTTGTATGGACATTTCTCAAAATATCTTTCTGTTCCTCAGAAGAAAAAGAAAGTCAAACCGTTCAGAAAATCATACGGTTGAGTTAATGATGACAGAATTTTCATTTTTGGGTGAAAATTTAAAAGGTTGAACCGATATTTCTTTGAAGTCAGAGGAACATGTTATGACTTCTTATACAATACTTTTTTTAAGGTTTGGGATTGAATCGACAGGTAGAACTGCAAACCAGTATTCATCACCACAGGCATTTGTTACTCCAAATAAGCAGCACATAGTTTTCAACCCTTTTCTGCTCAGGACCCAGAGGAAACTGTCCATACTTCCCAAACATCCCACCTCTTTCTATTCCTGATTCCCCTCACAAATGAACAGAGGTGTTGCCCCAGTCTGCAGCCCATCATACAGATGGACAGCTTTTGTGAGGTTGGGATTTAATTGGTATATTAGTATCCAGCCACGTCCAAATTTATCAAATCTATGGTGGCCAGTAATTTTGTAGAAGAACATACAATTAAGAGCTCATTAGTGTTCTCACAGGGATATGCCCTTTCATCTGCTGGAGGAACATTAAGTGTTGGCCCAACTCCAGAGCAAAGATCTCTCTTCCTCCGTCTCTGCTGTATAACGGATTTGTACTTCTTATTGTTATTATTCTTTACTTATTAATATTTAAACATATATTCCCAATATTTAATACTAAATATGTTATGAGGGAAGTTTTACAGTTTTTCCATGCTTTTTTAATAGAAGCCTATATTTCTGGACAATGTGCTATTTAATAAGTGTGAGTGTTTGTTTCTTTTATTTGAATGACTCTGCAATATTGTATAGAGTCTGTGCTTCAGCCTAATTTCAGCTTGTCTGCAGCTGGAAATATAACTTCATACATACTGCATGCATACATTTCTGCACTCAGCATATAATAAATCAGAAAAAGAAGAAAGAAAAACGCCCTAAATAAGTTTTGCAGAGTAATGATACATTTTTAAAAATAATAATCCTTGTACACAGCGGTGAACTTATTTTTGTTTCTTATTAATATATTTTTTATTTATATTATTAACATTAAAATAATATTATTATACACATATATTACATGTGCGTATGAGTGCATACCTTTTTCTCATTCTGTTCTGCTGCTCTGAGTAAGTATAGCTTGAAATTCACTGAAAATGTCACTGCTAGTGGTGTGACCTGCTGCCCTATGCTATTCTGCATCACTCAATTGCATAATTTTGGTTGAAGGGGATTTCCATTCCTCTCTGTTAATACTCACTGTCAATCTTCCTTATTGTATTCAAACGACAAACAGCTTATTCTTTCACTCAACATTTAATAAAATGCATTCTACTGGTTAGCAGGCGCAGCTACATTGCAGTTGTCTTCATCATTATAATATTATGCATCTCAATAATTGTTATTTCTACTTGATTTGATTAGATGTCAGTCTCAGCTAGATTTTCAATATCAATAATTCAAGTCAGAGAGATTCAAAAAGTTATTACTGCAGGTTGTCGTTCTGGCAGCACTTTTTATAGTGTAGGAATAAGAAAAACAAAGACATGAAGAGATTTCCCTTACACTACCATGCACAGCTTGAAGGAACCAACCGTTTCTCTCTCTACCCACCCCCACTTTTCATCCACATGTCATATTCTCACTTGCTTTTCTCTTTCAGACAGATTTTTTTTTTTTTTTTTTTCTTTTAACATGTAATTGATTCAATAATGGATCATAGTTAATGTGAATATCAAAGATCTTTGCGAGTACCATCCGGCTCCTATGATGAACCTAATGGCTTATGAAGGACAAAAAAACAAAAAACAGATACACAAAAAGAAACATTAGAGAAAGGCAGAAAATATGAAAGTAAAACAGAGAGAAAGAGTGGAAAAAACACACAGACATATTGACTGACCAGGCGTAATGTGTGATGTTGAGGGCCAGCTGGGGCCGACGTGGCAGTGAGCCATCCCACCTCTGACTGTCATCTACTCTGACATTCTGGCTAAGCTGGATCTCATTAGGATGAGGGTGACTTTGATCCTGTCAGCAGCGATGTGACTCCCACTATATAGGTTGCCTTCAAAGTAAACTGCTGTATCATTGTAACTTTCATTCCTAGTTATCTATATTTGCAGTCTTTTTTCTCTAATCTGACTGACATCCCCCAAGAAACTGAATATTAACCTATCAGTTACAAATGGAGAAAGAAGGTTTCAGATCAGCTCATCTCCCCCGCCTCTCACCTCTGTCACTCACTCATGCTTTGCTCAGTATGTTAGTTATTGCTTTAAACTTGGTGACAGCACGGAACAAATTGAGAGCAAGAGCAGGAAAAAAACCCATCAAAAATTTTTCTATACTCAAAAGCAAATTATGTCAAGATTTTGGGTAAAAATAAAAATGGCTGACTTGATCAGTGGCATGCAGTAGTGTTCTGAAATGAGGAGGCAAAGTCCTCACAGTTTTTTTTTTTTTTTTTTAAATAATAAATTCATGTTCCAGTTACACTTAATGTTGACACATTTGTCAACATTACTTATACTAAAAGAAAATAACAGTTATTTAAATAAACTGTTCATAAAAGTAATTCTTTAAAATATTTCACAATGCTGTTTTACTGTATTTTTATTAGTTTTAGTCTTCTTTCAAAAAAGATTCCTGCTTCTGAACAGCAGGAAAACACCAATGGAGAATACATGTACAGCATTTGTTTATGATATTATTTCCATTTAAAGTTCCTAATTAAAATTAATGTAACATACATGTACATACATTTACATTAACCTAGGTTAATAAATACTAATAAAAGTTTGCTTTTAAAAATGCTTCATATTTAATGTACTAATTGAACTTTATTGTAGTAATAATAATAATAATAATAATAATACATTTGCTTAACCACACCTCTCGTAACCTCCTATCTAAAGAGTACACATGCATTAACAATTAAACAGCACTAAGACAGTATGTAAATCATAAACTTAAATAATTCACTGCAGCCTAGTAGCCAGTCAGAAGGGACTGCTCCATAATAGATGGTGCTACAGTGGTGAGCTCAGCTTGAATCTGCTCTTAAGTAAACAGACTTTTTTTAAAAATGACCTGTTTAAATGAATTATACAAGTTAGACTTACAACTAATGCACTTTACCTAAAAAATACATGACAGAAATCTACCCACCAATAGACAACTGACATATTTATGTTCTCTCATTAGCCAACTTAGCATTATATATTTCCTGATATCATTAGTGTGGTAAAAAAAAAACAAAAAAAAAAACTGAGAGATTATTTTGAATGAGTGCTTGGCTGACTGTTTCAAAGGACATCTGGGATGGGGTGAAAATCATTAGCTATACTGCTAGAGCTCGGCTAGCTGTAATTGCCTTGTCTCAGAATAGCATCAAATGAACACATTCTGAAAAGGGGGTTTAATGCATCACTCAGTTAACTCAGCAAACATCTGACTCTTATAAAAGTTTTGACTGTCAGATGGGATATGCTTTATAAAATTGTTTAGGGCTTCCTGCACTTTCGCAAGCTTGTTAAAGAAATTATGCAACGAGATAATTTAAAGTCTGGTATAAGCAAACACTTAGGACTTCAGTAACTGTCGAGTATTTCCTAAGGTCTGTTGCGGTTGATTCAGCGTTCATATTGCAATAGCTACAGTGAACAAGGTCACAATCTCAATTTCAAGGTTTCGGCCTCACATTGACTGTAGACTACATAACTAGTTCAGCTTTATTTGCTTTATTTTTTTTATTGAGTATTGAAACACTGGCTTAAAGTCAGGCTTGTCATTAATTAAGCAAACTTTCTGTCTTCGATCTCTCCCATTGTGTGTTTAAGAGCCTTTCATAAAAACTGCTTGTTTATCATCGTTTCTCAGAGAAAGGTACTTGACCCACCATTAATTATGTATAATACTGCTGCTGCATAACGACTGGACTCAATAACAAGATATATTTCATTGCAAAATATCTTCCAAGACCTTCTGATAACAACACAATAGGTTATGTTTATGTTCACAGCTACAAAAAAACCTGATAAGAAGGAAACTTTGCTTCCCTCCTATAGTGGAGCTCAGTAGGACACTTGCCTTGTAATGTTGGGTTGAGACCACATGATGATCAGCTTCAAATTAGTGGCAAGTCTTCTCCATTAGGAAAGAGAGGAAGTTTCAAATGCAAGCCATTTTTCTTTCTATCAGTTAATTGTATTGACTGGGAGCTCCCAGACAAATGCAATTGATTTAGCCTAATTTTAGCAAATTGTCACATAGAGTTTGAACTTTTTCTAAACTCTCAAATAGCTTCATGTTTTTTTCTTTTTTCTTTTTGTGGTTCATGATTAATCTAATGTTCAAGAGCCAGACAACAATACAACGGCACAAAAGATTTCAAAGCCTTACCCTCAAAATCTTGTTGCAAAACACTAACAAAACCTCCCTGCTTGTGTCTTACCTTTCTATGTTTTCAGTAAGGCAGACTGGGCCTGGATAGCCATCCCCCCTGGCAGAGAGAGGCCCCTGTGACAGCCCTGGGCGAGTTTTCCACGTCTCCATTAATCCAGTAACTGGAGAAATTAGATTCAACAAGGGGTTCGTCTGGTCTCTCAAATTGTGGCGTGAAAACGACATTGTTCCTTGCGCTCCGATCTGGTAATGAAATGAATGTCCACCTGAATTAACGCCAACAATAGCCGACGTGGGCACATTATTATTCTCTTGGTAATAGCTGCCATCATTGGTTTCCTGTTTAATCCCCTTGGGCAGGCCATTGTTAGGAAACACACCAGGTTCATAGTTGCCATTCAGAGAAGAAACAGGAGGTCCCAAGATCCCAGAAAGACTATATTCGTCAATATTATCCCTCAAAGACAAGTATGTGGTCTCTGCAGAAGTAAAGCAGCCCAGAGAGTGCTGCGGCTCAACAAACTGGAGGTTTGAACAAGTCACCTCTCTGTTTGGCTCTGTTTTAATGTGAGTTATGAACGGAGAATGTGGCATGGCGCTCTTGCTGCTGCCTAGGCACATACTCCTGTAATCGGTGCCAGGTTCATTTTTTATATATTTGGCCACTCCCATAGCATCCAAGCCGATGTTGAATAGTTCCCCATCCACGTTCTCTACCTTTGGGAACTCAAATCCCTTGAAGTCATGCTCTCGGCTCTCAGGGCTGTTGACGTCATTTTGCACTAAGCCCAATCCACTGGGAGGGCTAGAGACAGAGAAGCCCCTGGATGAGTTCCTGGGACTGGACATGGCCATGCTGCCAACAGTGGGCGGACTGGAGATGGATGGTCTAATATTAGCGGTATTGCCTCCATTTGTTGTTGGGCTTGAGACGGATGATCTCATGTTGGTGTTACAGGAAAGCGGTGACCTCGCACTACCTATACTATGAGGGCTAGAAACCGGAGACTTCATAACACTGAGTGGACTAGCCAGTGGAGGTGACCCCACCATGCTGGATTTTACTGGGCTACAGGTGTTGGGGCTGGTGTGGTGACCTTGGGTCAAGTTAGTGCTAGCAGAAGCCAGCGACGGACAATCAGAGTCAAAGTAGGTAGGGCTGGTAGTGGACGATACCATGTTGTGTCCAGTCGGACTAGACATGGGGCCAGACCCGTCGGTGCTGCAAGAAAGAACGGTGGCCAGTGCAGAGGGCACTGAGGCAGAGACCACAGCACACTCCTGAGGGCCTCCATTGGGTTGTTGGGTCCCAGGTGGGAATGAAGCTGGGGGAGCTTTCATCTTTGGGCTCCCAGTCGTTTTGGGCTGGCTTTCTTCAACTGCTTTCCCACAAAGAGGATAGAGTTTCCCCGGGCTACCCTGTCCTCCAGCAGTACCATGTTGGGCAAAGCCAAAGTCTGCCTCCCTGGCAGCATTCATGTACAAGCCCATAGACTCAGCAACTGTTTTGGAGAGCTCCTTTGAATCTGTTTCTGACTTGCGGTTGTGGAAGGAGTTGTTGAAGGAGGGAAAAGGTAATGGTTGATTCTGGTTAACTCTAAGCATTGTTGTCTCGGTAGTCTTAAAGTTGTTGTCCTTGCAGACAGACGGCACACTGGGGGAATTGCTCGAGTTAACAATATCCATGAGCACATCACTGTTTGTCAAACTCTCTTCTGAAGAACAGCAATACTCCATGGCGTTTGGCATCTGTGCCCATTTGTTTTCTGCAGCTGCCCCTTCGCAGTAACTTTGGTATCTTTTAGTCTCCATATCTGGATCATTTGATAAACCTAATGGACCAATAAATTAGAGATATTTAGACCTTGCAGTCAAAATGGCAATGTTTTGATTAGTACAAATAAATCTCATTAGTTTGACTGTCAAACCAAATTAAACCAGAATCATTACTGGTTTAATTTGAATATTTTTTTGGAAAATATATTATAGACAGACTACTTTAATAAATAAAAAATATGCATTTTGTGTTTACAAAGAAATGTATAACTTATTTAAAGGATTTGTTGGGCTTTAAACATATGAAACAGCACATTTCTTTATTTAGATTATTTTTTGCACCCAAAACAGTGATTATTTTGCTTTTCATGACCAATTTCTATCCTTGGCCGCCTCTTTTGCTTTATGTAATTGCCTTCTTCCTGAATGCGGGGCCCGTGCCCTCTCTGTCAGTCCATAGTTGACCCAAACCACAACCTGAAATGTTTTTATTTGACCAAATGATTTTATATTTTCCTTGTGCTATACTATATTTACACCACTGCGCTATGTGAATTGACTTTACATTAGTAAGTCTGTAAACTAACAGTGAAACAGCAGTGCTGGATCCTGGCACTGCCTCCGCAGATATCAGATGTAACGCTCCACATTCAAGGAGGTTTCATGGGATGCACTCACCTCTCTCACTGAACATGAATAGTGACCTAGCAGGTAACTTTTTCTGAGCATCTCCCTGTGCTTTACTTTGCCACCCCCTCTAACGTCAGCTGTTATATGTCTTCGCTATAAAAAAAGGTCATTTACCTGCTAAAAGACAAAAATGTAGGAGGGATGATAATATCACCTTACAGATCAGGTCAAGTTAATAAAAATGTGCCCGCGCCCCTCATATACATCCACTGACATATAGTGCTGTATTTATGCTTACTCTGGATTTGAACCCGAGACCTCTACCACTTATTCACTCTGTACACGGCACTGTGTCAGACAGTCTCTTTACTGGTGATAATATCTCTTTGTATCTTGAATTCTTTGTTTCCTTATTTTATTACTATTTAAAATGTTTTTCTTTTTGTCTAGTATGTTTCTAGAAAAGTAGAACGGTATAAAAATGATTCATCTTCATTAACTTTATACATTTGATACTGTACGTTTTTCAAACAAAGTGAATCCTTCGGTCCTTCACATGGCAACGATACAGCACAAGTAGGCCTACAGTTTAGCTGGTGAAATGACAAAAGTGTGCACCTTGTGAAATTCCAAATGCCCCCTTAAGTAATTCATCCCGATGCTGCCATCCTAAACATGCCTCCAGAAAAGCAAAATTGCACTGAGACTTACAACGCAGACACGGTGTGAATGCAAAAAGAACTGGTTTGAATTCTAAAACAAGCAAGAACAGCAGTCAGGGTTCAATGCGTTGTGCATTTATTCATTTCCCCCCACCTATATAAGTGGGTATTTTAGTTAGATTTTTTTTTAATAACTAAAAATGGCAAAGAGGCTGATACATTGCAGCAAAAAAGTTCCTTTCCCATCCTGTTGCACCAAGCACTAAGAGTTTAACCTGTCATTCGTGTACAGTACACCATCCATACAGTGCCAATTACGAGTGGCTCTTCTCTAGCGAGATACAGTTAGTTCCCCAGGCACTTTTCAAAGCAAAGTCATATGTTGCTTTAAACGTTTGACGTAGTTCGTTGTTTATGTTTTGTTTTGTCCCCCTATAGCCTTTCTTCCCACGATACCGTGCTCAAGCGCGCAACCATTGGACAGAAGCAGACACACTGTCGCCAAGAGTTTATCACGCCACTCACGGATTGGTCCCGTCGCTCTGTCAGTCTCTTATTTATAAGCTTTGTAGCCACAAAACTGCTGCGACATTCTTAATAACATTTAAATTACGAACTTTGCTCAATGCTTAGCTTCTAAAACTTTCCGTGTTAGTTCGGAAGCGTGATATTTCACGCTGCACTGCACAACTAGCCACCTCCAGAATGATGAATGTGACGCAGTTGTTTCTTTTGCAGAAGAACTCCTGCCTAAATATCGTCGCGATGCACTTTATCCAGCGCATGAATAAAGCATGCCTAAATAAGTATGCAGGAGCGTTTGCATGCATTTTCTCAAGAATACATCTTATTCGCCATTGCTGATAATGTGTAACCAGCCGCTTGTAACTGTGCCCCATCTGTCCGACTTCAGTTTCGCTCAACTCTGTATTCACTGTACTTTAGCACACGTACAGTAAATAAGATGATGCGCGACGCTACGCGAAATGATACAAGCCGGAATCCCATGAAGAACTTATCGACGGAATGAAGGACATCACGTTCAGCTTGGAAATAACAAGCTATATAATAACTGATGTGCACAGGCTTGATTTTGATATAAAGCGATGGCAGGATAAAAAGTATCCACTTAAATCCCGTCGGCTGTGGATTTAACGCAGAACGCATACAATCCGACGCAAAGGATGCTTGTATGGGATAAACTGTTAACTGTATTCTTGTTACTATGGACGGTGTTGTAATTATAGGCCTATTTGTTTATTTATAATTGCATGTTTCAAGTGGAAATGCACTTCATGCACAGCACAGGGGTCCTGTCATAGATGTCCAAGTTTTAGACAAGTTTTTAACCCGTCTGCATTTGCAGTAGTTCATACATTCAGGACGGCTTCATTCTTCAGCGAGATGATAATAATATTAAGACATCTTACCGTAGTTACGACATCCAATTTTGACAGTTATCTTTACTGCTGGCCACTATAATCCGATGGACAAAACAGAGAAAATGACTCTGAACAGTGTCGTTAAGTTGTGTTTAGAAGTATTCCCAGTGTTGCGACTGCTTGCATGTACTAGTTTCAGTTGTGACAGCTGAACGCACCGCACACTGCCGCGCGCATGACGCGAGATCCTTAACGACAGCGCGCTGGACGCGTACAACAGTCGACAGCGACTTCACCGAAACCTCCTGTCGACAGTTTTCTGTTTACGTGCACATTGCTGCTGGATTGTTGAAGGCGCCCAACTGAAGACTAATGAAAACAGCGGAGGACTCAGGCAGACTTGCGTAGCGACGTCATTGTGTGCACATGGACCCTCCTACTGCAATGAGAGCTCGAGTGGGAGGGGGCGATGAATGCGCTCAGGTATATACGGCTCTCAGTCCAGAAGTAGGGCAAGGTAGTTTGATTACGCAGGCGCTAACCTGTGCATCTAGGACAAATGGATGTGCAAACGTTTGATAATATGACTTTACTTGCAAAATGGTATGCAGCGCTGAGCCCTCTATAAAACTAGAGCGACTAATCATCATTTAATCTAATTAAACCATAACCTGCAATTCCCAAACGTATTTTTAGATAGTGTTTATTTCTTTGTGAACAGTTTTAGAGAAGCGCACTTGAAAATGTTGCCTTTTAACGGAATGGCGCATTGGGTAGTGTGACTCGGGATTGGGAATGATCAAGCATTAAAAGACAAATTGATGGAATAGCAATGTTTGGGTCCTCTACTCTCATATCATCCTGCAGTTCTGCATCCCAAAGTTCTGCAATTACATGAATTTTTTACATTAAAATAAACCGAAAGATGGGTAATTTCACTGGAGAAAGTCCTTTGGAAGTGGTTTGGGTGAATTTCTGACCATTTAATCTGATTCATGTGCAGTCACTAACCTTTAACAGGCCTAGAACAAAATATAAATGTATCTGTACTAATTAATCACTACATGAATATAAAAGGATATTTTTATAGGTCATTGCTATCAAGTTCCTTCTGAACAGACCTACCACAAGGTGGTGCAATTTTTGTGATTTTGTTGGAATTTGTTGACATGGAAATGGTCTGTAAAAATGTTTAATAATGTGCTTATGTAATATTGATGAAGGGGTGATAATTTCACTTATATTCGATACCTGTAGTATGTTATATACAGTAAGGTAATATGTGGGCAATTATAATATAATTACATACCACTAGCCTCTCTCTCTCTCTCTCTCTCTCTCTACATATATAGATATAGTGTTTATTAGATTATGTTGAACAAACTCTGGCTTCATCCTTCTTATTTTCTTATTTTCTTTAAGTCGGTAGTGATATTTGGCAGTATTTCTGTCAAGTAGAGATTTGTGACCTTTGAGAATTTGCCTCTATTAATGATTTTCTAGAACAAGCAACTGATTATTTTTGCCACAGAGTGAACATTATACAACTGTAATTCATATTGTCCATCTGTTATCAAGTCAAACTGTCAGATTTGTCTGGTCACATTATGGGACAAAGACTTCTAAAGGTAGTATTTTCTTTTGATTCACAGATCTGTAGAGTAACAAAAAACAGCCATTAGCTGACGAATAATAGGTACATTTCTTATTACTAAGATTTTCATAAATTCAAAGCAATCGGTCATGATAAAAATAATAGGGCTGCCATAAATGTTCCATTTATACTATTAATTAAATTACAACTTCAGATGATTTACAAATATGTATATATAAGTTCTGGGTTACTTACTGTCATGGAAACACAGACTGGAGAGATATAATATAGAGTATAAACAATCAAACTCTTTATTAAACAATAAGATGAAGATGGCACAGTGAAAACAATAGGCAGCAGTGAGGATACACACACACACATGTTAACAGTCACTGAAGAGCTATGGTAACTTTCCTTTGTCTTGCAGGTATTCCAAGTGGGAACTGGGGAACGAGGATGAACAGGAACAAGCAGGAAACAGGTGAGTATACTTCAGGTAAGTCGCAATCGAAACGATAGCAATCCTATCAGTAGAGGAGACCAGACAGAGAGAGAGTGTGTGTGGTGTGTGTGTGGAGTGTCCTTATATCTGCAGGTGCAGGGTAATGAGGTGATATATGACAGCTGGTGATGATTGTAGAACATGTGCAGGTAGTGCACCAGGAAGAATTCTGGGTGATGTAGTGCAGAAGGTGACAGGCATGGTGAAAGAGATCGTCATAGTATTCTCCCCTCCCAAAATGCACAACCTTGCACCAAACAGAATACAACCAGGGAGGGAGGGAGGGAGGGTGTCCTGGAACTGAGGCAGGTGACAGACAGGTAAATAGGTGGATACAGGCGGGGCGAGGGGCCTCCAGGACGTTACCAGCGCCACGGGAACCAGGGAGGTGCCGGCAGCTCATGGAAAGGCATATTGGGGACGACCACCGTGGCTGTGTCAGGGAGATTGTGCGACTCTGGGACAGCCTCTGTGGCCGTGTCACAGGAGATAGGAACATGGGACTCTGGAGAGGACTCTTGGTCTGGGGAATTTTCTTGAACTGATTCTAGGACTGGAGCACATTTTGGAGTTAACTCACAGGAGAGTATGGGCTCTGGAGCAGACTCTATGGATTTGAGTTGACTCTAAAGCGGACTCATGGACTGGAATGAACTCCCGGGCAGACTCAATGGATCAGAGCATACTCTGGAGTGGATTCTGAATTGGCAAGGAATGTCATGGACTCAAAAATGATTTGAACTGGTCTAGACTTTAAACTGGCCTGGACCGGAGCAGACTCTGACTGGGCTTGGACTCAGTGATCAGAGGAAGAATGAGGGGTCTTTCAGGGGTGGCCTGGCTAAGCAGAAGGGCGTAGAGAATATACCTCTAATGCTATATGCTCTAATGTACAGTTATTCGCATCCCAAGACATCTTGGTGTACTGAAACATCATGATCAGCAAATTATCATCCAGGTAGATGCCAGCTCCACGAACTCCTCAGCATACCTCTCAACAGGATGGCCATTTTGAGTGAGAGAGATCAACATATCAATTGGGCAGAGAAGTATGCTCATGTTGCAGTTCGTTATGGTCTGATCTTCTGTCATGGAAACACAGAGCGGAGAAATGGGTGAGTATAAATCATCAAAACCACATCTGTCTGAACTAATGCTGCACTCGCTTTCTAGTCATATTTCTAGTCTTATTAGTTCTCACCTATTGCCTGTTTCATTGATTGCCATCTTCCTATGTATATAAACCCACCGTGTCTTCAGTTCATTGTCTTGTGTTAACGTTGTGTATACTAGTGCTTTTTGTGTTTATTAAAAGTCTGTTTAATCGTTCATTCTACCTCATGCATCTCTCATCATGGATTAAACCGCACACAACCCCTGACAAAACACAATTTTTTTTAGTGTGAAAATATCACTGATATCCCCGCAGTCCACCTCCTCCTGCTGGAACAAGGGGATCACTCCCTTGAGGATCACACAAGGGATTTTCTCAACCTGGCATGTCTCCATCACTACCCTGACTGCTCTCCATGTGTATCACACATTCTGGGTGCTTGTGCAGTGTGATTCACTGTTCACCGTCTGCATCACTGATGAGGACAACACCAGCCCCCCTCCAGACCCCGAGCCCAGCCAGCCATCAGCCATGCCCGACATGGAAGAGCCAGAGCCCAATGCTGACTCCCACAATCTGCGCCCTGGTTTGCCAAGCCCTCACCTTCACCATGGTCACACCTGCCTGCAGCTCCACTGTGACTCTCTAGACCTTCTTTGTCATCCTGGGTATTTTTTCAATTTGGCTCTACCTGAATTTCCACCTCCACTGACTCAGTCACTTGTCTCCCTGGTTCCAGCCTCTCCACCAAGGATCTCCCATGACTCCACCCTCCATTAGCTCCTCTGTGGACCTTCGTGCCTTCATGGCTCTGGTACATCCTACTGCACCTCCTGTCTCTGTCCTGTCTCCTCCCACCATCGTCTCCTCCCTGGTGGTCATCACCTTAGATTCTACTTCTGCATGCTCCTAGTCCTCCTTCAGAGAGCCCTCCCTCCCTCCCTCCCTCTCTCTCTCTCTCTCTCTCTCTCTCTCTCTCTCTCTCCCCAGTTTGGACTACGATTACAGCGTGAGGATGCACTTTTCGGGTATTCTGTTTCACTCTTGTTTAATTTATAGTCTTAGTTTTATTATCACCATTCGTCTGAGTTCTAGTCATTCATTAGTTTGTCATGGTTTTTCATTAGCTCCCCTGACAAGTTGCTGCTCTGTGTGTGCAATTCCACAAACCTTGAAGACCATCTGAATGTATGTAAGCAGAAGACTCTTTTAGAAAGTCTACTAAATATAATTATATATATCATATATATGTATATTAGGGCTGTTATAATCTCAGGTCAAAGTTACATGAACATGAGAGGGAGATAAAACTACCCATTCCTTGCTCTAATTTTCCCGTTGTACACACTTTTAAACATCAGTAGGTAACTCATAGACATCAGCTGAAGACATCCGGCCTAGAATGTTAATAAATAAATCTGCCTGCATTAAAAGTAGATAAGAAGATTTGAAGCAGCCTGTTTTACTCTTTTAATAAAGAAGCCTGCCCTGAACCTTTAATCAAATATTCATCATTAATAATTTTTGGTTAAGGTGTATTATTTAGCAGTGGATGTTCCCCTCAGTGTTTGCATCTTTTGGACATGTGATCCTTAGAAGGAGGAACTCTTTTGCTGGTTTTTGATCTTTTTGATTTTGACTTTTCTCCTTACGTTGACTGGGTGTGCTGATATATTGATCTTTAAGTCATCATGTATTGGAGAAATTTGAAAGACAGCTCTGAAAATGAAGACTAAACAACATTCCAAAGAGATAAATTAAAGCAAATTCATACGTTTGAGAAAAGGCTACAAAACAATATCCAAATTATATGTACAGGGCCCTGCTGCTTCAATTAACAAAGTGGAAGCTATACGCATTTTTCTTGCAAAACTTTCTGGGTGAAAGTTTCATTACTCAGTACTTCTTACCTACTGAAGTGGTGATGATGGTGTCATATAATGCCTTCCATTAGGCAATTTGAAAAAATAGAAGGAAATGGTACATTCCACAAAGAACTTTTGCAAGAAAACATGTATCAATTTTCAAAACACTGAAATGCTCTAAATTTGAGATTATTCACTGTTTGAAAATGGAGGTGAATAAGTGGTAGCCTATTCAACTAACCTGAACGACCCAGAGCATGCAAGAATGGGTCAGAATTATGTGAATCTAGTGCATTTTTACCTTTTAGACTTAAAGCTATTATTGCTGCAATAAGTGACATTTTTTTCTATATAGAACCTAGCTGGGTTCTGTCAGGTGCTTCATATATAGAACCTTTTAGGGGTTTATATCATAGAATAATTTTATGGATTTAGTTTTAGTAGATTTTTAATTTGAATTAAATGTTATGAATTAAACAGCTCGTAAGTATAAATGAACTAACCTGTTTCACAAAAAAGTATTATGAAACCTTTAGACATTGGTTGATTTTTCAAGTGATCCTGAAGACCTTGATTAGCTGGTCCAAGTGTGTTTTATTAGGGATGGAGCTAAACGTGGAAGAGCTAAGATGTAAGACATCTATCTTTATATAGAACCTTTTTGGTACCTTTTTTCTTTCAGTGAATTGCTTTGCAGTGTCAAGTTGATTTTTAATTATCACTATACGTGCATTGAGTACATTATGCATCAAGGTGATGCTAGTATTCTGACACGTTCTTCGATTTCATGACATTCAGTGGTTGCACTATAATATGATGTTTAATGTTTATTTCTGGAAAACAAGATTTTAAACTGTATTTTATAATGTGCCCAAATTATGGTAAAATGGTAAAAAGAACTGCAAGTAGAATTTAAAATAACCAAAATTTATTTTTAGCTCTGATTAATCTAAATTTTATTTTCATGATAATTTTTTGAGAAAGGTAAAAAAATTTAGATTTTATTTTGTTCCCTTTTTATGGAAATTGGTTGTTTTAAAATGTGTTGTTGCAATTTTTAAAATCCCCCTGTAGTCAATTATTTTATCTTTGATCACCAAAATGACATACAAAATAAAATAAAATAAAATAAAATCTTATCTTAAAATAGCTTGAAAGCAACACTATACCCTTACTTCATTTAATATTCAAGGATGTATGAATATGCTAATTAGACCCACCTCCACTTACTCGAGCTCAGAGAGCTACTCGGTCAACTTGCTGAGGTAAATGCTGCACAATGGTATCATTTTTTACAACATCAGACACATAACTGCAATTAATACGACTATGTTATCAAGTAGCTAATAATGTGTTGCTAATGTTACACAAACCATGTTCCCATTTGCGAATCAGACAGCTACCCTCTTAAAATACTGATGAGATTAGATGAAGACTGAGGGAGAACACAGGGTATATAGATACACAAACAAAGGGAGCTAAATGAGATAATTAACAAGGAACAGGTGAATGAAATGATTAATTAATACAGACAGCAAATCTAGGTCACAGGAAACACAAGACAGAGCATAGACGTGACATAACACCCCCTCCCAAAAAGGTGTGTCCTCGTGCTGTGAATAGTCCAATTGAGGAGGGAGGGGGCTCTGGTGGAGGACACAGAAAAACAAAAGCAAATAAGAGTCCAAGAGTCCAGACCAGTCAGGACGAGACCCTAGGGCGGAGTCGAAGGTGGGAGGAGCCAGGGACGAGACAACTTGATGGCAGACAACACCCTGGGAACGACTGACAGAGATGCAGGCAAAGAAGGAGACCCAGATGGAGCTGATGAGCCATCGAGCCCATGCACATCCGATGGTCCTGGAGACCGCGGAGGCGCAATGGCAACAAGTGTCCGAAGTGGAGGCGGATATCCTGAGGGCAGAGGCTGAGCTGGTGGGACCGAGGACAGAGGTGGAGACGGGGAGAAGCCAGATGGAGCTGTAGGTCTAAGCAGGTGGACAACTGACGAAGGCGAAGCCAGAGGGACGAAGGAGCCTGGAGAAGCCGTATGGTCGATGGTGTCCAGTGGAGTCGAGGGAGGGAGGAGCCAGGATGGAGCCGAAGAATCGACAGGCCAGGGTGGAACAAGTAGCAGAGAGGTTGGAGATGAAGACAGATCCTCTGTGCGACATGGAGGTGGAGAACTGAAGACACTTGGCATCTCTACCTGGCATGTCGAAGATGTAGAATGGCTGAAGGTAAGCAGCGATGGTGGGGCTGAGGAGCTGGCTGAATGAGGAAGTGGGAGAGAGAGGCTGGGTGGGAATTCAGGGGACACAGGAGATGCAGAGCGCAAAAAGAGAATTAGGGGACACTGGAGAAACAGGAGACACTGGAGAATCAGAAGTCACTGGCGCTCAGGATAACCAGGGAACACTGAAGAAACAGGGGGCGCTGGAGAAACAGGTAAACTGGGAATAACCTTGCCAAACCAGTCTATCAAATTAGCCTCAAAAATGTCCTTCAGATCTACTAAATAACTGCCAGAGACTGTTGACATCTCCACAGTGGAGGGGTTGTGGGCGGGAGCACTCTATGACTGGTGTTTTGCCGGCTCACGCAACTGGTCAGATCTTTGATGTGAAGCGGGCTCCGGGATAATGGTAACCTCCGACCTTATACTCGGTCCTGGCTCATCCATTGTGGCGGGCTGGCCTCCTCAATCTACGGTGGGCTCATTGAACACCTCCGTCACGTCGTTCACTGGTGGTGACTGACTGGTCTTTGGCGGTGGAGTGGGACTGGTGTGAAGTCATCCTCTGCAGGGCTGATGGTGAATGGGGAGTCGTTGTTCACCAGCACCCACTTCACGAACACGGCAAAATCCTCTTGTGGACTGTCTGCTGGAAGGCGTGCCTTGGATAGCTCGCTCATGCCAGTGATGTATTCAGTATACAGAGCGAGTGCTCTGGGTAATGCATAAAACACGCTAGCTGGAGGAAATCCCGGGTATGGTCTTCCAGCAAATGGTCTTCCTGCTCCAGGCACAACAGTAACACTCGGGATGTTCATGGTGATGAAAAAATAAACTACAAAATGAAAAATGCAGCATGTGACAATCAGAGAAATATACCTTGATAACCTGGCTTCTTTTAAGACTGCTTTATAGCAGTCATAGTTAGTGATATGCTAAAGCCCACCAGCATGTTGTTTACAATGTAGTTTGCGATGTAAGACACACCAGCAGTTTCAAACCACGTTTTTGTCTTTAGCTCACTGCAGTTTTAGAGAAAAATCTCAGGAATGACTTATGAATTGCACATGGTTTGTCTTAAATGTGGGCAAGCAATACAAATATTGTAAGCAATATTTGAAAAATGCTGATTGAAAGTTAGTCTGTCAACACACCAGCAAACAACACACTTTAGCATTAGGGGGCGTATGACGGTTGAGGGGAGAGAACGAGCAAGAGGGAGATTTGAAGAAAGATGGCAGAATGAGAGATGAGACACAATACAAAAGAGAAATGCTCTGAAGAATTTCAGTGGAATGAAGGGTTATAACTTATAATTATCTTTAGAATCTAAACATAAAGATCTCTAGGACTCCCATTAATATTAGAAAAGCTTTCCACGCGGAGACATGGAGGCTGCTTTGATTCCACTTCACCTGTGAGTAACACTGGGTTTTAGCGTCATTGATTGTCTGGAGCTGCTGTGCTGTTGCCAACTAACAACAAACTCTTGTTTGTATTTACTATTGTGTACTGTACATTAATTTGTTGTGCTTACTTGTCATTCGTTCATCATCTGCACTTTATAATTCGTAAAGAATTATTTTGTTGAGTGTCAGCTGTGATACACGCATGATTGATTATACCTGCTGAATCCTTGCAATTCATTTTAATATATATACGGCTCACTTTTCAACTTAAAATAGTTTAAAATATTTGCTGTAGAATGCTGGAGACACCTATAATTTATTATTAATTAAGTGTACATAGAGGTCTATATTTGAATTAATATTTTGCTGAAGCTCTGCCTCTGCCACACCTGCACATATAGATAAGCCGTGGCTGAGTCAGTCCACAGAAAAACAAATTTAGAAAGTGTAAGAGGAATCATCACTTAGAAGCAAAAGTCTCAGACAGCATGATACCTCAAACTCCAAAATGTCCTTCAGCGTCGTGGAATCTGTCTCCAAAACTTGTTGACTTCAGGGCAATTCCAAAAACACGTGGATATATGTAGCTGCACTCACTTGAGCAAAAGTTACATGTTGGAGAGGTGGAAAGCTTCATTAAATGATGCTTCCTGGGAGTAAAGTTGATCTTGTGAATCATCTTGAAATGAATCAAGAATCATGATTAGGGGTTTTAGAGATATGTTTGAGGTTAGCCCCTATTAAATCCCAACATATGTCATTACTGTCTTCTGAGCCGGCTCCATAAATATCTCTGTACCACAACTGGTACAGATTTTTTTTAAGAAGCCTCCAAAAACAACAGGTATAACCAGATTAAATTCAATGAATTGCCAAGATACAGCAGAACCAGGATTCAACCATGCTGTTAGAGGTCATGTGTAAAAGCCCAAAAAAGCTTAAATCTTAAATAAAGATAAAGCTTAAAGTCCGGTAGTGCAAGTCCACCGGCATCCTTGCAACGCCGCAGTGTTGAACTTAATTTTTGCAATTTAGACCAGTAATCTAAAGGTGGTGACAGAGGTATCACTGCGGGAAAATAAATTAAATAATGCGAGGCAAAATATCCATTTTGATGACAGAAATCTGAGCTTGTAAAGATAAAGGTAGTGTTGACCAATGAGTCAGGTCAATCTCTACCATTTATACATACCCTGGAAAATTGTCAGAGCTATTGTGTGCAGAGATGGAAATATGTCCTTTCCCAAATATCTAAAGCTGGTTACTATCAGTATAAAAGATGGAAAAACAGACTTAGAAGATTAATTATTTAACCGCATCAATGAAGATTTGTTCCAGTTAATCTTATACCCAGTGAATTGGCTAAAAGAGTTAAATACAGACAAAATATGATGACTAGACTTAACTGTATCACAAACATATGAAAGTTATAGGACTAACCAAAGAATATTGATGAATTTTCTGTGCAATAGGCTCGAGAGAGTAAAATAAGAGTGGTGAGAGAGGGTATCCCTGATGAGTTCCACATAAAATAGAAAAATTTGGAGAGATGATGGCCCCTGTCATGACCACAGCAGAAGGATCCTTTGAAGTAATAATTTGACTTAAAGGCACAACAGGTAAGATGTTTGGATTTAAAATATTATATATTTTGTTGACTTGTGTAGTTATTATCTCAAATGTTTCCAACAATGTTTAAATCCAAAGAAATCAGACCTATTAACCAGTGTAATGGCCTGTGTCAGAGTCGCCTGTCAATGACTGACGTCATATCCGTGTTACCTTGGATTTACAATTTTGCTTCCATAGAAACCATGGACAGGCCATGATAGGCCATGTCAACACTAACACATTTTCATACTGTCAAAATAGTTTAGATGAGTTCATCCACTATTTCTGGAAATGTATATACATAAAGAAATGCTGGTCAAAAGTTATATAAACTTGAAGTCCCGTTCAGTATTTCTGTTAGGAAATCTTTCTCCCATTAACACTTCAAAGGAAACAAAAAACATTTATCTGTAACACTTTACAATAAGGTTCAATTAGTTACAATTAGTTAACATTAGTAAACAATTTTAGTTAACATGAACTAATAATGTACTTATACAGCATTTATTAATCTTTGTTAATGTTAATTTCAACATTTACTAATACATTATCAAAATCTTGTTAATATTAGTTAATGCTCTGTGAACTAACATGAACAAACAATGAACTACTGTATTTTCATTAACTAACATTAACGAAGATTAGTGTAACGCTGGTGTAGGCAGGAACAGGCAGGATGACTGGATACACTTTAACACAGTTTTAATAACGATCAGAACAGACGGGATACAAGGAGATACAATATATACAGATGAACACAAGAGGATAATTAGCGGGACACAGGTGACAGACATGATTACAAGATACGGCTGAAGACAACGAACTAATGACAAGGCACATGGGGAACCAAAACAAAGATCACATGACAGGGACTAACGAAAGCAAAACAAAGGAACACAGATGACAGGACTAGAATACATGTTACATAACGCCACGCCACCCCTGGTGGGAGGAGCCAGGGAGGAGTCCATGTAGTAGGGTGATGATGGTGCAACCGATGACGGGGAGGTCGTAGGGAGGGAGGAGTCTGATGACGCCCAAGGGGTAACGGGTGGAGGCGCGGCCGTAGTCCCGGAGATCCGAAGCGCCAGCTGAGTTTCCGGGCAGACGGGCCGAGGAGACGGTGAAGGAGGCGTGGGCCCAGGCGATGGAGACAGGCTGACGGGATGAGGTGGCGACGTGGGCCTGGAGGCCTGAAGGGGAGCCGGGGACTCTGCCTCAAGCTGGGCTGGTGGATGGGAAGCCCGAGGTGCTGGAGAGGAGCCGCATGGAATGAGCGGCGGGGGCACAGCCGAGGAGCTTACCAACAGCGGGGGACCGGCTGATCCAGGGAACTGGTCATAACCAGTGACGGGACCGGGAAAACTGGCAGGGAATCAGATGGAGCTCTTCCAGACGAGACCAGAAGAGAAGATGCAGAGGGTGGGGATTTGGGTGGGGAAAGGATCTGCGGTCCACAGATCTATGAGGCAGCGGGCCGCTCCTGGCTCTGAGATGGGCTCATCCACTCACCTCGCCAACGGGGCCCCGAAGTCATCTACTTCCGCTCCGATCTCAGAGCGCAGCCCGGGCTTCCATGCTGAGGAGGAGCGTTCATCCCTCCGGTACATCCAGACCCAGTAGTCCAGGTTCGGTCGAGCCTCCGGGCTCAGCAGGAATCGCAGAGCGAGTGAGTCCATCTTTGAATTATCTCACGTTGAGAGGTCAGTTCTTCTGTAACGCTGGTGTAGGCAGGAACAGACAGGACGACGGAATACACTTTAACAGAGTTTTAATAACGACTCATTTTCAATACCTCATTTTTGCCTGAGTACCGACGGAGTGTGGAGGTGAAGACTACAACTCCCAAGATACCACTCTCATTCACAGTGTCATCAAGCTATGCCTTTGTTATTGTTTTGAATAAGCAACCTCTAGCGGTCAAACTTACATACTGCACCTTTAAACAATTACCAGCTAAACAAAGCTAAGCTTTCAGCTTATATATTGTGACGAGCAGGGCGGGCGAGAGCCATGAGGGAATGGTGCGAGGCCTGTGACGCAAGTGATAATGAGCTTCAGCTACTCGGCGCACCGGTCTCGTATCTCTCACGGAGGAGCTCCGGAAGCATAAAAGAGGAGCGACGACAGTGAAGGATGAGAGAGGACCAGCCCTGGAATTTATGATGTGTTTTATTTTGTTTTATTTTGTTTGTGTGGGCGGCAGTCGCAGTTAGGAACTGCCGCCCTTTTACTTTCGTTTTATTGTTTGTTTTTGAGTTTATTAAAGTTTTGGCTGAACGTTCGCCGGTTCCCGCCTCCTTCTTCCCGTACTTAAGAACTGTGTTACATATATATTTAAAAACAACAAATTAAATGGGATGAAAACCAGATGCATATACAAGATGACATAGCAAGCAAAATGTAAATATCAGCCACCGTTTTCTCTCTATGTTTTTGTCTATCTTCTCCCACATATCTGACCTGCAGTTGCTTGACACAATCTTTAAACACCAAGATTTTCTCTCATTATTTAGAGGCTCAAGGCAAGACCAAAGGCAGAGTTTTAGTATCACTTTAGCACACTCATGCACACAAAGCATAAACGCGATTGTCTTCTCGCCTTATCATCCAAGGTCACAAAAGGGAGAAAAAAAATTGCCCAAGCCCACAAATGGGTGAAAAGTATATGTTCATGAACACACAGTTTCCATGTCTAAATAAAGAACCCCAGGTACACCATGCAGCCACTTGTATTGAATAATGTGTTTATCCCATTTCGGCTCTGATGCATATTCAGTAGGAACACTAAATATGAGCGATGGCCTGACTCCACATCAGCGCATTACAGCGTCTGCCTTTTATCACAGAATAATGTGATGTTTGACGAAATTGTGTCAAATAGATTATGAATTAATATGCTACGTGTCTCCTAGCACACATTCTGTGCAGCTTCACCAGTTCCAGATGCCAGGGTAGCATTTCATTCGGATGACAAAAAAAGCGATCCACGCTGTGTGAAAACAAGTGATCATCAAGATTGTGCATATGTTTCTGCATTGACCCATTAGTAAAGCTTATAGCTCTTTGTACAGCCGTTAGTTGCAGTTCTAGAATCTGATTGGTAGAGCAGAGTTCCAAGAGCGCTAATAACAGTCCAACACCACTGGACTTTTCACTGTTTGTCTTTGTTTCCACGGAGACTGACTGTGCATTAGTGGTGGGAATAAGTATGAAAGCTTGTTTCCACAATGAAAAAAAAAAAAGATAATTGTGACTTTTTATCTCACAATTCAAGAGAAAAAAAGTCAAAATTGCAAGTTATAACCTCTCAATTGTGAGAAATATAGTCATGGTTGCGAGTTAAAAAGACGCAATTACGTTTTTTAATTGTGAGTTTGTATCTCGCAGAGAAAAAATCTGAATTGTGAAACTTGCAATTGTTGAGGAAAAAAGTGAGAATTGCAAGTTTATGTAATTTTGTTGGGTAAATTACACATTACACATTACACATTATTTCTACACGATTTTGTGAAATTATTTCAAAGATTCAAATACTAATAGATGGACAACTTCTATATATATATATATGTGTGGTGTCTTGTGATGTAAATACTCTAAAAAAAAAAAAAAACCTGTCAATTTCAGGTAAATTTTGGGTAAAAAAAGGGGTCAGTCATCTATTGTCAATATTGTAGCGACATATGAAACAGCTCTCACAGAAATTTCTTTCAAACCAAACAGTTTTCTGTTGGTCAGCATGGCAAATTGGAACGACCAACTGAACTCAATGTGAATTTCATCCTTTTCAATTCCCAATCGTATGGATTCTTCTTGAAATGACTAGATATTGCCCTTGAACATTTGAAATGGCTAATGGTGTCATTGCTAGTTCCTACCTGACATTTTCAAATAATTGAAGGACATCTTTTAAACTAACAGAAGATGAGTGTGATATTGCTTTAATATGCTCACAATGGCCACATTTTATTTATGCATCTGTCCAAACCCGACTTACATTGCTTTGAGGCACATTATACATTGTATAATTCATGCATTCCCTGGGAAGCGAACTCTTGACCATGGGATTGCTAGCACCATGCTCTACTGTTTGAACTACAGGAAAGCTTCTACCATTGTGATGAGGATTTTGTTGCAAGCTAAATATTCATGCTCGTTGTCTTCGCCACTAGGTGAAATGTATTCACAATGATGGTAGCAAAGTGAGAACACTTGGGTTTTTTCCTGCACATTTGAGAATGCAGATGTCATGGTGGATCAGGACTGCCAGATGTACCCACATAAACATCCATGTGTGTAACTTTCCCTTCTTGATACTCTCATTCATCCAGCACCAACACCACAGACACTAACCAATATCCACCCACACAGCGACAAGCTCATCCAAACACACCTTTAAAACTAACGCGATTAGTGTGGGCGGCTTTAGTGGGCTATTGACCCCGGCTGAACCCGGCAGAGCCCGCCAGTGGTGAGCAGACTGGGAGACAAAGTGGGTCAGTGAGAGGGTGATGTAATGTTAAAGCAGAAGAGAGGGAGAGAGGATTGAGAGGATTAAATCAGTCTCTTTTTCTCTCTGTCTCTCTTGTTCTATCATCCTCTTTCTCTTTCTGACAGTCTGTGTGACTGACTCTCTATGTGGTGCACAGAGTTGTGAGGAAAATAATGTAATGTCGCAGTTACATGCGTTTCAACTCATTGCTAATGCCGAAAAACTAAAAATGCATATTAATTGGTACATTTTAAGAGTTTTGTTTGGGTTCTCTGCTAAATAAATAAATAAATAAGACATTTTTAAATGGTCAGTTCACCCAAAACGAATAAAATTATTTTGAGAAATTTCTGGGGTTTTTTCTTTTCTTTGTTACTTTTTTTCATACAATGGAAGTCGTTGCAATTACTTGGCCACCAAATTTCTTCAAAATATATTATTTTATGTTTCACAGAAAAAAGAAATTAATCACAGCGTTAGTTCTGGCAGGTCACGTCAGTCAAGCTCGCAGGTGACAGCACCAACGAAGAAGCTCCTTCAGTATTATCAGCAGCTATCGGATTTCTCAGAAGCTAAATTACCCTCCTCCATCCCCAGCTCCTCCTTTCATCCAGGCAGGATTTGGCCTTCTGATTCCCTTTTGAGTCAAACTAATTTCTCGAATTATGTGTACATTAAGTTATTGAACATTAATGATATCTACACATTCATATTGGTTCTGTTCTGTTTACTCTAAGGCGGGTTATTGCTGCTCTTTTCCATGCTATAGGCTCGCCCTGAACAGAACCATACCGCCAATCCAATGTCTATGCAGTTTTCAATCATATTTGACGATAGTGGTCTTGACAGAAAAAGAAAACAACAACAACAAAAAAAGTCACACAGGTTTGGAACAACATGAGGGCGAGTTGATTATGACAGAATTGACATTTTTCGGTTAACTATTCTTTTAAGACTCCGCAGAAGCCTCCCCTTATGCAAAGAAAATGCATTTCCTTATATGAATGATCAATGCATTAAATGATTACACAGTATATTTAAAAATATACAGAATAATATATTACAATATATTGAATAATACATAAGGAATTGCCACTTTCCATATATTGATTGAATATGTGACGATATATTTACATATATATTAAGATTTATTTTTAATGTAATATGGTTCTCATATTTTACAATTATTTCTATTATAAATGTCTGTTAATTTCAAGCTAATGAACATAGCACAAGTTCTCCTGCATGTAAACTATTCAGCAAAGAGACAATCACCATGCTGAAGGGTACACAGCCATTACTTTTTAAATAATGTAATATATTTTCAACTTAACCACAGGCTGTACTCTTCAGCAGAATGCTAACCCCCAAAAACCCTTTTAAATTCCAAAATAATAGAACATTAAACACCCACATATCTCCCTCTATATTAATATTAAGCAAAACGTATGAAATAACTTAATTTTAACCTTTACTCTCCTTTAACAGTCAGAAGCAAAGTCAAAACTAGAAATTTGCTGTAACTCATTCCGTGATTGTGTGAATATGTGTGCACAATATATTCACATTTATATGGAAACATGTAAGTGAAAAATATGTGCACAATAGTGGATAAAACTTTATGAATATTACATTGTTTTTGCAGTATACGGAAAAATATAAGCACTTTTCCATATATGGAAATGTATTATACAAAATATTATATTTTGCAGTATATTCCCAAATATTTAACTCCTTAAGGGCCTGACAACTGATTGCATGCCGATTGGTAAGCGCTAATCCTAATGTGCCAGGCACCCACTCACCTGCTTTTCAGCAAATCAGTTACAAGTACAGGGCAAAGTTACATAACTTAATATTATTCACGAGCAATGCCAATAAAGTTTATAATGCATCCCCTCACTTTTCAAACTCAAACATTTTTGTTAAAATATGCGCAAATACTTTGCAATCAGCCAAAATGAAACCACAGATGGAATATGACAACAATATTTTTTTATAATTTTTTTTTTTTGCATGTGCTGTCTTTGCTCTCCTTACCTGACATAATGTTTTCTGAAGTACACAGAGTGAATCAGACATCAAATATAATTGTTTTTGACAATGCTTGATTGTCTAACTGGCTTGGCATCTAACAAGACATGCAGGGGTTATTTTTTTATTTATTTTTTTATATATTTATTGCAAGATGTCATTTAGATGAAGCATTCGTGCAGATCGGTGTTTAGCTGGAGAGGAAGAAACCTGGAATTTTCCAATAAGTTGTTTGGGTCTTTGTGCCAACTGAGACATAATGTTCCTTAGGCACTGATGAGTAGCTTTAATTAATCAGTGCTTTATTTGGTTGGCAGCACCGTCTGTTTTCAATGTCAGAGTTACCTGGAGTTATCTGTCAACTCACAGCACGAACGCAACGAGTGTTGCGTGGTTTCGATTGTGTATGTTATATTTCTATCACACTTCTCCATGTCCATGTAAAGCCAGGCTAGGTATTCCGGACTACGAATTCTGTCGCTTTTTAAAAATGTTACCACCCCCTTCCATCTTTGAGCCCCCATTCCCACTTTATAACAGCTTCCGGTGAAAATCTAATAAACATTTGTAAAAATGTTCCCATTCTAATTTGCAAACACCAATACATAAAAACAAACTGTTTATTCCATATAAAAATAGAAAGATCTCTATGGGAAAGATATTTCTTTTCATCTTTATTCTGCTGCATGTAATAAGAGCAATTGACTCTTTGATGCCTTTCCAGGAGATAAACTGCTTATTTTAGACATTAAAAAAAGATCTCCCCCTTCTTGACACGTAAACATGATTGCCCGTGGATTTAGTTCTCATTTAACAAAGACTACATGTCAAAGCAATTAGGAAAGCAATGGTCACAGCGTCAGGATTTAGAGCCATTTAAGACCTTGTCAGCCAGATCTCTTGGCACAAATATGTGAATGCAGGCTCCTGTATTCACTGGTTATGCTGCCTTTGATGACACACCATCTTGGATCATTTTCATTTGACTTTTTTTTATTAAAAACCATGATATTGACAAATTTGTTAATCTGTGAAGTAAGGTAAATGTTCTGTAATGCTCCGAACATCTGATCTCAGATCACCAAATCTTACGTATGGAGATACAGGTATATCAAAAGCGTTTCCAGGATGAAGTAGTATGATTTTAGACAGAAAAAACAAAGGTACATTGCTACTAATGCAGACAGCAACTGTGCATAGCAGTTAGAAAGACTTTTCATTTTATCGCTCAGTATGGATTACAAAGACAGTCTGCCAAACATTTAAAGCTGATGAGTGAATCATTTCACGGGAAACATTTTCCAAAGTGTCACTTGCAATTAGCAGCCAGCGTTGCATAACATGCCATTCAATGTGTCAAAGTGGGTGACACCAGACTCATCAGAATCTTATCCAGCCCACAAGGCCATTTCAGATTTGATAAAAGAGTTTGGGATGATTTATTAGTACCTTTCTCACCTTTTTTTTTTTTTTTTTTTTTTTTTTATCAGCAGGAATGTTGGAAATTCTAGTGCAGATCTCACAAGATGGAATGATGATGTGATAATGAATAAATAATGTAACAAATAATGCACTTGTAATGACTAAATAATGTACTTGTTTAATTTTAAATAGACTTTTGAGTTGGGAGAATATGCAAATCTTATTAAATCTTATTAAAAATCTTAATGCAAATTCATAAAAGTAAGTTTAGTCAGTCCGCTTTCTCTTTAATGGCTTCGAAAGAATGAAACTCTTTGTCAGTGTATATTAGAGAACTTAATACATACCATCTTTCTTTACTGTTAAATTGAAGCTTTGTCAATATCAGTTCTGTGAGTGGTGTATGATGTGTCTGTCATATTTATTTTTATTTTCTTCTTTGTTTAGTTTATCTTTATCCATTTTAAAGTTTAGGCTGCCTTGCCCAGGGACATCAGATGGCGCTATGAAGCGTCAAAGTGGCAGTTGCGTAGACTGTCAATGGAGAGACCAATAAAAGTATCTTCATTTGTGTTTCGAAGATGAACGGAAGTCTTATGGGTTTGGAACGACATGAGGGAGCGTAAATGATGACAGAATTTTCATTTTTGGTTGAGCTAACCGTTTGTGGTCAGTTTATGTTTAAGTGAGGAAATACAGTCACTCACTTTTCTTTTCTAAAGCAAAAAGCTTCTGTGGAAATGGCAAAGTGTTGAAAATACAATGCAATATAATACACTTAAATTAACACAGATTCAGATTTGATCTGGTCGACGGCTAGACAAACAACAATCTGCACAGAAAGCATGCACCAGGAGCAGACGAGGACGCCCATTCTAGGTCAGATTTGGTAAATCTAGGACAACCCAGACTCTCCCAGAGCCTCGCCGCTGGTGCTGTCATGTTTTAAAACACTTTCATTTTCATCAGGAAATGCATGTGGCTCTAGCACAAAGCTAGACATTCTCCTTGCTACTCCATTTATCCTTTCGTTCTTCTTTTCTATCATTTTGTAAACTCTACTGCATGTCTGACTGTTACCACAGTCCATCTTCCAATGATCTTGTTGTAAATAACACCATTTGGGGGTTTACACCATTAAGTTGGTAATTTACTTATTCATGTTTTACCTATTACTGCAAATATATGTAATGTTTCATTTAAACTTTCTATGCTCATTGCTTTGACATCCCATGAATGCACAGTTTCTATATGCTCCAAATACATGAGTTGTACCCTGTATATTACATTAGAAATGAGCTGGGCTAATCAGTGACTTACTTAAAGTTTGAAAAAAGGAAATCTGAAGCCCATCTTTCCTTTACTCATTATTCATAACAGTAGTCTCCATCTGGGATAACGGCAGTCTTGGCTGCAGTCCTTGTCTGTCTATGGAGTAGGATCTAGGACTCTGATTGATTGAAGATATTGTGATATGTGGCCAAGGTGTAAATTTGTCTGGCAACCATGTACATCTCCTTCCATCCACCCCCTTCCCCCATTTATTTAATCAAGTTGGCATGACCCCTCAATCAGGAAAAATGTGGAAAGATTAATGCTTGCCAGATTACAGGACACAAATGGTTAAACATCTGACAGGGTTCTTGTCCTTGAATTTTTTTAATATATATATATATATATATAAATGTCAGACACAGGGATACACAGGGCCCTTATAAGTATGTATTAATGTTAAAATGGTAACTACAGTAATTAATCTTGTGTCGAGGATGGTAATTATGTGTAGTTTTATAAAACCGTCTAAATTGTTTTCTCCTTCAAATATGTAAATGTGGTTTATCACCACAGCAGTCTCTCCAGACGCACCCTGAACCTTACCTTGTGGCCCAGCAGCCACGTTAGATTACTTACAGAGGGGGAGAGCTGTTAATATTTCACTCCTCACTGTAAAGAGCGTGTGTGAATGGCCTGGAGTGTGAGACGGCACCTTCTGTTCGATGTGAGGCCTACAGTAAGCAGGCTTCTATCACACAGTTCCCTCACGACTCCACTGCCTACAAGTTATATAAAGACCAAACTGAACTTCTTGCTAAACTTTTTATGAGTTTGACATTTTCTTCTGTAGATTTTCCTTTGTTATTAGGAAAATTAGCTGAATTATGGGTGCCAAGGAAAGCTTCCGACATATTATATGAAACCATATGGAGAGATAAATCTCTTGACTATTTAAATATGAAAGCATATAAAAGTAGGTTATTCTTAATTAGTAAACACTATTATATTTTGCACAGCAAAATTCTTCCATTACAGCATGCTTTTTTCTCCCTTCAATTTTGAAGTAAATCCCTTGCAACCTAAATGCATTTCAAACTGTATAATTATTTATTTATTTATTATTTTTAATGTAAATAAGTAATATCCAAATATAGTTTCCAATATTGTCTGGTTAATTAAATCTCTTGACATTTATACTTTTTTTTCATATAGACTACTATACAAAAGTTTGGGGTCTGTAGGTTTTTTTTTTTTAATTTTGCCATTGTTTGAAAAAAAAAATACAAGCTTTTTTCTAAAATGCAGTGCAACACTAACATGCAGCAACACTTTGCAAAGTCTAACAAAACATACAGGGTTTAAATAGGCAAACATAAATTAGATAATCAAATCAAAAGATTTTTCATATACAAAAAATTTAAAACAATTGGTTATACACCACAGGCACAAATCATCCACCAAATCCGTCACTTCTGGTGTGCCTCAGAGTTCTGTCTTGGGCCCTCTTCTATTCGTTATATGTTATCATTTGGACAAATAATCAAATGCGATGGGTTTAACTTCCACTGTTATGCTGATGACATTCAGATTTATTTTATCACACCTTCCACTGCAGTGTTTCCTCTGCCTACATTACCAACTTGCATCAAGGAGCTCAAGGTTTGGCTGGAGGCAAATTACCTGAAATTTAACTCAGGTAAAATGTAGGTAATACCGATCAGCTCTGAATCTGTTGTTTCTACACAATCCGGTAGATATCCGGTGGATAGATTTGGATGGTAACTTGATAATATTTGATCACACTGGTAAAGTAGTAAAGAGAGCTTTTTTCCATCTCTGTAATATCTCTCGTATTCAATCCTCTCTTAGTCAGCAGGATGCTGAAACTGTTATACTGTACATGCCTTTGTCACATCTCAGCAAGATTACTGTAACTCACTTCTTTATGGCCTTTCAGCTAAAAATATCAAACAATTACAATATAATGTTCAAATCTCTGCAGCTCGCTTTATCACTCACACAAGAAAGAATTTGCATATTACTCCAGTCCTCTATCACCTTCACTAGCTGCCAGATTCCTTGTGTATAAACTTCAAGGTACTAATTCTCGCTTAAAAAGCTAGTTTAACAAACTTGTGAGTTTTTTAATTCTTCTCTTCTGAAGATTAAGAGATTGTTATGAAAAATATCATGAAATTAAATGCATTTACAAAGCAGGAATAAACAGTGCTACTGCAGTGAAAGATTGAGAAGGCTGACTATATCAATGCATGTATAATAATAAAAAAAGGCCTTATAATTTATATAGTTTCACAAAGACCTCAAATGAATACTGGTAAGCTTAACCTCTTTTTAAAGGTTTATATATTAATGCATGTATAATATTTATTTTAATTTAAAAGCAAAGTTTAATATTGTCGAATAATATAATAATTATTAAATTTGGAGAGAGAGCTATATGGCGAGTGGCTTTATTGCATCAGATACAGGCCACTTTACTCACAGCTGATTGGTCGAGTTTTAGTTTGCAATCTCTAACCCAGAATAAAACCTGCTCCAGAACACGTTAATCGTGTATCGCAAGCTATCGTAGCAATGAAACCCACTAAAAACCAATCCACCTTCATAAGCCTGAAAAACCAGCGTTTGCTCAAACTAATCTTGAACTTACCTGGGTAGAAACTGAAACTGGCTTTGTGCAACAGGCCACTGGTCTTTCAGTGTTGCTCTTCCTCAAGACATCTGTCAAGCATCCTCCCTTCTCTCCTTCAAAAACTTCTTAAAAACATGTTTTTTGTCTCTGAATATTACTCTTCAGCTCTCTGTCTGTAAATTGTACCTTGTTATGGATATGATATTTGTTTGAATCCCTAAGGGACCTCTGCATACTTTCAGCCCTTGGTTTGTGTATTGTGCTTTGATGTTGATGTCTTTTGGTTCTGTGCATTAAACCTGTCTTTGTAAAGCGACCTTGGGTGTTGAAAAGGCACTATTAAAATAAAATAAAGAATTATTATTATTATCATTCTAGACAGACAGGAAACTCAGGGACGACCTCCGTGGTTGTGACAGAACAGACTGAGATTTCATAGGGAAAAGAGGAATGGTGAAGCAGAGAGTTCATCAGTGTTATCCTTGACCATAGCAGGACATACCGAGAGTTCAGGAACAGTAGCCGCCGCTTCAGATCGAACTAGGTCAGGTGCCACCGTCTCGGGAAAAACTGAAGAAACGTACGCAGCCCAGACACATAGAATAGCCATTGCCATGAAAGGGAGTGCAATCGACAGTGGGAGTACCTCCGAGACCTCCAGACTCGATACCACTGGACTAGGATGCACTGTACTCGAAGACGGAGTTGAAATCACTGCGATACCAACCGCTCATACTGACATCTGGAAGCTAGTCTCAAACGCCTAGGGATCACCTTAGCAGATTAAGGTGTGGCGACCATAATGACTGGAGACTCTGGAGTGGTGGCCATGACAACTGAAGACTCTGGACTTGGGAATACTGGACTCGGCAGTGCTGTAAACATAGGGCTTGAGATTATCAGACTGAGAGTTGTGGAAACTAGAAACATACTAGAAAGGTACATTCCTTTTAAATTTAATGGCATTTGTTTGGCTTATGTCCTGGAGCTGCTTTAATCATTTACTTAAAAACATTAATTAAATTATTTATACCTAAATTTGAATTGTTTTCATTTGTTAGAACCAGGTGGTGTAGTGACAACATCTACCAGCAGGGGCTAATAAGGTCAGGCTAACTAGATGAGACCCCTTGGGCCATCTAAACAGTGGGGGTTTTGCTTCAAAATCAGCCAATAACACAGACGTTTCACTCGCTCAACCATCAATGTTTGTCTTTAAAATCCCACAGCACAAGCTCAACTACAAAAAAAAACCTAGTCTCATTTCCTGCAGCAATCTCTTTATAAACTTCTCTGTGTGAGACAAAAGGGACTAAAGCCATTGACTGGAAAGCAGAGAATTGGAAATTAAAAGCATTAAATCACAATTTGTTGTTTGTGGTGACACATCCTTCATGGGCCAGTGGGCCGCAGTGGAGAGGTCATCCACTAGCTCTGAGTGATGTGCTTCATCAAAAGGTGCTCTGGTGCCGAATATTTTGGCTCACGGTTAACCCCCTCTAGATGACATGATGGGTTCGCCTGCACATTTGTTACTGTTGTGTGTAAAATTGAGACTGACAGGCTATGAAGTTGTTTTTAGCACAGGCTAATAGTTTAAATGGTACATAAAGGATGCATATATAGACTGTGTCAGAAAGCTAAAAGATGCTGCCTCTGCTGGCAAGATACAGAGGTAGGAAGGTGACAAGGCATGCTGAAAATCCAACTGTCATGTACCATCCTGTTTACCTTCACCTGATATGCAGATGTGTCCTGTGCACACGTTTCCATGACAGTTGAGCTAAAAAATAAGTATGCTATCGGAAAGTTGCGGTAGGCGGTCAGTTTGTATGTAAATGTACATTTTTATCAACTTTTTCCACTTTTGATGTCATTTCTAGTGAGAAATTACTATTGTGGTAATTAAATATTTGCTTCGTTATCATCAAAACTCTCTCTATTTTGTTGTAGATCACATAAGCCGCCAAAGCTCCCAGAATGCATTGCAAAAAGTTCAGTGGAAAAAAATCAATCCAGTATGGCAGATGAGATGAGAAAAATATCAATTTAGTATTGATAAAAAAAGGACTTAAGTGTAATTAGTGTATGTTAAATTTTAATATTTATTAACGCTGTTAGTATAGAAACATGCTAAGGTCAAACTCTGTTGCAAGTCCTATCTTTCCGTGCCACTAAAGTTCCTGCCTATACTCACTACCGTTCAAAATGTTGGGGACAGCATAATTAGAAATGTTTCTTGAGCACAAAATCAGCATATTAGAAAGATTTCTGAAGGATCCTGTAACACTGAGGACTAATGATGAGACCACAAAAGGCTTCTTTCAAAACATAAATAAACCAGACGTAAATGTCAGCTTAGGTTCCTGTGAACAGGCTGGATGTTCTTGTGTTATGTTACGCTGCAGTAAGCTCTATCATGTCAACTCTCAGAAGAGTTTAGCATGGTATTGGATATGATTATGTTATATATGGTCTTCTGTACTTGCTACTGCCAAATTGCCAATACATACACAGACACTCTGCTGTGAGTATGTAAGACATGCTACTGCTGCACAAATAGCATATGTGAAATTGCATATAGCAGATTTATACATGTGAAGCTGGAAAAGGTGGAGAGTTTCTCTGAAAGGAGCACTCTGAAGGCTCGCTTCAAACTGCTACAGCAAATACTTACAGTAAACGTGCTCTATGTGATTAGCCTGCTAGCATTGTAAGCATATGATCCCACCCTCCCTGCAAATCACTGTCCAAAGCAAAGCCTCCTCCAAAACACATGAACGCACACAGCTGCTCTCTGCAAAGCGTCACAAGAGACAGTGTTAAACTACCTCATGTGTCAAAGCACATAACATTACAATAATAATGAAACAACTTAGAGAGCTTGTATCTGACTGCTGCAGATTCATTTCAGTGTTGATACTGTTGACATAATCTGAAGTCTGACTAAATAGCTCTGAAAGTCACGGGTTGCAATCTCTTAATTATAGTAGTTATGGTGTGAATGCAGCATGAGCTTGTTGTTTGATTCTGTAGGAACTGTTTAAGGTGTCTGCTGTTTGTTTAAGGTGCTCTGCATTGCATGAAACGCGCTGATGATGCATGATGTCTGTGCGAACAGGGTGCACGAGGGTATGTAAAAGCATACATTGACAGGCAGGTTGGACAACGTGTTATTTCACTCTGACCTCCCACAGACGATAGGGTGAATTCAGATTGATTGTGACTCTTCTTAATGGCAAAAAGTGCCCCAATCAACCTGAATTCACCCCTATATATATTTATAAAAATACATTTTGACTGTTTAACATAGTGATTGCTATCAGGATAGGAGGAGTCTTCATATCCTGCAAGTCCATTGGCTGCAACCAATCAGCTTGGGCCGTGCAGATAACAATGTAATTGTCGGCTGGTTGCATTAAGGACCCATCAGCCTGCGCCATCTAGAGTGACAGAACTTGGTATTTGGAAAGCGTGGAAAGAGTGATAAAGTCACAATAAGCACATGAAATCGTTCTTTGTGTCTATTATATCATAATTCACAATTCAATGCAGTGACTAATTCATGGCTCATTTTACCCCTCAATCCCTTTAGTCTCCTCCTGCATCAGATGTACTCCAGTCAAAAGACAATTCAAAGACAATCCAGTCGCTTTAAAGCAAGCACAAGTGCAAAACCAACCTTTCACCAACACCATTATCTGATCTTCTAAGAGCTCAAATGAAGAATTATATCCCACCAGCACAAACCCCCTTAATTTGAACCTCTTATTAGTTTTAATTCCATTTAAAATGAACTCACAACCTGACTGAGAAGAAGGCAATTAACACGTGCTGGCCCAGTGAATGGCAGAATGGGAGATGTGCTGTTTTAGCTGATGTACTCATTCCCTCCCAGCGGTGTAGACTGTTTGTGCCGTCCGCACATCCCAGGAGGGCACCCGAGAGGCATGCTCGTGGCACAGCGCCAGATCGCCAGTTATCTGTTTAAACAATTAAGCGGCTATTTCAGGAACAAGGAACCACCATCCACCCACCAGTTGACTCCACGGTGGCTCATGGGACACCATGGCAACAGCCCATTTTAGCCTTAAACAATAATAATGTGATGTTGGATCTGGTAAAGTGGTCAGTCTTCATGAAAGGTCAATTTGCAGTTGTTATTTTTGTCTCTATTTTTATTGAATTATTTATTTAATGCTGGTGCATACACTCTTGATGGACAGAGAGATAGAAACATTGTTATTGACAGACATCAATAGACTACACAGATAGTCTACCCAGATTCCAATAAATCAAGAAGCTTTTTAATATTGTTTAATATCGTTGTATTGTTTAATAAAAACTCCCTGTGCAAGTTTCGTTTGCACTCTATCATTATATTTTAAACTTATAGTGACAACTTTACTCAAACATTTACAGAACTTGGTTTTATATGTTACCAGTTTACCAACTTTTATGATAAGTCTGCCATGACAGTGTTATTTTAGTATTTTTATATGCTTGTTATATATTAACATTTTGAATAGCTTTTCTAGTTTTCATTTCAGCTTCAGTTTGTTTTGGTAGTTTTGGTATAAGTACTTTTTATAAAAAATAAATAAATGTCTATTTAACCTAATAAATATTAATGAGATTTCAGTTTTAGTATTTTTTAGAACTTTCAGTTAGTTGGCAAAGCAACATTTCTCATTTTTGTTTAATTGTTTTAAGTTTAGATATTTCATCTAATGTTCA
Organism: Opsariichthys bidens; assembly: GCA_037194245.1. Classification (NCBI taxonomy): domain Eukaryota; kingdom Metazoa; phylum Chordata; class Actinopteri; order Cypriniformes; family Xenocyprididae; genus Opsariichthys; species Opsariichthys bidens. The sequence continues at coordinate 16,888,605 of CM074292.1, read as the reverse complement.
GATTGATTTAAAAAAAAATTTGTTTTTAATAGTTTTAGTTTTATTTAACGATAATAACACTGTTTGACACGTGTATCTCTCAATCACAGGAAGCTATGTATGATTTTGTAATTCTTTTCCCATAATATTTCTCTGAGAATGAATAAAATATTGCCTTGATTTTATCATTCAAACTGTATTTCATTTAAATGTGCTCAGAAATTAAATACATTTAAAATTTTTCCTCTCAGATCACTTGAACACTAAGAACTGGTGTGAATAGGTAAATGCTCAGCCTGTAATCTTAAGCATTTTTCTTTCAAAATGATTCTCAGCGGATGAGCAATGTATTTTGTCTGCTGCAGACACAGCAACAGATGTAAGAGTAACGCGCAGCAGCGAGGTTAATAAGACTGTGAAACTGTATAATAGGCTTAAAGAGGCGTGGGAGTTTTTTCTTTTTCTTGTTTTTACTATTTTGGTAGATGTGTTATAAAATGACTGTTTACATATTATGAGGAGTCTGAGGATCCAGCACCTTGGGATGCAATGATTTTTGTGGCAATACATCTACAATAGTGCTAACGCAATATGATCAGGTCTTGGTTTGATTAACACACAGTGGACCTTTTTCTTTTTTCGATCTGTTTCTTTTTTGTCTTTACGTGTGTCAAGATACAGGGAACAACTGTTAATTTTCTTGAAAGTTATTCTTTTAAATCATAACACTAAAAAGTAAGATCAAAGCCTCAGGCAACAACCAGTCTAAGTGATTTGTAAATGTAGAATTCCATTAATTACTCGGAAACCCAAATAAAATGCCCAGTCTCTTCTATTCAAATCATTTCTTACAAAAGAAAACAGATGACTTCAAATGAGTAAATCATCAGTCTTTCATTCATGCTTCACTGGATCATAGAATCTTTTGGATTGGTTCGTGCATCACACAAAGCCATGGTTAGGGTAAATTAATGATTTGATATTTGAGTAATTGTTTTATTGTATTCACAGCAGACAGATTTTCCCACGTGTAACCGTTTTCTATCACTCCTTATTCATTGGTCAATGTATTGTTTATAAGTGTACTATTCCTTTTAAAGAGATAATCTCTCATTTTATTTACACTGTAAAAATATTGCATTTTTAAAATGCATTTTTTCTGGTGGCTCTACCAGAAAGACTCAAGAGGGCAGGTAAGTTTACATGGTATTTATTCCATAAAGGATTAAGAGCGAGCTACAAGATTCATGTCTAGTTGTATAGAAAAGTTTTTTGGCATTGGACCCGTCCTAAAAGTTATGAATGAAAAGGGAAGTGAACCTAGAAGTGACCTAAAACCTTAGAAGTGACCTAAAAGTTATGAATGAATGATATGGCATTGGAGTCCTCGGGTACAAACCACGCTAGCATTTTCCATATATACAGAGAAAAACTGTAAAAGATCTGACCTTCCATTCTGTGTAATTTTACAGTGAAATCCTCTTAGTATATGTACCTTTTTTGGAGATTAAAAGAGCAAATCAACATAATTTACAGTGAAAAATACGTAAATCGACATTCTCACAATTCCCTGTGACACTTCACATTTGATGTTTCAGTATGTAAAAGTCTACAATGATAATTTATTAACTGTCGATTCTAGCGCTTCGGCAGTCTCAGTATTATTGGACCTTAGCGCGCCGTTTGATACCGTTGATCACACTATCTTGATCTCTCGCCTTGAGCACTATGTCGGAATTCGAGGATTGGGCTTTTAGTGGTTTAAGTCTTAGAGAAGTTTTGCAGTCAGTTTTGGTGAATTTTTATCGACCTCAGCTCATCTTACTTGTGGGGTCCCTCAGGGGTCCATCCTCGCTCCTATGCTTACTTTGGGATCTATTTTTAAGAAACTTAATGTTGCTTTTCACTGTTATGCTGATGACATGCAGATTTATCTACCTTTGCAAAAGAATAACAAGAATGCTCTAACTCCTCTTGTAGAGTGCCTAAATGATATTAAAGGCTGGATGTCGTCCAATTTTTAAAAAAACTAAATGAAAACAAAACAGGGATTATTACTTTTGGTCTGACACATGCTTTTAATCTTGGTCCACTGGCCTCATATAATAATGCGGTGATGAATAATCTGGGGCGAAAGTCAAGACATTTCTTTCGTTTAAGGACTTTGAGAAAGTTATTCATGCCTTTAATTTTTCAAGGCTGGATTATTGTAATTCTCGGTATATTGGAGTTAGTCAGGTAGTCCAAAATGCAACTGCCAGGATGCTGACAGGGACGCGAAAACGAGAGCATGCTACGCCCGTTTTATCCTCCCTTCATTGGTTGCCGGTACGTTTCCGAATAGAGTTTAAGCTTTTGCTGTTCGTTTTTAAATCTTTAAATGGGTTGGCGCCACCTTACCTTGCAGACCTTTTAAAACGGAACTCTTCTTCTAGATCTCTTAGGTCCTCTGATCAGCTACTTCTGACTGTTCCTGGTCTAGAGTAAAACTCAGGGGTGACCGGGCCTTTTTATGATTATGGAATCTTCTTCCTTTGCATGCTTGAGCAGCTCCCACTATTTGCAGATTTAAAAACTCATTTATTATCCCTGGCTTTTAATTGTACTGGGCATTGAGTCTTATCTTGCATTTCATTTCTGTGCTTTCTTTGATCTCACTTTTGTGTTTTCTGTTTATTTATGTTTTGTGCAGCACACTGGGCAACTGCTGTTGTATAAATTGTGCTTTATAAATAAATGAATGAAATGTTTCTTAGGTTTTTTTTCTCTCTCTCTCTCTTATGTACATTAGGGTTTTATGTTACATATTATGTTGTCATATTAATGTTTATTGCATAATTTTAGCATCATGCATGTTACCATGATGGTGTTTTGTATTTGTGGGCATGACACTGCGTTCGTATTCTATATCTTAGTATTAATGTCAGCTTGTGGAAAATATGCTCTTTACCACCTGTGTTGTTGATGAATGTCACTATTTGTTAAAGGTACGAAACAGATTTTAGTAGCAGCATGGCCTTACTAATTCAGCAGAAAATGGATTTACTGATTTAATTTAATTTAATTTTTTTGTAATTTACAGTTTTAGATTGTAAAAATTTGCAGGTTGTAGTGTAAAATGTTTACATTTTTCTGTATTTTTTACAGATTTAATTTTATTTTATTTTTCTGTGTCTGTCTGTTGTGTCGTCTTAAGTGCGGGAAGCTTCTGCTACCAAATCAAATGTTTTGTTGTGCGCAAGCATAGTGGTTAATTAAAACTCTTTTTGATTCTGATAATCAGAAATCTGGCCAGTAGGATTTAATGTCACAAAATATGACTGGATGTCGATTGAATGCCAATGGCTCAGTGAGCATGCTGTTTCATTATCATTTCAAATGGAAAGCATTCAATTTGAGAACTGATTAAATGTTTAATTTAGCAACATTATTTTCAGTTTATCAAATCTATTTAGAATACATTTACATAATCTACTCAATAAAACACGAATTTCAAGTTACCTAAACAGTAAGTGTTTCATGTGGTACCATCTAAAGAAATGGATTTTATTGAAGTGAAAATGATTTTATATGACAGAATCAACTATAAGGTCATATCACTGAAACATCATGTATAAAAGCTCCTAAAGGCAACCTATCAATTTTTCATGGTATTTAAACAAACCGCATCAAATTGCAGATGCGTCTGTCGGTCTTTCCTGTTTTACATCTGCTTAGCAACACCCTATTGTTTCTAAAATGTAGGTCAGTCAGCCGTATAGTGTACGTCCAGCGGAGGTTACCGACCTTGCACTGCCCAGCACCTGAGATAAATGACAGGATTAGGAGCCTCACAGGAAGAGGGATTAATAACCCTGTTGTTGTTGTCAGAGGATGCCTGGACAATGTGTACACACAGTTGTCACGTGACATTTGGAAGCAGCTTAAAGCTGTCGAGGCTCTGATGAACCCAGTTAAAGGTCGGTCAACAGGAAATGTTCACACAGAGCAAAGCTTTCTCCCAGTGATGGGAATATAATTTATAACAGCACTATTTATTAGCTGCATTTACAAATGTTGTAATGATTCTTGTAAATGGTGACTGAGAGAATGAAACTGTGGCCCTTAACCTGTAGAGGTCATAGTGGTTCAATGTAGGAAGTAACCAGATGGGTGTTTGGGCATTAAAAGGTTATTCGGGTTTGTTTGGCACAGTTTTAGGCAACACTCCAGATAATTCTGACCTTTGGCAGGCTTTTTTTTTTTTTTTTTCCTGATGGGAAATATTATTTCCTGCCATTGCCTATGAAAGATAGGGCAAGGGGCCACAGCAGCATCAGAACTGGACATTTTTTGGACATTTTGTACATAATTGTTAAGAAAAAGGGGGACTTGATTGGCTAAAGGGGACCTACAAATCTTTGCTAATAGACATAATGAATGCTGTTTCTCCAATGGTCCAGCAGAAAAACAAAAAAAAAAAACCAAAAAAACAAATATAGACCATATGCAGTAAATCTGAATGTGTACTTAGAAACATTACATGAGAATACTTTTAACCCAGTGGTGCCCAAATTACACAATGTCTTATGAAATTTATCAAATTAATTAATGTAATGTAGTTTGTTTTCTGTGAAAGATTGTTTCAAATGTAGCAACTAGGGGTCACAAATTTCTTGAAAATCTTAAACCTAGTTTATAATTACTTTTTCAACTGCCACCTGTTCGAATACGGGTGACAACTATTACTGCTTTGTGATACCCCACCTGACCTGCAGAGGGCAGCATAGAGTTGGATCATTTTTATACTCAAATTGCGCAAATACGGGAACCTTCTGGCATATGCATTTGTTGTTTCCACGTTCATCATTGTAGTTGGAATTTTTTTATGAACGTTTTCATCTTCTTCTTTGAGGTGGGGGCGTTGGGATATTCTGGTGATAATCATGATATTTAAAAATGAAATATTGTAATTGTGTCGCAAAATTACAACAACCATAATTTTTCAAATGAATAGTACACTTATGATAATATTACAATCATCCAGCGCCAGTATCTGGTTGAAATCCCAACATACAGTAGGTGGCAGTGTTGCACCTTAAAGCTGGTTGCCACCTCTCATAAAACACACTGCTACTGCCGTGTAAAAGCATGTCGTCGGATATGACTAACGAGCCACTTTGCCCGCGCTCCAAGAAAATTAGCTCGCTAGTGTGAACGTTTTTTCGCGATTCACCCCAGTCTGCAGGACTTGCCGATCAACCACCAACCTTCAGCTAAACTCTCACATGTAACTTGTTTCATTCATACTCAACGCCAGAGGGCGCTCTCTCGCAGGAAGTCCTCAAGTGTGACTCATACGAGTAATAAAACCTATGAGGTGCTTCTCAATTGATGCTTCCTTTCAAAGAAAGCCATCTTTCTATTCTCTAATTTCACCAAGAAGAGGCAAGGAACGAGGAGTGAGGAAGCTTCCAGAGAAGCGATGAGTGAGGATGAAGATGTCTTTCTTGTCGAAAAGCCTGATGCACGTATAAATTGTCCTCTCCCTTTACATCTGTCAAGCTTTACCTTTGCAGTTTAAATAAATCATATATCTCACATATTTCAACAGGGCATTTTGCATGATTATTTTGTTATCATTAATTTCATAAATAACCAATCTTCAACACTGATCAAGAATATTCCGATGTACAAATAAGATTTCTTTTGATTCTTCCCTCGCATTCTACAGGGGGATGCTGAGACACGAGGAAAAGAAGTGAGGAAATGAAACGAGGATGCACAAATAGGGAATGAGAAGCACCCATGATGTTCCAGGATATCCCTAATATAAACAAAAACATATTGAATAAAATGCAAATATATTGACTGATTAAGCATGGAGAGAGTTATTTGTGTTCTTCAAGCCATCTCGGGTGTTTTCTATAATGCAATGCACTGCATATACTATAAAATAATATAATTTCTGCCTCTTTCTATGATAAGAAGCATCAGTTTACAAAAGGAAGTTTTTTCAAACTAGTTGCCATTAGGTGTATTTTGAATGCAGTGTGATTTTTTCCAAACAAACAATAAAGAAATAATAATAATAAACACAAGCAAAGTAAAGATGAATCTGACTGATAGCATTTTTTCAAGATTTCTTACGATATCGTGAATTATTTTGGTCACGATAATCGTGACGTGGTGAAAAATAAATAGGACTGTGAGTGTTGCCTCCTAGTGGACACACTAATTGGTGTAGTCAAGTCAAAGCATATCCAGGTGAGTAAACACCCACGAAGTATGAATTATAAAACACTAGAAAATATTTTTAAATGGAAAAGGTGAGATAGAGCCTCTATTATTGTCCAACAGGCATAAATGGGCTAAATGCAACTGCAGAAAGTTAAATTATAACTCCAGGGACTTTTTTTCCCCCTTTCTTTCTTTATTTGGCATCAGTATAAAAGGGTAAGAATTGAATGCAGATGGCACCCTCAAATGAGCGTAATTTCCACATTCCATCTCTATATTGAAGACGGAAGAAAACAGTTGGCCCTTGAGCCTGGCTTATATCCAGTACTTGCCAGTAAGTGGATGCTGGTTAGTGCCTTGCAGCATGCCTGATCTTACTCTGATTGCACATGCTTTGTTTGACCTATTATGAGCTTTTAATTAGTGGAGATCATGGGGGATTGTGGAGGTCTGATGAGTCAGGTCTCTTTGTTACAGAAGATCGAAACACGGATCCTTTTTTAAGTTATGCTTATCTGCTCCGCTAATTAAAACAGATCTTTTTTCTTCACTGTTTTTTCAACAGTATAACCATCAAATCTGTGTTACACATTTTTAAACTTTTCTTCTGGAGCTCTAGCATTGTAGCCAGAGCTACTTCTCTCTGTTTATGGACATGACAAGTCACAAAGGTGCTGGGCTACTCCACAGCAGTTGTCATCCTGGATCTAAAATAGTCTGAAAAGAAAGACTTATTGTACTGTAGTGATTCAGGATAGGGCATGATTTGGATGATTCATAATGTACTTGCACATTTATTAAATAAGTTTTATAAATTTGGTATATTTTAAACAAACAAATAAAAAGTTGCATAGTGTCCCTTTAAGGTGAATACACATTATTTATATAATTTATGTATTTTTACACATATAATAACTAATTATTCAGTATTATATATGATCAATTTTAAAACACATTGTGGGTCAACATATTTGGTTGTGGAAAACAAAATTTTCAAAGAAATTCTAAATTGAATTACTCTAAAAATGTATCGTACATTTTTGCTGCAAGTAAAATGTAATAACATGTAATAACATATTTATTAAAGGTGTAATAACACTTTTAATGCATGTGAACGTGCGTAAATGAATCATATCATTAATGATTAATTCTTAAATATAAACTTTTAGGAATCACACTATGACATTTCATGACCTGAAATAACCTTGTCTTAATAAATAAATAAAATAAAATAAAACAAAATGTTATGTGATAATTTATGAGAATTATTGATCTTGACACACACAGTCATGAGGGTCTGCTGGGTTCTTCTCTATGATGCCATTTCTGGTTTGGTTTTTGCATGTTTGTCATAAAAAGGTAATTTCCTTGAAAGGTACATGCTTGAAGGAATGCATTTTTAATGTATTTTTCAATAAATTAGTAGATGGACAAAAAAGCATCACGTCTTTGACACATAATGAGATACAAGTGGATAGGATGATAAATATGTGGTTTGATGGCATTGCGTTGAGTGATTTAGTACAGTCAGCAATCAGAGGGTGTCTACTTTAGCCTATAGCCATTATAACAGTAATATACAGTCTAGCCTGTAAATCTCACACTATGCATCACGCTACGATCAATTTCGATGAGTGTTTCGAGTGTTTACCTGCAGGCTCCAGAGAGACCACTCTATTATTTGACTCTTTGCTCATGACCCCTTTCCCCATCCACCTGTTTTGATTTTTATATATATATATATATATATATATATATATATATATTGTTGTACACAAGGAAACAACAATAATGTTGGATCCTGTCTCACCAAGGTCAATATATTTGGTTTACCACTTTGTAAAAGCTCTGTTTCTAGCCTCAAAAGTAATCTGTGCAGTTCAAATGTTCAATTTGTCAATTAAAGACAGTCATTGAACCAATAACAAAAGATTCATGAGAAAATTGTGCAATGAAAGCATTGTTTTAGAACATCATTACTCACACTTCCAGTTCTTTTTTTTTATCTATTGATCTAAAGTGAGTTGTTTCTTTTCTCCTATTATTTCTTGACAACCTGCAGCAGATGATACTCATAACTGTAATTTGTAAAATGGGTGTCGCTGAAAACAAACAAACAAACAAACACAACATTGGTGTAATAACAATTTTCTCAATTAATTATATAGAAATAGTCAATAACACATTGTGAAATTTTGAAAGACTAAATATGCACTCAAAGAAAACTAACTCTCATAGAAAACTCTCACACTTGTTATATTGTTGGCCACAGTGTCAGAATGTGATTGATTGAGAGTTATAAAGATAATTGTGAGTGTGGCCTAAGAGCACTTTTTGTGTTTATGTAAACTTTTAATGAAGAAACTTCATGCACAAGACACCAGGTCATTCTTTTGAAATAAAATCAGATATAGTTCTGATACTGTGACCTCAATTACTGTTAAATCTGTTGGAAATCCATAAAGAGAAAGGGTATTTTAATGTTACATTATCTTCCAGTGGCACTTCATGTGTGATACTTATTCTTCTCACCCACATGGTCATATTTATAGAATGTGCCTTCAACTCAAAGTTTGTTGCACCAGCGCCAGAAATGTCATTCACAGAATTGGTATATAACCTCCAAAGAACTTAAATGAGCATTTGCCATAAAGCAAGCGCTCAACTCTCTGTGGTGGTGTTAAATAGATGGCATATCTTGAAGATCTTGTCTACAATGAAAAAATATCCAAGTAAATATTATGAAATTTAAACAAAATGAACATGCCCATCAAAGATACCAGCAATGAGTAGCTAAAATATACTGTTATGTATGACAACACTTTAGTTTAGGGTCTAAATCTCACTATTGACTAGTTCCTTATTATTGTTAATGTACTTCATTTTTCCAGGAGCTCTTTGCTTCTACCTTCAGTTAAACCGCTAACTCTGATTGTAAATTAATTACCTAAATTATATATTTGCTCACTGCATTCTTTAAATTGTAATGTTGACATCCATTCTCTGTAAAGCTGCTTTGAAACGATATGTATCTCGAAAAGCGCTATACAAATAAATTTGAATTGAATTGAATTATTTACATGCTTATTACTGGAGTATTGGCTATTTATAAAGCACATATTAATGCTTTATTTTGCATGACCATATTCTACATCCCTTAATCCAATACCTAAACTTAATAACTACCTTACTAACTATTAATAAGCAGTAATTGGGAGTTTATTGAGTCAAAAGTCACAGTAAATAGTTATTTAATAGTGAGAACTGGTCTGTCGTCTAAAGTGTGACCGTATATATTAATATAGTCTGAAAAGAATGTAAAAAAATTCCTTCCAAGCTACATTAGTACATAACATAACACTTTGGCAGACTTTATGTCTGGAGAGGGAACTATTTATCTTCAAAATTATGTCCACTACACAGATTAAATAGAAAACTTAATAAGCATTTTCTGGCACTTAATATTATTTTTTACATTAAGTTTGACTAGGAATATGTTTGAGTGGGATAAGGAATGTTTGAACCTGTGAGAGAAGCACAGAGAAAGTGAATGTAGTGTCACGTCACACCACTCTTCCTTCTAACAAGATATTTGTTTGTGAGGAAGAAAATGAAAGAAGTCATAAGCACTGATGGACACCGAGAATAATGGAATCAAAGCGAGAACTTTAGCGCTATGTTCAAGCAGCGAAGAAATGAGATAAAGTCTAGGTAAAAGCATGCGTACGTGACAGTTTTCAGTCTGATGTGATTAAACTAGTGCGTCTGAGAGAGAGTGAGAGATGGATAAAGAAAAAGAGACAAATATTAAGGTGTAGCGGTGCCGTGGAGCCGGCAGTGATTGGAAGGCCTCTCTTCAATTACCCATGACATGGACGACAGATGCCAGCTCGCCTGCCAAAGGCCTCATCACTCCTTGCACCCACCGACAGGCCATCATGGCAGCGGGAAACTCGTAAACATGAATCACCCTGCAGCTGTCACATCTCATCCGCCCCAACCTAATTAAACAATTAGGGCAGTTCAGTAACGATCACTCACTATGACAGCCAGAGCTGGGGATACACACAGTCCACTCACTGGAGTCCAGTCGACAGCTACAGAGCTGATATTTGTCCAGTCACCGTAAAAGGATACAGACGGAGTTTGTTCAGAATGATCGAGCTCCTTCAAACATGTGCTGATCAAAGAAGGATTAGGATTAAACTTACTCAGATATAGTCATTGAATAATATGATATTCAAAAAAGCTTATATATATATATATATATATATATATATATATGAAGAGGAAGATGTGATAAGCCAAAGCAACCAGTACCTGGTTTAAGGGCCATGGTATCCCTGTTCTTAATTGGCCAGCAAACTCGCCTGACCTCAACCCCATAGAAGGTCTATGGAGTATTGTGAAGAGGAAGATGCGATATGCCAGACCCAACAATGCAGAAGAGCTGAAGGCCACTATCAGAGCAACCTGTGCTCTCATAACACCTGAGCATGCCATGCCGCATTGCTGCAGTAATTCAGGCAAAAGGAGCCCCAACTAAGTATCGAATTCTTTGTATTGGTCTTAAGTAATATTCTAATTTTCTAAGATACTGAATTTGGGATTTTCCTTAGTTGTCAGTTATAATCATCAAAATGAAAAGAAATAAACATTTGAAATATATCAGTCTGTGTGTAATGAATGAATATAATATACAAGTTTCACTTTTTGAATGGAATTAGTGAAATAAATCAACTTTTTGATGACATTCTAATTATTTGACCAGCACCTGTATATGTATATATATATACAGTGTATATATATGCATGCTTTTTTGAATATCATATTATTCACTGACTATGTCTGAGTAAGTTTTCAAATGAAGAATTTACCCATATACAGTCAAAAAGTAAGATGATCTTCAAAAAAAGTTAATTGCTGTAAGTTAAAGTTATATTTGTTGTTGTTTTTTTTCGCAGAGTGTCACTGTCTCCTGTGATTACTCCTGTAATTAACATCATGCCAAATGGAGCAACAAAAAAGAAAGTTTAAATTGAGTTACCATGGAAATAAGAAGAGAGGTCACAAATGTTTAGGCCCACAATAATCATCTGGTAACTTTACCAAATTTTTTTATAACAAATTTTAGAATTTTATTTTAGAAACACAATATATTTTTTAAGCGAGTTGATTGCTTGTTACATTATTTTGTTTTACCTTTTCAAGGGCTATAAATGTTTTTTTCTAAAAAATAAAGGAAAAAGTCATTACCATCAGATCTATGTTTCAGAACATTTTATAAATGTGTTAACGCATGATTTCAAACGTGCCCCTGACTAAAGAATGACCTTTATGTACAGTGTCTGTGTGACGGGCTGTTATCAAAACAGGGTTATGGAGGGTAAAGTCAGAAGAGACCGTTTACAGCACGTGGACTGATTGGATTTAATCACAGTAAAACGCAGCGCATAGTGCTGCCCGCTTATTAAGGCTATCAAAACATTTTATGAGAGCAGCTGTGCCGCCATGGACAGGCTCTGGCACGGCCATCATGTTCTCATCAAAGACAAACCTTCTGCTGACCATCAAGCGCTGACTCACCTTATGTCTGGAAATACTGTGGTGAGAGCGCACAACTCTCTTGCCTTCAGGTCCAGCCTTTTTTAAGGGTCATTTTGGCAACAATTTCAACTTGCCGTACAAAACTTGCCTTTCTGATGTCATTACCAATTTTAAGTCAACAACTAACATAACAAAGTTTATTTGGCTAAGTGAAGTCTTGCTTCAGTTATTCAGTAGAATTTTATTAAGATTCAAATTCAAACTCTGAATAGCAGCCTCTGTTTAAGGTGTTAGATTTGCACCATACCTATCTTGGCCATATCTGAACACACACACACACAAACACACACACAACCTTTCCCACATCACAAATGTGTCACTGATGTGCATTTTGGCTACAATAACTGCAGAAAGGATTTCACACATTTTCACACGTACTGTTTCTTGAGTACATTCTCATTGATTTGTCAAGCTTTCATTTGAGCTTTCATTTACATTTCTTCGCTATAAAATAATATAATATAATATAGAACCAACTGACAACTTTTCCTTGTTCATAAATAATTATAATTGTATACTTCACTTTTTATGCGTCCACGAGGGTCAGTGTACAGCGCACGTGACACGAATTTCGTCGTCACAATACGTTGTACACAAAGGTCGCACATGCGCATTTATTTATTTATTGCAGTAATTAGTTCATCCACGTTGATTCACAAGTTATTCAAAGAAAAACTGCATAAACAGAACATACCGGAGTGCATGCAAGCTACATCGACAATGACGAGAGATGGTGCGAAGAGTTTAAAAGTAGCCTTGTTTGTTCAACTCTAACATGAAAGAATACAAAGACGTTTACAAGGGTTGTAACTGGTGGTGAAAGATTGCTCAAAACGTGTTGAACGCCTGTAACAATATGTAAAGTCTTGGGAATAAACTGTAACAACCAGGAAAATAACAAATTATTTATACTGCAAGTATTTTAGAACTAAGGAGTACGGTTATGATAGACAATCTTACGTTTGGAAGCAATTTACAATTGTCCAATTTATAAAGGATTTTATAACATAGTGCATTTAGTGTTTTTATTGTAAAAATGCACAGATTTTCCAAAGTTCACCAAAGTTTCAAGGCAAGTAAAACTACAACCACTGCATTTTTTTAATACTGTAGTTACAGGGTAAGTATAACATTGCGGGCTGTAAATTAAAGTGGTGTTTGTTACCTTCTTGTTCCATGTAGTTACAAGTACAATAAAACACATGTATACACAAAACCTGATGTCACTTGGAAACCTTTATTTGAAAAACAACTTCTTTCCAAACAGATTTACTACACTTCTTATTCGGTTCTCTTGCTTGGTTTCCTCGTCCTCGTGTTCCTCTTCTTCTTCTTCTTCTTCTTCTTTTTAATTCTGTATATATTAAAAGAAAATAAAAAAACACCCAGAAATGTCCTCACCATATTCTCATCTTTTACCCTCATGCCATCTGAGATGTATATGACTTTCCTTCTTCAGATGAACACAAACAAAGGTTTTTTAGAAAAATAGATACGTAATCTCTGGGAATGCTTTATGTGTTTCAAGCTCATGTGTTTCTAAAAGTCGAAGCATCAAACAGACATTCAGCAATAACTACGGTAAGCCATACAACCATGGATGAATCAATGTCCTCTGAAGTGAAACGATAAGTGTTTGTAAGAAAAATACCAAATATTTTACATTTCTAAACTGTAGACTAATGCTTCCGACCAACCAGAGTTCACGAATTCATAAATGATCTCAAACCACATCAGTTAATAAAATAAGTAACAATTATAAATGATGCGTGCAGCACAGAAGAGGCTTGTTGCTATCCCAAACTGAACCAGAAGAAATGGAAATGAGCAACAGATGGATGGCAGGAAAGAGAAGACGAAAGGAAATGAGTGGAAGACACAACCAGAGATTTGAGAAGCATTAATTAATACTTCGCCAGAAGTGTATTCTAATATCAGACACATGAAGTGGTTTTGGGCATTTCATATCATGTTCACAGAATAACATTTTGCTGAAAATGATTAAGTGGCCATACATATTTCTCCATAATTTGAAGCCAATTTTCGTGCAGGGAGGTGATTGATCGTTAGAGGCACCTCAAGGAAGGTTGGAGACCAGCTGAGGAGATTGAGGTGCAGGTTTCCTAGCAACCAGAGGAACCATTGTCTCGGTGCGACGGAGGAACATCTGAGTGAGATTCAATTCGGCTCCAGCCCGTTTGTTATGCATCTATCACACTGATTCAGCTGAAAATCTGGTCATGAATATGAGCACGCTATATGATACAGTATTTAGTTGGTGACATTGAAGTTGTTTATATTACTCAGGTCGAGGTCACAATGTGTGTTGATGTTCTCTACAGTGGAGTGCATTTGCAATCTGGCACTATAAATATACATTTGAAGACACAGGTAATTAATGCAAAAGGGTCCTAAAATTAGTGTGAGAAAGTGACAATCCTGATTAAGTTTAACTGATGCAGTGTCAGGGGTATCTAGCACAGAAAGGTTTGATAAATTAAGAATTCTCACAATTTAAACCAGGCCATGAAACACACGTTTATGAGTTGGAAGGATCCCTGAAGACTAAAAACAAAAGCCTAAGTAACAGTTCCATCTATTGACAGGTCGCAGAGAGCATTCAATGGACAAGCTACTAAAACTCTTTGCAGTTTCTTTTTCAACTTTTGTATATAAAAGACTGTTTGTAAATGAAATGTTATCTAGTGGAAAAGTTTGATACTGCTAACAAAAAATCTTATTGAAAGTTTTTTTTTTTTTTTTTTCAGATATCAACCTAAAATTTGGTACAAAATTTTGTTCAGATATTTAGCTTTTATTTGCTTGAAGTTTTAGAGTTGAACATGTTTTGTAAAATATATATTTTAAATTTTCATAAACAAACTTTACTCTACTTTTACTTTGCATGCATGTTTATGACCCTTAATGAGAAAAAAAGTCACACAATTCCAAGAAAAACAATGTAGGTTAGATAGTATGTCAGATAAATTTAAAAAAGAAACTATGGCGCATTTTTTTCATATGTGGTTGACAAAATATTTTTTGTATTGAAATAAGTGGGTAAAAGTGATTCCTTTTTTAGCTTCATAGGGAATTAAAAAACTAAAACAACAAAATATAACCAAGAAATGAAATTATTTTGGGTCTGTACAGCTGCCTTAGAACATTAAAATATGCAGGTCAAATTGAACATCACCAAAGTAACCAAAATTTTGTGTGTATATGTCAAAACACTTTGGATGCATGTTTCTACATGAGAAAAAGTGACAAATTTGGAGTGCATTTGCAATCTGGCACTATAAATATACATTTGAAGACAATTAATGCAAAAGGGTCCTAAAATTAGTGTGAGAAAGTGACAATCCTGATTAAGTGTCAGGAGTATCTAGCACAGAAAGGTTTGATAAATTACGAATTCTCACAATTTAAACCAGGCCATGAAACACACGTTTATGAGTTGGAAGGATCCCTGAAGACTAAAAACAAAAGCCTAAGTAACAGTTCCATCTATTGACAGGTCGCAGAGAGCATTCAATGGACAAGCTACTAAAACTTTCTGCAGTTTCTTTTTCAACTTTTGTATATAAAAGACTGTTTGTAAATGAAATGTTATAACATTATAAAGTAAAAATGCGCTGAGTCTAAACCTGCTATTCTGGAGTGGTGGATATATGACATGACAGATATGTTAATGGCCATTTGTCAGTCATCATGGTCTTCGCACTTCAAAGTGTGTAATGCGACATGAATCATTTAAACTTTCTGCGCTAAAATTGTTATGTCGCAACACTAACAACAAAGGCATTGCTATTTGGTTAAGTAGTGGGCGACACATGGACTGTGACGATTTGATAAACGTTAGACATCAGCGAAGTGTCCAGATAGTGCTATATCCCACAAAGAGCGCTTGATATTCACTGTGAAACTAGCCGTCAACGAACTTGACTCATGCTGAAGCAATGCAAATATGACCATGCTATGTGGGAAATTGTTAAGAAGAGCAGGGTAATGTGTTGTGGTAAAGGGCTGTGAATTATCCTCGGCTAATCTTGATTTTACACGATAGTTTTCACAAGGATGTATTATAGGGATAATTCATCAAAAAAATACAATTCTGTCATGGATGGACGGATGGACAGACAAAGAAAGTCAATGGAGTCTGTTGTTGCTTTGGACCTCACTGACTTTCATTATATGAACACAAACAGTTGAAACCTTCTTCAAAATATCTTCTTATCTTGTTATCTGAAATAACATACTGTAAGAGTAAATGATGATAAAATGTAAGTTTGTGCATTAACCAACAATGAGCAAATGTTTGTTTAAGTATTTATATTAATATACAACTATAGATTTTAATAATGTTTGAGTAAATGTTGAAATTATCATAAACTAAGTGTAATGTGCAAGCTGCCAGATGAAGACACAGACGAATAATGGCCCAACACAAAGTTTGCTAATACAATCCAAACAGGAAGGCCATTGATCCAAACAGTTAAGAGAGTTCACGCACCCAACTGTTAAGACTGGTCAACTGAGAACTGAAACAGAGGAAGTTAAATACAGATGGTGATGGGGTGAACACAGCTGAAACTAATGAACTAATAATCACGGTAACTAATGAGGCAAATGAGTAGCGGGAATCAGAACAAACACAAATGAAAGAAACAAACTGAAAGTTCAAGAAAACTAAAACAAACTGAACATAACTGTGACATAGCGTGCCCTCCTGTTTGGCGCATCCATGAAGTGAAGGCGAGGAGGATGAGGAGGTGGCGAATGCTGGCAAAGGGATGGCACAGATAGGTAGGAAGCGGCTTTAGAGGTGGACTGACGACTGGGAGGAGGGTCCAGCGAAAAATAAATCCCAGTTTTCAAAGTTCACTTTGGATTATCCAGATGATTTATATACCTGCTGGGATAGGGTGGGAGTTGACAAGTCCCCATAGATATTCATAGTTGGTGACTGATTTTCAAAAGAAATAACAGAATAATAGATAAATAATGATAGATTGTTAATTTGGGATGTGGTGCCAAACTCTAACACAAACTCTGATTCTTTCCTTATGTTTTAGGGATTTAATTTAAATCAAATATTAACATTACAGCATAGGATGTCTACTTCATAAATATTTTGAAATATATGGAAAAATATGGTTCAGATCACTCGAAACATATATGGAAATCAAAGAGTCCTTATATGGTCACCGGTGGGGCCTGGATGTTATCTAGTGGAAAAGTCTGATACTGCTCAAAAAAAATCTTACTGAAAGTTGTTTTTTTGTTTTTTTCAACCTAAAATTTGGTACAGAAGTTGTTCATATATTTAGCTTTGATTTGCTTGAAGTTTTAGAGTTGAACATGTTTTGTAAAATATATATTTTAAATTTTCATAAACAAACTTTCCTTTACTTTTACTTTAAACTGTACTTTTCACTTTGCATGCATGTTTATGTCCAAGAAAAACAATGTAGCTTAGATATTATGTCAGATAAATTTAAAAAAGGAACTATAGCTCATTTTTTCCATATGTGGCTGACAAAATAGTTTTTGTATTGAAATAGGTTTTTTTTTTAGCTTCATAGGGAATTAAAAAACTAAAACAACAAAATATAACCAAGAAATGATATTATTATGGGTCTGTACAGTTGCCTTAGAACATTAAAATATGCAGGTCAAATTGAACATCACCAAAGTAACCAAAATTTTGTGTGTGAATGTCAAAACACATCAGAGTGTTGAAACTTTGGATGCATGTTTGTACATGAGAAAAAGTCACAAAATTTCAAGAAAAAAAATGAAAGGTTAACTGATGATTCTACAACTCAAAAATCAAAATGGGTCAAATTGACCCACAACAATACACGTGGTTTAATGTGGTTCAACATGTTGGATGGATTTCTAAAATGTCCACAAACCATCTAAACGTCCCATATTAATAACCCTACATGGATGATGTGACGGGCTCACACGCCCTTCCCTTTCATTTCTCATAAACGTATTATTAATGCAAGCATGTTCTCATCTGCTTGAACAACTACCATATGTGTCCCAGCCTTATGGCCACAGCAGACATGATGCTATTTCTCAAGGGAGAGTTTTTGGTGAGAGTCATATGATCAGATGGGTTGCCCAGTGAGCTCGTCCTGATGTGTGTAACCTTGGATAGCTTTTGGCCACAGATGAGACAGACGCTGCTCAGTAACAAATGCACGGGCTGACAGATTGATGGCATATTTAACAGGCAGATATTTTACCCATTTGCTACGAAAGTATGCCATCAGCCAAAATGTTCATTTGTAGTAAAGAGCACTGCTGTCCTGGTGCATCTTTTACACAACTCCAAGGCCACCTCAGAGTAATGGCCCAGTGAAAAGTGTGTTTATCTATTATGTATGTGTTACTGTTAGTGAGCTAAATCTGGCAAAAACTCTTTAGGGTATAATATACAGGTGCTGGTCATTTAATTAGAATATCATCAAAAAGTTGATTTATTTCACTAATTCCATTCAAAAAGTGAAACTTGTATATTATATTCATTCATTACACACAGACTGATATATTTCAAATGTTTATTTCTTTTCATTTTGATGATTATAACTGACAACTAAGGAAAATGCCAAATTCAGTATCTCAGAAAATTAGAATATTACTTAAGACCAATAAAAAGAAAGGATTTTTAGAAATCTTGGCCAACTGAAAAGTATGAGCATGAAAAGTATGAGCATGAAAAGTATGAGCATATACAACACTCAATACTTAGTTGGGACTCATTTTGCCTGAATTACTGCAGCAATGCAGCATGGTATGGAGTCCATCAGTGCTGCACTGCTCAGGTGTTATGAGAGAGTTATTGCTCTGTTAGTGCAGGGTAGTCATGGCCTAGTGGTGAGGCTTGTAATCTGAAGGTTGCTGGTTCGATTCCCACACCGGCAGGAATTGAAAGTGGGGATTGTGAATAAACAGCACTCTCTCCATCTTTGATACCATGACTAAAGTGCCCTTGAGCAAGACACCTAACCCCTAATTGCTCCCCTTTGGATAATAGCGTCTGCTAAATGATGAAAATGAAATGAAAAATGATAGTGGCCTTCAGCTCTTCTGCATTGTTGGGTCTGGCGTATCGCATCTTCCTCTTCACAATAAGGTCAGGTGAGTTTTATGGCCAATTAAGAACAGGGATACCATGGTCCTTAAACCAGGTTGCTTTGGCACTGTGTGCAGGTGCCAAGTGCTGTTGGAAAATGAATCCTGCATCTCCATAAAGTTGGTCAGCAGCAGGAAGCATGAAGTGCTCTAAAACTTCCTGGTATACGGCTGCATTGACCTTGGACCTCAGAAAACACAGTGGGACCAACACCAGCAGATGACATGACACCCCAAACCATCACTGACTGTGGAAACTTTACACTGGACCTCAAGCAATGCCTCTCCTCTCTTCCTCCAGACTCTGGGACCCTGATTTCCAAAGGAAATGCAAAATTTATTTTCATCAGAGAACATAACTTTGGACCACTCAGCAGCAGTCCAGTCCTTTTTGTCTTTAGCCCAGGCGAGACGCTTCTGACGCTGTCTGTTGTTCAAGAGTGGCTCGACACAAGGAATGCGACAGCTGAAACCCATGTCTTGCATACGTCTGTGTGTAGTGGTTCTTGAAGCACTGACTCCAGCTGCAGTCCACTCTTTTTGACTCTCCCCCACATTTTTGAATAGGTTTTGTTTCACAATCCTCTCCAGGGTGCGGTTATCTCTATTGCTTGTACACTTTTTTTCTACCACATCTTTTTCTTCCCTTCACCTCTCTATTAATGGGCTTGGACACAGAGCTCTTTTGAACAGCCAGCCTCTTTTGCGATGACCTTTTGTGTCTTGTCCTCCTTGTGCAAGGTGTCAATGGTTGTCTTTTGGACAACTGTCAAGTCAGCAGTCTTCCCCATGATTGTGTAGCCTACAGAACTAGACTGAGAGACCATTTAAAGGCCTTTGCAGGTGTTTTGAGTTAATTAGCTGATTAGAGTGTGGCACCAGGTGTCTTCAATACTGAACCTTTTCACAGTATTCTAATTTTCTGAGATACTGAATTTGGGATTTTCCTTAGTTGTCAGTTATAATCATCAAAATTAAAAGAAATAAACATTTGAAATAGATCAGTCTGTGTGTAATGAATGAAAATAATATACAAGTTTCACTTTTTAGTGAAAAAAATCTACTTTTTGATGATATTCTAATTATATGACCAGAACCTGTACACACACACACACTATATGTCAAGGGTTCTGGATTGGGTTTGGGTTAGTCTATTTTTAATTAGTGATATCATTATCTCAGAATGACAAATAAAAGACATCAATTCTGTTAGTCAGAAAAAAAGGAAAAGCAAACAAACTCCTGTGTGTGTGCGTGTGTGTTCATGGCTTGGACCATCTCAGCAGGGGTCAAGACTCATTCAGATGATTTTCCACTGAAATACTGATTTTATTATCTTACCCACCGATGAATAACTCAATTCGAGATACATTTTATGTCAAATAAATGTACTGACACACAGAAACCATTGCTTCTGACACTTTATGTCAAATTGTGTATTAGTGCATCCTCATGTGACGAAAAGTGGAAATGCAGGTGAGAACTGCAGTGCATTTTTTCTGAATAGGAGGGGTCTTCAGACTTTTTCCAGGCCTACTATGACCATTCATTGTATATAAATAAATAAAAATACATTTACAACATTTGAGGATCTAACTAAAAGTGAAACAAGCTTTATACCATGTCAATATTTTGGTACAAATTGTTTATATTAATCATTTCGTGAATCAAGACAAAATTTGCCTCTAATAAAGCAAATATACATTTTTTTACAACAATGTCAGGCATGAGAGGAAATAAGAGATATGTGATATGTTTTTTATGTAAATTAAAATATATATCAAGGGAAATATTAATTATGAACATAATACTAATATTATTAGTAAAATTATGCAAAATTATATATATATATATGTATGTATATAAAATTTCCACTACATCTTAGATCATGGTTATGAATATTAGATTTTATAAAGATAATAATAAATAAATAATCTCGTGAGAGTAGTGATTCACAGGGCCAATAGGCAGCCGTGACCTAATGGTTAGCGAGTCTGTCTAGCTGGTTCGATTCCAGTACCAGCAATGACTCAGGCGCCCTTGAGCAAGGCACCTAATCCCCAATCTCTGCTCAGGCACCACAGCATAATGGCTGCCTAATGCTCAGAGTGTGCATTGGCCGTGTGTGTGTTTACTACTCACTACTCTGCTCCTAATGAGTGTACACTAACTTGGATGGGTTAAATGCAGAGGACAAAATCTGAGTATGGGTTACTTGGTCTTCACGTGTCACTTTCACTTTCAAAAGTGCCCATAGTTTAAGAATTTCTCATCTATAAATCAATGATATACCTGCAACTTTTATAACACATCCGGCATGTTTCTCAGGCATACCTCTGCTCTGTGTATCACATCTCTCTCTCTCTCTCTCTCTCTCTCTCTCTCTCCTCATGGGTGCAGCAGGCCAACATCCCACTCCTAATGGAATGTGAGCGATCTGGGTCATGGGAAATACATTACTTTTTCTCAGACACCTGCCCACTTGACTGCACAGCTGCTGCTGGTCTAAGATCAGTGCTGGCAGTTTTGGAATGGTGGAAATCTGGATTTAGGTTGAGGAAGTTGGTTCTTTGTTTGAACTGTGTTCTGATTTTTCATCAGAAGTTCAGGTATTGAACCTGAAGTTCTTAATACTGTGGGCACAATGGACTGAAAATTATATGATATAATTCTGATTTTGGTACCGTACATAGTGCTGTACATACAAACGGTGCAACTTTGGCATTTCCAGCAATATACGTATATGTATTATTTGTTATACCTATGAAAGTTCTACGGTCGGTTTAGATCTATACTCCATAACACTTGTCCTTAGGTTTCTTGCTGCTAATAATAACTGTGCTTGCTTGCTTGCACTCTTCAGATTGTTCCCCAGGGTCCAAGAGGCATTTTACATGATGTAGTGCAAATGTGGCACTGGCATTCCTACTATTTTACAGTTAATATATTCAGTGACTTGAGTAACATTATTAAACGTGTTTGAATTCATGATGGGTACAGATATTAGGCTTCTTTTGACATCTTTTATATATGTAGCTAGAATTCCTGGATAGTGAGAATAAGGATTTCCGAGAACCATTATCCTCCTGTGCATGTAAAGTTAATCCACTAGATGGCAGCCTCTAATGGCAGATATTTTTTGCAGATAGCCTACATTTATGTGTGTGTGTGTGTGTGTGGTGTCCAGGGTTATCTGAGAACAAAATGTATTTACAGTTTTTGTTTTACCATCCTTACTAACTGTGACAAATCCAGTGACTACTTCATCAAAAGCACTCCCCAATATATCAACAGGATACCTTTTAAACAGCCCTGTTAAAATAATGGAACAACTGAATGGTTGTCATTTATGTGACTGTAAATGAGATCTATATATCCATGTTAATCAAGAGCGAACCCGAGTAGAGCTATCTGTATGGGAAGCAAAACTTTCTCGGATGAGCAGTTATAAATTGTTCCACTGGACTGTTATTATTGAAAAATATTTGACTGATGCAACTGACCTCAGAACGAAGTTTTAGCCTACAGAGCACTGTGTATTTAAATGATTTACTTAATGCAGACATGGTATTTGCCTTAATTTTTAAAGAAAAAATAATTGTTCGAAGGACAGGTATACTGGATAGTACCTGTAGGCCCATTGATAAAACATTGACCTGATGACATACAATTCTATTGTTTACCTTTTTGTCACTAAGAACTATTGTCATTAATTAACAAATTATAATTAATATTATTCTTCTTCAGTTGACCCACTCTTTTAATGGTTCAGTGATTATGTAAAACCAGGCCTTAGGCAGGACTTTCTCTGCAGAGAGGGAAATCTCCTCGCTCTCTCCGTCTCTCTTTCATTTTTCAGGAAGGGATTCTTCTTTCAACTGCAACTGTTATTGTCTTCGGGATTTCCTCTCTCCGGGGCTTTTCTTCCCGTTTACTTCTCTTCATGCGGTCTCAGCTTTTTTTCATTGTTGCTGTTCTGTTTTTTGCCTTCCTTTAATTCAGAAAAGAACCGCCGTGTCAGAGTTTGCCCTCACAGTGTCTCAGGAGGCAGAAAGGCCCACTCACCACAGAAATATTAGATATTTTGCTTATTTGGTCTTATTTCAGTGTTGTGACTGCAGTGCTTCTCTGTCTAAAAACCAACAAAAGTTGGTTCTTTTGAACGTGCTTGATTTTCAAGACAAAGACAAACTACCTGCATTAAGTTAATATATGTGTATTCAACCTTGATCTCATTTAGCCTATTTCTATGTATTTTATGAAAAAAAAAAACATTGGTGTAAAAGAAGAGATACATTACAGCAAAAATGACCCCAATACAAGTTATAGTCACCAACTGACCCCTCGCAAAGACCCGCCCCCTTTAGTTACTGTTGCCATGTCCGACAAGCCATGCTCTCTCACGCCACACATCATGTTCTCGTACAGTGAAAAATACATCGAGGAGCAAAGAGGAAATGACAACGCGTCGAAAGACAAGAAAGTGGTATAAGCAGGTTACTTATGATATGAAACAGTTTCATATTTAATACATCGTAATTTTTTAAAGAAGTTTAAACAATAAATACTGTACAATAAATATATAGTACACACTATTTTTCAAGTTCAAGTTCACCAACATTAATCTACTAACTCCCCTGACTGCTTTGTCGGACAAAATGGCCAGTTTGATTGGTCAGATCGCCTGTCAATCAAACTGTTTGAGTCATAGGGTCATGGAGTATCTTTACTGTTATTTTAACAGTACTTCAGTATTTTACTCAAGCTGAATTTTCTCCGTGCTTACATTACTTGACGATAACATTAAGGTTGAACCACTGTAGTCACATGGACTATTTTAGCAATGTCTTTTGATGATACTTTTCTGGACCTCAAAAGGTGCAATCATGGGGTAGTCGTGGCCTAATGGTGAGGGAGTTGGGCTTGTAATGTGAAGATTGCTGGTTTGATTCCCACGCCTGCAGGAATTGAAGGTGGGGATTGTGAATAAACAACACTCTCTCCACCTTCGATACCACGACTAAAGTGCCCTTGAGCAAGACACCTAACCCCTAATTGCTCCCTGGGTGCTGTCGCAATAGCTGCCCACTGCTCCGGGTGTGTGTGTGTGTGTGTTCACTACTCACTGGTGTGTGTGTGCACTTGGGATGGGTTAAATGCAGAGCACCAATTTCGAGTATGGGTCACCATACTTGACAATACGTCTTCACTTTCATGTTGCTGGGATTCAGAAACCTTAATCTTAATTTGTGTTCTGAAGATGAACAAAGGTCTTACGGGTTTGGGACAACATGAGCGTGAATACTTAATGACAGAAATTTCATTTCTGGGTGAACTAACCCTTTAAGTCATTCCGGTCCCCTGAGAAAAGTGAGGCCCCCTAGTGGGACCCACGGTCTGGGTTTGTAGAGAAAGAACAGTTTGGTGTTCTAGGACCCTGAGGAGGAGTAGCTCTTGTCCTCTCCTCCGTGGCTTTCATGTAGGTGTGTGGTGCGCGAGCGTTGGCCCGATTGAGTGTCAGTGAAGGGATGAAGAGAACAGCGGACGGTCACGCGTGTCCAGCATGCGCACATACAGCCCTGTGCGTCTCATCTCATCATGACCGGGACTCACCCCAACTATAGAGGCTGTCCTTGAATTGTACAGTTCCTGGATTTGTGGACTACTGGGACTTTCACATCCATTTATTTCTCGTAAAATAGACTTTTAACAAGTCTTCTTTCTTTAGCTACATAAAAAGTTGAAGGGATTTCTTAAAAAGGGAAGACATATCACGAAAGACAGTACAAAAACAAGCTTGTTTTTTTTTTTCCCAAGGAGCAGCGCTTTGACTTTAAGGAAATGAACATGTCCAGCAGAAGCATCGAGTGGGAGCATTTCGAGGAGCGCGAGAGGAGTCACCGGTCCCCGCGAGGCAGCGGCGGTTCTCATTCTGGCTCGCGGGGTAATGGGCTCGTGCCCAGTCCCGCTCACAGCGCGCACTGTAGCTTCTACCGCACGCGCACACTGCAGTCGCTCACCTCCGAAAAGAAAGCGAAAAAAGTTCGCTTCTATCGGAATGGCGATAAGTACTTCAAGGGCTTGGTGTACGCGGTGTCCGGTGACCGCTTCAGATCTTTCGACGCGCTGCTGATGGAGCTCACTCGCTCCCTCTCAGACAATGTGAATTTACCGCAGGGAGTCCGGAGCATCTATGCTATAGAAGGGGGAAAGAAGATCACCAGCCTGGACGAGTTACTCGAAGGTGAGGTTGAGGATTGTGCAGGTGCACGTGTAGACACAACAGACACTTAAAATTCCATGTGACATCCAATAAAGCACAACTGGCATGATGATACCACTTCCCACAAGGATGCATTGTTTGCGATGTTGTCAGTGTAGGTAACCTTAAACTTTTCCAAGTCTCTCACGCACACTATTTATTTATTTATTTTTATTTATTTATTTTTTACTGGCATGACTGTTCTACACATTGCCAAGACATTGTTTTTTTTTGTTTAAAAAAAAAAAAAAAAAAAAAAAAAAAAAAATATATATATATATATATATATATATATATATATATATATATATATATATATATATATATATATAATAAATAAACTTTAGGTTAATGTTAATATATATATATATATATATATATAAACAAGGAACATCTAACCCCCTGGCTTTAGAAAGATTACTGTACTTAATTCACTATTAGCTGATGAAGTGTATTAAGATACAGTAAGTCTCTTCAGTAAGTCACTTAAGGGCAGATTCATGAGGTATATTCCTTGCCTGACTAAACTTTAAAATAGGCATGACAATTTTAAGTCTTAAACATTTCTGCCAAAAATATCAATTCTGCCATTTATTTACCCTCACATACATACAAAACAACATTGGGTCTGCTGACGTTCACTGTATGTACAAAAAATATATATATTTAGACATATTTCAAAAAAGTCATAAAGATTTGGCACAGCAGTGAGTAAACAATGGCAGAATTTATTTTTTATTTTTTTGGTAAACTATTCCTTTGATGGATAATGCAAGCCAGTACTCAATCACAATCAATTTGTTGCTTTATCTAAATGCTAATAATGTGCCATTAGAATACCCTTTTGATATAGTCATGTTATATGTATGTAGACCAGACCGTCATAAAAAACAACCCCAAATATCTGGGCCTTGTTGTTACTCTGTGGTATTTCAACAATAAACTGAATGGAGAATTCAAACTTTTAATGTGAATAATCATTATTATCGTTATTCTAATCACACAATTCAAGCTGTATAAGTATATATTTTACTAAATTAGTTTACAAGCACAATTCCAGCCGCTGTGAGATTGTGACGCAGAATGTGGCTCTGTGTTTGCTCAATGATGCAACTGTACGAGTGCTTTGCATTTGAAGTGCCGAGCTCAGCATCTCTTCGCCTGACTGAAGGTTGGCTTAGTTCTCTTTTGTGTTACAAATCTGTGTAAAGTCTTACACACGCATGATCAAAGTTGTAGTGACAAACACTAGGCAAACCAAACTTTGTTGTACATCAGGGTCCCATCTGGACATCATGGCATGACTGGTCATGGGAGGGTAATGTAGGGTTCATAACCCTTGTGGTTGTTCCAGTCCACACCTGAGGCCCATGTGAATGACATCCATATTACTATATTTCTGTCTTCCCTCACACATATTATGTCAAATAGCTGCCATCTGATTATAGGTCAGATTTTCGTCAGTAATAGTGACCCCATCTGGAGTCGACTTCATTAATTAGCCTTTTGATAATTTCCCAGCTTAATAAAACCCAGTGTCTTGGGAGTCCCTCCCTCCTATTTCCGAGGCAAACTGGGTGAAATTGAGATTTTATGATGGCGGTAACAATGACATTTATGTTGTGGATGAATGGCTGTAGTTCTGGGTCATTGGTGGAACTAAATCTTGATTCATGAGTAAGAAGTGTTATTTATTTATCTGAAAATGCTTTAAAATCTTCATGCATGGGATTCCCATTGCTTGGTTTTGGGGTTTTTAATTTTAATTCTGCAATATTGCAATTTTTACTGCACACTAAACATGATACATTTTGTATCCATCAAAGCACACAGACCATGTGGGTTGTTATATCGCAAATTTCTTGTGATTACACAAATGTTTCATTCACACTAGGTGAGTCATATGCTCTCAGTTGCCTCTATGACCACTAAGATGAGAATTATATAAGATTATATATGATTTTCCTCTCAGTTTGAAGCCACTAGTTTCAACAGGGGCTATAATTTAGATTTATATGAAATTCTTTTTCTTATTTTTTCTAAATACATAGTGCTTATACAAGGATTTTTTTTTTTTTTGAAACTTAAATATATTTATCTCACTTTTTGGAACTGCGTTGAATCAATCTGATCTCCTGGCACAGCATATCTATAGCACAGAGTCTCATCTTTTATGTGCAACTGCTATGCAAAATTTCCCTCTTGACTTTAATTGGTTGTCTAGCAACAGCATTCCAACATGCATCAGTCTGTTTAAGGTAGGTTTAATAAGTTATGGGTTGATTTAGGGAAAGGTTTGGGGTTAGATTTAGGAAAAAAATGATCAATATTTATGTCAATTCATTCCTCAGCCATTTTAAATACATACAGGCAGAGCGAGGGCCTTACTGACTGTTCTGATCACTGTTCATTTACAGTGAGATTGGCAATCGGAACTTAAATCAGGTAAATATGTCCTGACTTCCACTAGAGGAGAGATAAAATCACAAAGCTTTGGAGACAAAAGGTCAGGTGTGTAAAATTATTAAATAAAATTTACTTTCAGAATATGCTGTTATCTTAAACTAAAGTTTAGCGAGCAAAATCATAATAAGAATACTACTAATAATTCCACTTGTACTGATTAAAAAACATATGTGAGTATCAAAAAAGCTATTGTGTATCAAATGCACACAAGAAGAAGAATCTTTAATGAAAATAACTTCCCTCTTGCAGCGAGATCTCTTCTTCCTCTGATGACGTATTTGCTGCCACAAGGGCAGGACAACCTGTCACTCACATGAGGTCAATCAATTGCAAAACATGACAATCCGATGATCTAATCAATTCCTGATGGTCAAAATCAAATCCTGCCTTACATTTTTTTTCTCATTCGAGAAGCCATCTCACTCAGACATATGTCACAATAGGTAAGAAAAGACTAACGCAACTTCCAAATCATGCCAGCTTTATCACATGGATCACTTTACAATTAAGCTTACTCGACTCAACAAATGTTAAGCAAAATCACATGAGCAAGAGTGATGTTATAATGAATATCTTTGCAAATCAAAGTAGAGGAACAGAACTATCATAGTAAATGGCAAAAATAGTGTGCAAAATCACACAAAGTCATTTTGATTGGTAACTTGAGTTACGAATGTAATCTCTTGCTAATTACGCTCAAGTCTCGATGCATGTTTCTCCTGCCAATTCATCAAAAGTCATAAATGATATGTTGTAAATATGACATTCAGACATGTTTTCTCTGAGGTAGGTAGGAAGCAGGAGGGGATGTTTGCTTTTCGAGGGTTGTTTGTCCTCTTTTGATACACTGGCTTGTCTTTTGTCCTGACAGCATTGCACTCCTTAGGATGACAAAGCTCCATTTTCAGACCAGCTGCCTCTGCTGTAGTGCCAAGATGTGCCATCACACATAAACAGGCATGGCCTTTATGCTGCCATGCACATTTTCATGGGCTTTAAGTATTTCACATAATGTCATAATCAGACAAGTCGATGTTCAGTTTTGTGAAAATGCCACAATGAACTCCATAATGAAAGCATTAATGTAACATTTCTTGGGCAATAATGTTTAATTCTTGTGGTGGTCATTTAGGCTATATTGCTTATTGGGTTGTGAAGTATCGCTGCGGGAATGGGAGTGAATACTTGCTAACAGTTACATTGGAATTCCTGCAGAAAGGAAAATACTTTGCCTTGGACTTTGTCCAAAACCACAGCTGAATAGTGTAGACAGGCAGAACTGGGGTCACAGATGGGATAAGTATTTTTTTTTTTTTTTTTTTTTTTTTTTTATTCAACCCAACCCTTTGCAGTCTCTGGATATCTTAGATGTGTACATTTATAATGCCAGTATATGTTATTATATTTACAAATTGTTGTACAGGTGCTGAGATCTTTCATATGGAAGCATGTGTCACAGCTAGTTTGGTTTTTCTGGACTCTTAATTTGATTTTCATTTCATTACATTACTTTGTTCCCGTATTCTCATTTCCTGTGTTTAGTTTCCTGTTTCCCTGCAGATCTGGTCTACCTGATCAGATTTATTAGAATTAATGCAATATATTTTTTATTATATTAATTTCTCTTTAGTCGGAATTTAATAGAGTAAAAATAAGCTGTATCTGCTTGTACATTTTGCACAGAACATGATTCCATTCATCTTACTCTCCTCTTCCGCTTTGGCAGGAGAAAGCTATGTGTGTGCTTCCAACGAACCCTACCGTAAAGTGGACTACACTAAGAACGTTAATCCCAACTGGTCAGTCAATGTGAAGACTGGGACGTCCCGCTCGATGCCCTCTCTTACCACTTCAAAGAACGAGTTTAGAGAACGAGAGAGCAAAGACTTCATCAAACCCAAGCTGGTGACGGTCATCAGGAGTGGCGTCAAACCGCGCAAGGCTGTCCGGATCCTTTTGAATAAGAAGACGGCTCACTCCTTTGAGCAGGTGCTCACGGACATCACTGATGCCATTAAACTGGACTCTGGGGCTGTGAAGAGACTCTACACACTGGAAGGCAAACAAGTAAGTGAAAGATCTAAACAGCCATTTAATAAAATGAATTAAATGAGATTTTAGCTAAAGCTGGTCCCTATGGTTTCAAACGACATTATTATATTGAAATGTTTTCTGAATGTCATGCTCTGGCATTGTCTGGGAAATGCTCTGGCCTAGTATAATTTCTACATTTTTTACTTTGAAAAGCTATAACTTTTTATCGCTATGTTAAAGACTGTCTAAACTGTAGTCCCTCTCGTCATGGGGAACACATTTTCCTCAGCCACTCATAAGTTTGCCATTTTTTGACATTTTATCCATCCATCCATATATTGATTAGTTATTTTTTCATGGCTTTGGAAGTTAAGATTTATCAGATAGTCCTATTAAATGCATAAACAAGTTACAACCTTTTAATCTATTTCTTTGTGGCAGCTTCCTATACTCACTGGATTCCTTTTTTTTCTTGGATGCTCCAAATAGAGCATTGTCCTGAAAGAATTAGGCCACACTTTAGTTTTTTATCACCTTTAATGAATGTGAATGCTTCAGTGATGCTACCCTCAAGGGACTCTCAAATAATGATCTGAGCTGTTGTAGTATAGATAGGGCAGAATTATACATCAGGAGCTGGTAATGACCACCTGAACCCTATTTAATTCTGAACGTGCTTGATCCAATCCAGACAGGAAATCCAGATGGGGGCATGTCTTTAGTCACATTTGTGGTTGTTAGGACACTAAAACAAGTCATTCTCATTTCATTTATGTGGTTATGGTTAAACCAATCTGCAGTTCATTCTAAGGACATCAAAGTGTCAAATAAATGAATGTGTTTGATTCTATAGCAGCTTCAAATCATTCATTCATATTCTGTTTGTTTTTGTAAATATATTAATTGCTTGACTAGAAATGATCAAAATACTTTGGTTACGGTTAGCAGTATCTGGGAAAAAGTAGTCAGGAACAGAACACACATTATATTCGTTCCTAGTGTTTGGCAATGTATAATATTGAGACCATATTATTTTGGTAATGACAGGGATACTGAGCATTCAACCATGGTCTTTCTAACAGAGATAGTATTCAATACAGTTGTGTGCCAATGTTTTTATCTTCTTTTATCTATACACCTAGACTTCCTTATCTTTTAAAGCTTTTGATACAATCTATCTTTTGCTTCCCAAAATATGGATTTTCATCTAAAGAAACAGTATCAAACAGTATGTTATACAAAAGAAATCTCCATGCAGAAATCTTATGAGGGCAGGGGAATTATCCTCTTCTGTTCTATTTCAAAAAGCTGGGGTATGTGGGATATGTGGATAGCTGACGTGTCTTGATGATGTCGTTGGGGATTCGACTCGGCAGTGGTGAATTGTATGTAGAGAGCTCCTGGCTGCCTCTCGGCCACTATGAATCTCTTTGGAATTTAGTGAGAGAACTCGCGCGCATATTTAAAGTCTGTACCGGCTTGATCTGCCTTAATTATGCAAAACTGCCTCCAAGAATTGCTTGGCAAAGGTGAATGTAGAATTATTATGGTAATGTCTGAGGCTGGTCTTGTGTGAGTAAAGAATACAAAGAAAGTAGTTGAATTAAGTCACTCACTTCGTCCCCTGTTATCTGGGTTCATGATATTGGTTGAGGAAATATTGTAATTTATTTTTTGTCTACTCTTTTTTTTTTTTTTTTTGACCCAATTCCAAAAGTTCTAAGGAGTCCCACAAGGCTCTGTTTTTGGCCCTTTTCATTTCAATATTCACATGCTATTTCTCTTAATGTCACACATGTCTTGTCTAGTTTAGTTCCGTCTTGTCATCATTAGTTCTAACTAATCACCTTGTCCTAATTAGTTTAGTCTTGTCACCTGTGTATTATTGTCACCTGTGTATTTAGTTCCTGCCTGTCCGCCAGTCATTGTCTGTCGATGTTTGTGCTATGCACACTGTTGCATGTTCATCTCGTTCTTCCACGATTAAACGTATCTGTTGGATTATACCTTCGTCTCCTGTTCCTGTTCACCTTACCATTTATTTACTGTTAAATACATTCATACAGTATATTTTCACTTGTTTTGAAAAAAAACAACAACTTCTGCTTTTCTAATCTTACTTAATGTCTGCATCTAAGTCTGGTTGCACTCTTACCTCCACAAATACAACAGTGGCAAAACTGGTTAGCACCAAAACTCTGCAATTTGTAGAAAACAATTAAATGGCATCATATGTTGGACAGTCTTAAAATGGACTTTTAGCCAAAAGTGCTCTACATTATTCATAGTCTTTAGCTGAGATTGAGCAGCCAATGGCAGTTTACCACACTTATATGTAGGCTCTAGTGTTGTCCATGATTGGGATGAACATGTCATCCAGTTGTGAGTGGCTCAGTGGGAGTAGCTCATGGAACACACACAAATAGCATGGTTTGTTGCTGAGAAGTATTAAAAATGCATGATGGGATTGCACTGCAGTGATACCTATGACTTTAAGTCATTTCAGGAACATATCAGAAGAGAAAATTTATGAAATCTTAACACCAGCAAATTAGATTTTTAGTTTTATATTGCAATTTGAATTTAGTCTAGTTAATAGTTTTAGGGAATAAAATAAAAATAAATGAAAAATTAAATTAATACTATTTAAAAAAATATTTTTATTGTTTTAAAAGGTTAATGTTATAGAATATCGTTATTAGGATTTTTATTACATTGTAACATATGTAATATATCTCATTTGTGCCTTGAATGTTTTAAAAATGGTCTTGGGACACCAAAGTGTATTTGTGCAATGTACCATACTGTACATAAACTGGTCAACTCATGCATTTCTCTGCAGTTTATCTTGTGTGCTCAACTCACCTCAGCCATCATGGTGAGGGAAGCACATAGTTCAGTTGTACTCTTACTGCGTGTCTTTTCTTAGCATTATAGTAAGTTTACCGTCTTTGAATCTCTTTAAAACTGAGGAATGAGAAAGGGGATAAGAAAGAAAAACATTAAAGCCTTGAGATTGGAGCTTCATATTGCAGACATGCATATAAGGTTCCAAGAAACATCCAAATAGATCAAATCCATCAGACTGACTTAGATGAAACTTGTCTTACATTTAAGCGGCTTTTCACACACTGAATTCACATCATATTGCTTTCATTGTGTGTGTGTACAAACACAAGGCAAGATTTGCTTTAGGACTGTTTGCTTGAGAGCTTTTTGGTTATTTCAAGCAAGGCATCACTGCATGTCATATGTGATTACAGTTGGTACACCCTCACTAGGACTGTGAAGAGTTTGAGGCGGCATGTCCTCAATGCACAGCTGTGAACACACTCGATGAAAAGGACGTCCCCTGCTCCAGACTGTATATTGTGTCACTAGACTCTTTTGATGATATTTCTGGAGCGTTTTAAAGACAACTGAAGCCCAGGGGTCCATATTGGTCAGGGTCATATTGGCTGGGATGGATATTTTTATACTATTTGTACTTACACACTATTTATTTGATCAAACATAAAGTAAAAACAGTTATGTTGTGAAATATTATAACAAATTCATTTTTTTTTTTTTCTAAAATGCAATTTATTCCTGTCATGCCATTTTCAGCAGCCATTACTCCAGTCTTCAGTGTCACATGATCCTTCAGAAATAATTCTAATATCCTGATTTGGTGCTTGAGAAACATTAGTTATTATCAATGTTGAATACAGTTGTGCTGCTTAAGAATTTTTAACATTCGTAACAGAATTGAGTGTTTTAAAAAAAATTATTTCGAATGGTAGTGTGTTTATATTCATCATCAGCTATTGTGCTATATACCAATATAATAAGCTTAATGTTCGCAATTCTTATAAGCCAATATCACGTCCTTAAATGAGCTATACCATTTTAAACAGGCTCAAATAACCATCTGAGCCATTGCCTTGAAATCAAAGAAAGCCCTTCATCAAACACTATATTATGAATATTTAGGGGTAACATGCATGTTAACACGATAGCCACTGGATGCCATCTGCTTCTGAGCATTCCAAGCTTAATTCTCAGCAGGTGGGGGTGGGGATGCTGAATCGTGGACACCCCACTGAGACTCCATCCAGCTCTGCTGTAATTGAACCTAAAGGCTGGGGGATTTAAAGTGCAGCTGGCAGGTGTGGGCTGCGTTTAGGGGGGCTAGCGGGTCTGTACT
Source organism: Opsariichthys bidens (assembly GCA_037194245.1). NCBI lineage: Eukaryota > Metazoa > Chordata > Actinopteri > Cypriniformes > Xenocyprididae > Opsariichthys > Opsariichthys bidens. Next base: position 16,854,706 of record CM074292.1, on the reverse strand, counting down.
AGCCAACACAAGACACTCTCAGTCAGATACGCTTCTTAATGTCTAACTCTATGAATGGCAATCGCTCAATTCCCTTTAGTTTGTCCCCCCCTAAGGAGCTTCGCTAGTTTTTGCATCACAGAAGCTGATGGAGGGATAGAATATGCACTTTGCTTTGGCAGGAGTTTACATTTACATTGCCAAATTAGTAATGAGTAAATAAAACAGACCAATTTTTGATATATTGGCCTAGATGTTAGATGCATTACGTCTTCTCCCAGCTGCGTGCTTTGTGATTAGCTGAAACCAATGACATGGTAATAGACTCTCCTTGATGTGTTTATAAATCTGCATGTGGACAAGTCGGTGTCCAGGGGAATGGCAGAGGGGTGAGTAGTCAAGACGGGAAGAGGAAGAGGGGTCGTACACTGGAGTTATCATTGCTAACCTATACGCACCCCACCGCCTCCATCTCTTCCTGTTTCCTAATCATTGACCATACTAATAGCACTTCAAAAACTCATGATTCGAGCTCTGTTGGTTTTAAAAGTCATTTTTACATTAGTTGAAAATGTTCTACATCAAACTTAAGACCTTAAGCTTTTTCAAATCTGCAAATATGCATGTTATGTCCCAAACACATGTTTTGCACCCAATAATCTCAGCGTATAGTTGGAAAGCGATCTCATTTGCAATGAGATTTGCTGCAGACATGAACGAAAGTGGAAAGATAAGTGGTCCTTAGATATATGAAAGGGTCTAAAAATCAATACTTACCACAGTAGCAAAAGGATGACCTGGCTGTGACATGAAGTCTGTGGTGACTGTAAGTGACCTACAGCAAAACAAACTAGGACAATTAAAGTAACATCCCATTAAAGTAAACCTCATAGACATACTTACAGTATGATTAGAATGCGGGTCAATGACAAATAAGTATGAAAAAGAAAAATCTTTTAAAAATCTAGTTTAAACATGTACCACGTTTTATATTTCTGTTGGATTCTTACGGTTTTGAAAAAACTTTTAAAGCGTTTTTAGGAAAAGTGATGCATATTTATGCATGTTGTTTATTTATTTTCAAATATTAAGTAGTTTTCATTATTATTTATTACTTTTATATTATATTGTTTTTAAGCATCAAAGCCTTGTTCAGCAGCACTGAAAGATACATAATTTGAGGGTAAGTGCAAATCAGAGTGTCTAGTGTCTGAATAGGTGCTGTGGGTGTATGTGTCGGGTGGATAGTGGGGGTTGGAGATTGACGTAGCCCTGGAGTACATTAGCATTCTAAAAGCCTGACAGCGCTCTGTGTATGCATGACATCAGAATAATGCGAACAAGGGAAATGATTTCTGATACAGTCTGATAGCAGAGACAACAGACTTCAAATCACATCTCTTCAGGTCTTTTAAATCACGTTAGATCATCAACTCACAGCAATAAATAGGACATTTTGTTTTCAGTGCTTTACAATCTGTCTGCTAGGGTTTATTTAGATGTGTAGCATAATCTCTTTGACCTGTCAATCACCCATATTAGTTTTACCTCGCAGTCAGAGAAGGAATAATGAAATGTAATATGATTTTATCACCCTGAAAGGCTTTTATTTCAAATTAAATGAATTATCTCACAACAACAACAAAACGCAGCGCATGTGGACCTACACGTTATTTGTCTCACTTGTTTTAAGGGCAGAGCTGGATTAAAAGACTAATTGAGGTCAAACTTGAATCTGAATAACTATCATTGTTTGTCTTCTAATTAATACAACCATCACCATCTGCATATGCAGCATTATTATAACTAACAGTCGCTTCATGTAAGAGAGTGTCTGGTATCTATGGCTTGTCTGACAGGCCCTCCAGCCCCAGCAGGCATCGCTTGGAGACACAGAGCTGGCACACGACCAGAAACGTGTCAGTGGAGCCAGCCGGGGTCACTGTGTGATCTCACTGCCCTCTTTTGTTTTTATCTGCCCAGTCTGGAGTCTTTATCAAGTGAGTTTTGACGGGAGCTGAAAAGGATTTCCACGTGCCCCATTGTTCACCAGCATCAGTTTCCTGTTTGTTGTCATTCTTCATTATTGGTTTCTACTAGGGCTGACAAATTTAACATACTATTTTTTTTTTTTTTTCAGTTTTGCACATTAAAAATATTTCATGCAATTAACTCAGTATGCTGTATTTGATTATTCAATTTCTGCATATGTACGTGTTAGATCTACCTGAAAATCTTAAACACTATTTACAAGGTTACAGGGGTCAAAAACAATGACCTTTATCATGCATTGGTCAATTTTGAGATTTTGGGCATTTTGGCTTTCCATAAAGTGTTTTTTTTTCAGACTAGTGGAAAGCTATCTTTTATAGCACTTTATCTATTTGCATCTGTAGATTTCGTTTACCGTACATAGAGGCCGTTTTCTCAAAATGAGTTTTTTTTTTTTTTTCTGCTGAGTTAGAAATCGCTAATTCAGTAGCACATCTATATTCTGAAGGTTTTTACAGAGATGTTTGTTTATATATAAGTTGCCTGTTTTTTTATGGAACATTTTATCCCTAAAAAATGGGGAACATTTATTTTGTTCTGACTGTTCACATTATTTTCTGATTTATGGAGTGATAAAAAGAGATTTCCAAAATCCCCTCTGTAAATCCTTTGGCTCTAATATGTCAAAAAGAAATTAGCCCATGTTTAGATTTTGGTTCTAGAAATGTATGCAAATTAGTGCATATTTAATTAGATAATGCCTCGTTTGCATATTTAAACATACCATTTCAGAAAATTTGTAATATAAAAAATGTTTGAAATTTTTAATGCAATCAATCAACTGTACTATGGTAGTAGTATGTCATTTTTTTACCCTATTCACTGTCTTGCATGCCTTAAATGAAAAGTTGTTATATTTTTAAAGCCTGTTAAATGTTAAAATCGATGGCTTTCTATTATACTGTAATGTTGAATGGCTATAATTAATGGCTAAAATAAATATACAAATATTTGAAATATACAGTCTTTATGTTGTTTCTATTCAGTGAAAGTATTCCAATATAAAAATATTGGTTAGGTGTCAATAATTGCGATTGATTCATTAATTAGTTTTTTTTTTTTTGACTGCACTAGTTTCTACACCTTCCTACACATTCACCAATTCCTGTCACTCATAAGTTTTGTAAAACAAATAAAGCAAGACACCAAATATAATGCTGTTTTTAAGACTCGTGTCTATCCCACACAGCAGATTTAGCGTGGGGGCATGGTGCTGATGTTACTGTGGTTTGACAGCTCATCTCATCTCCGTGATAAATGAAAGCTGATGTCCCATTCTCCGCCTCGTCCTCGTCAGTTAGACTTTTGATGACCGACTTCTGAGACTGCCTTTATTTTTCTTTTGTATGCAGTTGAAGCTGTCAGAGCTGCTTTAGCTCCACTGTAAAATATTGAGTAAATAAGTAAAAATGTTAGGTAACCTAAAAAAATGCTACATGTGGTATCATTTAAATGAACTGGTTTTAATAAAGTCAGATTTGTTTTATTATACAAAAGTTGATCCTATAATCTGATTGGCCAAGAGAATTCAAAAAGTTTGAGGTCACATTTTCTCTCTTATGTCTCTTATTGTCATAATCATGCCTGTTTTCTGTCTGTCTGGGTATCTGTTTATCCTGTTCCCCGGTCCTGTCCCTGTCACATGTTCCTTGTTTTCATTTAGTCCGTCATGTCACATGTTCTGTTGTTTTGGTCCTGTCAGTTTAGTCATGTGCTCTTTGTTTTCATTCATCACCTTCATTAGTTCATCATAACCACCTGTGTCTCGTCAATCAGTGTTGTCATCACCTGTTCCCTATCAATGATCCTCTTGTTCTCTCTGTATAAATTCCCTCGGTGTCAGTCCTGTCCTTGTTCGTCTTTAAAGTTACGTCCGTGTTATCCAGACCTGTATTCCTGCCTGTCGTCTTGTTCATTAAACTTTGTGAAATTGAATCTTCGTGTCCTGTTCCTGATCCTGAACCCGGGCGTTACACTTATGTTTGCCTTTGAATTTTGTACCTTTTACGTTATTTAATTTTCAAGTCACTGATCTATTTTGCCGCAGAAGTTATATGACTTTAAACGTATCAGTTGCTGAACACACCGTCGTAACTTCATTTTCTCCGTGAGAGGCTCATTTGTCAATGCTGCTTTTAATGGCATCAATTATTAATGGCTGATGTGATGAAAGCCTCCTGTGCTTCAGTAGCTAATGGTTGACAAACTCCTCCAAGCCTAGAAGGTTCCAGGTCATCCAAAGGCTGAGAGTAATCGATTTTGCTTAAAAAAACCCCAGCAAAGCTAAGTTAACAGTACATTAGCAGTAATCAGACATGTGCTGGTGCTACTGTAAAGGGGCTGTTCTGTTTCTTCCTCCATCAAGTCTATTCGCTGATGCTCTGATCTTGCGTTGCGTTATCTTCTTTAACATCCGTGTATTCTGCTTTGGATCAAATGCGGACCCAAACACCCCGTGGAGTGAACCATAGTGTGTGACTCTGTTTTGAGCATAGAATTCATCCCTTCATCCCATTTACATGCTCTCTTTCTTTCTGTCTCGACGCAGTGTAGAGAAGTGCTGCTCTTATACCCTTCATTACTGTCAGCCAAATAAAGCTGAGCTGTTATTATTCTCAGCACCCTGTCGGGTCTCTCTAGGCGCAGGCCTGTACTTTACTGGGCTTTGGAAGCCAGACAAGACTTAGAGGAGTTTAATAACACAAGTCCTAATGAACACCTTGTACGAAACTTAAAATTAAATGATCCTTCAAAGACTTGTTTAGAAATTTGTAATGTTGATTATAATTAGAAGTTACTTTTTTATCGTAACACTCTAGCAACCCCACAGAAGACATTAACAACTGCTTCGAATACTCAGTACTTCTTAAAATACTGATAAAGTTGACAATGTGCGGTGACAGTTTTTGCTCAGTTGTTAGACTTAGAATTCATGCTATTTCAAATATGGTTTTAGAAAAAGCAGCATTGGTCTGTTATTGGTACAAGTTAGTTACTGCATGTAGACGAGCATGACCAGTTTTCAACTTGGAAATGTCCCAAGTGTTCTGGCAACCACTTATAAAATGTTTTTAACAGTTTAAATGGTGGTGAGAGTCACGTGTAGATGAACATGCTTGAATCAAAGATAAAGAGTCTTCTAAAAGGCAAGGAAAACACGCAAGAGTATCCGAATCTCAACTAAACATTGACAAACAATAGCGGACAAAGAAACTGACGAAACAAAGTCTGTAATCGCATTCTCTCTTGAGTAAGTACTTATTTTAAGTAAGTAATTACTTAATGACCACTTCAAAAGGACATTTTAAATAGTATGAATGTGTGTAGTATGATTGTAATTCGGATGCACAACATTTGACCTACCAGCGTCAGTCGCGTCGCATCACCGCTATTCACAAATCCTCTCCCGTGGGTCATCCGAGTACATTTTTCCTACTCTTTTATGAGTACCGTGAACTCGGACATACTATATTTTGTAACATGCTGTTTTTTGCCTACTAGATGCAATTTCGGGTGCAGCCTAATGATATATAAAGCAGGGAGATGATGAGTAGAACAGAAACAGGTGTGTAAAAACTAACAGGGAATAAGAAGATGAGTAAATGGTAAAAATAAATGGAACTTTAGGAGCATACACGTTACAGTAATTTGTTTTTGTTGTTTTCAGAATGGGCCATGCATGTTATTTTTCATGCTGTCCATGTCATAATTTTTTGGCATCTTGCAAAATTGGTACAAATACACTTTTAGAGTGTAATGCAGTGAATCTCACATTTTTGGACTACATTAGCAAAAACAACAATATTTGAAGGCCCTCAAGAAATTTCTGTTACTTTCTGTTAACTACAAACTTTTTTTAAATTTATTTATTGAAAATCGGAGTGGCAATATTGTGAGTGATTAAATAAAATAACTAAGTTTCAATGACTAATTAATCATTCTTCTGGGTTTACATTTTTTATTAACAGTTTATTTAAGCCTACATGAGTTCTCTTGTCATTTGTGATTTTTTTTACTGACAAATATTCATACCCAATAAAATAGAAAAAAATAGAAAAATTATATTATAAAAAAAATGTTGTACCCCTAAAGTTCCCATTTCTGTGCTTTCTTTTGCGTCCAGCAATCAGTTTATAGAAACACATTTAGCTCCATTCCAGACTGTACGTTTAATTTTACAGATCCAATATATCAGTTAAAATATTTCAGGCATGTTTAATAGTCTCCCAGTGTGGCTTTAGTCTGTCACTGTACTCAGGCCAACAACCGGGCCCATATGTTCCTCTAATCTGCTGATTGATGGGAATACTGCTTAAGGTTCCTTTCCACAGACCGGCTATCCTTGCAGTTCAGGAGCCCCTGAGCGCCAAACATATTCGAGCTGAGCTGTTGTGATGGCTTTTTATGGGTGCAGATTTAAAGATTAAAACTCTTGCCATTAGAGGCCACTGAATAGCGGATTCATCATTAGCATCATGTTAATAAAGTATGCAAGCGATCTTTAGAGTAATTTTCTCTTGGCAATTTTCTTCTCTATACAGTGTCAAGCTCATGAAGGGGAAGAGGGAGCTGTATTCCTCTCCATCTGTCTGTGATCTTTCACTCAATTCTGTGTAGATGTGTGTGTTTGATGGAGCTCTACATTGGGACCATCTGTTTCTTGCTGCCCACTTCCATGTGTGGAGGAGTGGGCTGAAATCCGGACATCATTCTTTGCCCACTACCACTGAGGCTGTGTGTGTGTGTTTGCATGTGCTCAAACGGTTTCTTTTTTTAATTCTACTGATGCATTGTATATTACTCACCCTGATTGCAGATTTGCTACATCTATCTTAGTGATACATGGATTTCAACTGAAAATATTTTGCAGAAAATTTTAGGTTTTGGCCAAAACAGCTTTGAACCAAGCAGAGCTCACCCCCCCATTGACTTTACTTCTGTCAATAATAATGTAAATCTCTTGAATGTGGAGTTACACAAATTAAGCGTCACGTGAAACTATTGTCTATCCCGCTACTAGTTATAAAATAAATGAATAAACATCAGAAGGCATGTTGGAAAAAAAACAAAAAAAAGTCCTTAAAACAGCTTGTGATATGTCACATAACATTACCTTAACCTCAGGAAAGCTATTCGATGTTCAGTTCATTAGTCATTTAGAAAAAAACTCGAGAAGCATTTTGCTAAATCCAGAACATTCTCCTTCACTGCTCCCTGCTGGTGGAATGATCTCCCTACTTTCATCAGGAACGCAGAATCCCTGGCAATATTCAAGAGACAGCTGAAAACTCATCTCTTCCGTGAACACTTGATCCCCTCATTTAATATAAAAAAAAAAAAAAAACCCTTTCCTTCCCTTTTCCCTTCCTACTCTAGCTTTTGGTACTGAGCAATGTATGAAACTTGTATTGTGAGCACTTCCTGTGCTATTTGCCAATTCATGAAGAATCGCTTGTTTGTTTTCCTCACTTGTAAGTCGCTTTGGATAAAAGCGTCTGCTAAATGACTAAATGTAAATGTAAATATATTATATGCACTATATTACTCATTATTGCTTAAAGGTCCAGTGTGTAATTTTTAGGAGAATCTATTGACAAATGCAATATACATAACTATGTTTTCAGTGGTGTATAAAGACCTTACATAATGAACCATTATGTTTTTATTACCTTAGAATGAGCCATTTCTATCTACATACGTCCCGGGTCTGTAAGCATCCACTGGAGGCTATACAAAGTCTTCTCATGGCTTGGCATAAACACAACAGAGAACTCACCACAGTGGTTACAGGGAAAACAATCCACATTCCACAATCATTGACAAGAAACAGAAAACATGAGGGTTTAAATACACTGACTGATTACAAACAATGAACCTCTGTGAACAACGATTAACCCAGTGAACCAATCAAAACAAGCCATGGAACAGAGGAGTCACATGACATGACATGACAGAAGGGAGCACATGGCAAAACAAACATGAAACATGACAATGACAGCAAAATAAAAGACATGAAACATGAACATGAACACAAAACCAAAACTAGACATTACAGGGTCCTCTTACATGTTAAGTCCCCATTTTGCGGCGGCATACTTCTACGGTGGCCCTAAATGGACAAACCGCTCTACAGAGTGCGTTTTGTCCCTATGTTGTTGTCCCAGGTATTGGTAACCAACATGTAGAACAATACTGAACCAAAAATTATGGTTTCTATTTGTTGCTGTGCTTGAGGTGATCCTGACTCTAGTTTTAAAACTCAAGTGTGTGTTTGGCTATTGTTAGGCCGACACAGAATCCGCTCCCACAGAACTCCATAAAAAAACAGGAATGCCTGTCATTGATAAAATTCTACAATCATGCTTTCCGCTACCAATACCAAGAAGAGATTTTATCACATTTATGTCCAACCGTGCAAATAATTGCTTCTGGTATTTCAAACTCCTGGTCTGAATAGACTGCAGCACAACATTGTGAACTACTACATGCTTTATCAGTTAATCAGATAGCTGTCGCAGTCACATGGTTACTTCCATTCATTTCTCAAACAGTGTTTCTCTCTTTTTCTCTTCCCCCACCCTTTCCCCTCTCTGTCCAGATTACATGTTTGCAGGACTTTTTCGGGGATGATGACGTGTTCATCGCGTGCGGCCCTGAGAAATACCGTTACGCACAGGATGATTTTGTGTTGGATCACAGTGGTAAGGCTTCAACGGCCTTTATAACCGGTAGGCTCAGCGAAACACTAACTTCATTTCAAGCCAATGTCTCTATTACTAAACTCTAATAAATAAATGTATCCCTTCACTGCACATCTAGGAAGACATAACACACAGTCACACACACACAGAGTTGTGTTTTCATTTTTTATGAGGACATTCCATTGGCGTAATGGTTTTACTGTACAAACTGTATTTTCTGTCCCCCTACACCCCCATCACAGAAAACATTCTGCTATTTTAGATTTTCAAAAAAAGATAATTCTGTATGATTTATAAGCTTGTTTCCTAGTGGGGACCAACAAAAGGTCCCCACAATGTCAAGATTTACTGATTTTACTTACGTTGTGGGGACATTAAACAAGTACACACACACACACACACACACATACTATATATACATCACATTGCATATTTATGCAAGTTGGGACATTTTGTAAAATGGTATCAAATCATGAATCTATGATTTGTTAATTCTCTTGAACCTGTATTTAACTGATAAACGTACAAAAAAAAAATCCAATGTCTAATAAGCAGGTGATAGGTGAGGATATCGTCAAGTCAAGTCATCTTTATTTATATAGCGCTTTTTACAATGCAAATTGTGGCAAAGCAGCTTTACATTAATAATTGGCAAATAATTTTTGGCTGCACAGCAAAGAAAATGGTGTCATTGTCCAGCTTATTCTATATATTATTGATTCATTCCTTTGCAAAGATCAATAGTTATTAGTCTAGTTAATTTATGTATATCAGCACTGGAGAAAACAGTGACGTAATCGTCCGGCTCAGCTCAGTTCGCAAACAACGGCACCAATGCAGGCATATCAAAAACACTGCTGAATATCAAGCAAGTGTCCCCAACTTAAGCAAGCCAAAGGCAACAGCGGCAAGGAACCAAAACTCCAACAGTGAACACTTGCCTGATACTCAGTGCTCAGTTTTTCCACTCAGACTCAGATTTTGCAAGCAAAGATGGGTCAAGGCTCACAACTTTGTGCCAAATTTCATGAAAGAATTGGCAAACAACGTCATTTCCTAATACAAGATTGCAAAGGATTTAGGTCTCATAGAAAATGTATGGCTCTTCATGAAATGTTGAATCAGACAATGATGGCCACAGACTGTAGAGCAGCTGTCTTGCATCAGGTGAGATTTGGCAAATATTCCACTTGCAAAACTGCAACAGTTAGAATCATCAATTTCAAAATGATTAAAAAGTATATTTTAAAGGGAAGGTGATATGACACAGTGGTAAACATGCCCCTGTCCCAACTTTTTTGGAGTGTATTGCAGCCATCAAAATCAAAATTTATTTATATTTACAAAATACAATTAAGTTGGACTGTGAAAACATTGAAAGTCTTTGCTTTGTGCTTTTGTCAATTAAATAAAGGTTTAAGGTAATTAACAAACCACTGATTCTTTATTGCATTTTTACAAAATTTTCCAACTTTTCTGGAAATGGGGCTGTACATTAATATACACTTCTATTAAAAAGTTTAGGGTGAGATTTTTTTTTTTTTTTTTTTTAAAGAAATGACTGCTTTTATTCTGAAAGGATGCATTAAATTGATCAAAACTGACATTTACATTTTTACAAAAGATTCTTTTTCAAATAAATGCTGTTCTTTTGATTTAAAAAAATCAGTAAAATTCATCAACAAAATCATGAAAAAAATGTTTCCACAAAAATATTAAATTAACTGTTTTCGACTGTGGGGCTATATTATTTTAAATTGTAATATTTCACAATATTACTGTTTTTACTATATTTTTGATCAAATTAATGCAGCTTTAGTGAGCATAAGAGACAGTTCTGTACTTTATTTTCCATATCTTAGTTGGTTAACTTTTATAATGAGAATTTAGTTAAACAACGTGGAAAATATTTTAGGGAATAAAATTACATTTTTTTTTTCATCAGCGCTTTAAAACAAAACAAAACAAAAAACTGAAGAAAAAGAAACAAGCACAGAACAACTGTTGTTATCAGCACAAATGTTGTATCAGTGCATATTAATAACTTGCTACAAAAACACAGAAAAAAGTGATACGATTGCAATAGTATCATTTCCATAATGGAATCGTTCATTCACATTCATTCACTGGGTTGCAAAAATGAATCCATTTTCCAGAATGAGCACAAGGGACCAAAGGATTACTATTGTCAGAGGAAGTGACCTTGTTTGAGAAGTTCCTCGCCATTGTTCAGTGTGCAGTTTGTGTTTGTCTACTAGTGGACATGAAAGTGCAGGTGGGGAAGTGAAGATGTTCTGTAGACATGAACTTCTAAATAAAATCATATGACTCTGCCTATGATGTTCGTCCTGCTTTGCTGAAACGCCTCCATTTCTTGTATCATTTACCACACATACACTGTGATAACTTGATTCATAGCTGTGTGAATTTAGTTCAGCTTCTTGGCATTTTGTCCTAGTTCTTCTCTGCTGCCCCAGTTAGACTAAGTAGGGCTTTTCCAAAAATATAAAGAAACGGTAAGTTGGACTGTATTTACTGCTCAACCTTTTCTTGCACAGCAGAAGTGTGTCCTTAAAATGCAAGCCCACCACAAATCTAAATCTTCTGTAACTAAAGAACTCATTACACGTTCTCTTTCAGATTCTGCTGTGAAATGCTTACGTTAAGCCCCATGAAACAGATTAGCTGGGCAGTAATGGCATTTTAATAATGGCATTTGGCTTGTTTTATCTTCATCACTTCATGATCTAGTGCTCATCCGCTAATTTATCACTGCTCTGCGTCATTAGCAAGTGCCGTGTAATCGACAGGACAGATCGGACCCACTGTAGCTGCTGTACAGTATGAGTCATTCCTTACTAAAGTTCTGCACCCACTGCTCTCATTAGAGATGGGCTGCTCTCATAGGCCTTGAGTAGACAATTTCATTACGCCTCTGCGGAAGGCTTCACTGTCTTGGCACATGCGAATATTTCAGCAGATACTACTCATTTACTAACAAGCATCCATAGGCTATTAGGCCTAATACAAGCATTTTGTGTTTGTTTTGGTGTGCAGGTACGTTCCTGTCTAGGGCTTTTCACACTGCGCTTAACCCCGGGTTATCACCGTTCACGCTTTTAACCCCGGGTAAAGGAATTTTTCACAATTAAAGATTTAGAAGCAAAGTTAGTGCCGCTTTTCCCCCGGGGTTATGAAATGGCAATGCAATTTTAACCCCGCATTGCGATGCCAAACTTGTACAGTGTGAAACAATGCAGAGTTAGAGTGTTACAGCTAGACGCTTAAGACAACCAATCGCTCACCTCATATTTGGCTGCTTTGGACAGTCACAGAAACAATACGCATTTTATATAAACAGTAAATTCAGCTTTTGAGAAGAAAAATGCCAAATTCTGACAGAAAACGTGACAATTTGAGTGAAAAAGAGACCATTTCATTCTCACCTTTTAGAGTCCAAAATGTCCATTCAGTATAAACTCGATAGTACAGCAGGTTTTACAGGTCGCGTGCTGCGTTCATCCAATCAACTTCACTGTCACCGCCAATATGCAAATGAGAACGTTAACCCGTGGTTTAGGGATGTACAATGTGAAACGGCAGTTTATGAATACCCAGGATTAATTGTTAATCCCGGATAAATTATGGTTTAGAATGACCCAGGGTTAACTATTTCAAGTGTGAAAAGCCCTTCTGTGTGTCTGTTGTACTGCACATGCAATAAAGCAACCAATTTATGCACCATTCAGACGTCGGGGGTCAGAAGCGGTAATTATTTGAAAGGGGTTGACTCAGTCCTTGTCTTTCTTTGCAAATGTTCCGAGACCTCATTAAATGACATCGAGTATATACATTCCCTTCTAATTTATAGTATCTCTGTGTCCAGAATGTCAGGTGCTCAAGTCTTCTTATTCTCCTCGTTCTGCTCCTCCTGTGAGATACTCTGGTATTAAAAGTCCAGGATCCACCCGTCGCAGCAAATCCCCTGGATCTGGTGAGGATACACTGCTCTACCACTTTAGTCACACTCTGTGTTGGGGGTAATGCAGTTCAAGTAACGCGAGTTACGTAGTCAAATGACTTTTTCTCCAAGTAACTAGTAAAGTAATACATTACTTTTAAATTTATAACAAAATATCAGAGATACTTTTTCAAATAAGTAATGCACGTTCCTTTGTTTTCCCATTTATTGACCGATCCCTCTCCTGTGCCCAGGCTTAGAGAAATCGGGAGTAAGTTGCAGAGGTGTTGTGTGCCTTGTGTCAATATGTTAGTTATTGTAGTTCTAGACTACATGTGGGCTCACTCACAAAAACAGATTCCACAAAATGAATAAAAACAGAGAAATGCAAATTCAGAATATTGCAAATCTGCAATATTAAATATGTTAATACAAATATACTTTATGTATTTAATCTCACTTTAAGCAGTGTCTTCAATAATCCAATTCAACCAAACAAATAAGCAAAAGTTGCTTTAGTTAAACATCACGCTTGTGCTTAAGTTTTTATTTCTGAAATAAGAGTGTTGAAATTTCTTCTCCCGCATTTGTTTGAAAGGTTTGTTTGAGCTGTGCCCTCTACTGTACTGGCGTGAATGTGCATTTCCTTTAGCCTGAGGCTTTTACATTTCACTTGTGAAAGGGCAAAAATAGAATTTTTTTGTTATTAAAAAATAAACAAGATGAACCCAGGTGAGGAAAACTAACGCAACGCATTACTTTTAATAAAAGTTAACTAAGTAACACAATTAGTTATTTTTATCTATCATCTTTGGTTTACCGCATACTCGCAGAAGGCAGGATTGGGAAGAATAATAGCAACAGAAACTGAATTTCTGAGTTTATTTTTAATCTATTGTGATTCACATGTCACTTCCTGTCATTTTTCTTTTTCCACTCATTTCTGAAATTCTCAGTCTCTTGTTCAATTGCTTTCCTCTCCACTGTAGTAAGAAGAACTGCAGGACACTTCTCTACAAATAGTCAATCTCCAGTCAAATCACCAAGTAAGTTTCAATGGTAATACACCTGAAAAGAAAACAATTTTATAGCACTATATTTCCCCCCTGAAGTTTTATTGTAATATTAATTGAGGTTTCTTCCACTAAAAACGGTGATAATTTAGTTTCATTACCATTTCCACCTTCTTTTTGACCCTTAGAAATAAACAGAATGTTTTTCTGTCGTACCTTTAAGACTTCCAAAGGTAAATGACTTCTGTTGTGATTGGCTAACATCTTCTCGTGTGAGTTAAGGTGTGGTCACATTTATTATTGTTCTGAAAATTTTTGCAGGGCAGAATCCAGTCATTTCAATATAAATCCACACATTCTGGAATTTTGCATGATGGCGAAAGATTTCGGCTTCAAGTTGGTTACGTGGATTTGCCATGTTGACCAATGGAAAGCTGTTTGATTTGAAAGTGACTTCTGTGTGAGCTGCGCTTCATACTTCGCTACACTCTTGACATAGACAATTGACCTTTTTTGTCAACAAAATATCTGTGAACGTTCTCAGAACTTTCTCAAAAGTGAAAACAAAAATGCTATTTATGCTTCGTTCATGAAACATATTTTGGTTGGACCTTCAATGCTTTTTTTTTTCTTTTAAAAAAAAAAATATTAATAGCTGTTTCATAACATTCAAAGAACATTAAAAAAAAACAATGGTTCCATAATGTTTGCAAAATGATAAAATAGAATGTTCCCTTAAAAGTAGAATAGGCAATTTCAGAGAGGCTAGCAATAGCAAGCTATCTTTGAAAGCATAAGATCCCACCCCATCCCTTTAGAGTGCTCTCCAAAGCCACACCTCCTTCAAAACACGTGAATGCAGAGCCAGAGCAGAGTCTGCAAAGCGTCATGAGAGACAAAAGACCTCATCTCTCAAAGCACATAACCAGTAATGAATAGGGGTGTGACGAGATCTCGCGAGACTAAAACGTGACGAGATTTCTCGTCGAGGTGAAAAGTTGTCTCGTCGTGCTATCAGTTTGAGGGTGAAATTATTATTCAAGATGCCCCCGCCACTTTCAAATCGTTTGTGTGGAAACATTTTGGTTTTCCAGTAGAAATAATAAACGGCGCAAGAATAACACACAAGACACAAACAATATGTAAACATTGTAAGAAAACTTTGCCGTACACCTCGGCCAAGGTTGTACAGACTCTTAGGGGCATTTCATTCGCGCAAAATGGAAGCAACGCGGTCACGACGCGCATGCGGTGCGGCGCGCTCGTTTTTTCCTGGCGCGCCTGTGCCGCGGCGAGATGAAAACATGAAAACCGCTAGTCATGTGACAAGAACCAACCGATCATCTTCGACCTTTCCGTAACAAAACATGGAAAGCTCATCCGAACAGCTGATCATAGCAGGGGGGTTGTTGTAGCTCATCTCCATAAATATATCTAGTAGTAAAGCTAAAGCAAGGGCTAAAAATCAATTTATCCCTTGCTGAAACTTCCTCATGGTTGTGGAGAGCACAGTTCATGGTTGCACAGTTTAGAAGCGCGAGCTCCCGAACACTTGCAGAAGCAGGAGGAAACGACGCGGCCGCGCTTTACACGCTTTTTTAGCGATATGTGAACGGCTCCTAAAGAGGCAGAAAGCATCGCTATTACTGCAAACGGCTCGACTTCTTGGTGTACGCAGAGCTATATCACAGTTACAGCCACACAATCAATAGTGACTGGGAAATGGTCAACTTTGTACTGCAGTTAAAGTGACACTTAAAGTGTTTTTTGAATTTTTTATGTTTATTTTATTTATACTGTTTATTTTATGTTCAATCTATAGAAAGAAGTTCAGTGAGATTTCTCATGTGAAATTATACAGGGCAGAAAACAATTGGTCGTTTTTGTGGCAAAACATTTAGCAGTGTTTGCATGTTGTTTTACTGCAAATAATTCATTAAAATAGAAGTAAAATGACATGCATTACAAGTTGATTTCCAAATGCACCAACATTTTTGCATTTTATGATTTTCAGTTGAATAAAAGACTATTTTCCCTTCATACGTTTCATTATTGAGGATTTCTTAAAAATACTATAAAAATCTCGTCTCATGAACCCAATCTCGTGTCTCGTCTCGTCTCGTGGGATAGGGGTCTCGTCACACCCCTAGTTATGAATGTGAATATTAGTAGAGAGTTCTGACTCGGACCACCTTAAAGCTGCAGATTCATTTTGGTGTTGATAATGTTGCCATTGAAACACATGTTTCGCGTGAACAGCTCTCAGTAGAACGTCACTGATTGCCATCTCTTAATAAACGTAAATACAACATGACGTGAACGCAGCATAAGGCTCCTTGTTTTCACAACTTAATAGTTTATATTAGCTTGGAACATTTTTGTTAGCTGGGCGTGACCTCACCTTAACAGCACCCGCACTGCCAAACTGAATACCGTTAGGGATTAGTATATAAAAAGCAGGCTGTAGAGTGTTAATTTTCTGATATATTTTTTGATCACCTCCATATCTATTACATTATGAGTAACAGATACTTCTATGCTAGTTCTTGTTGCCTTTACCATAACCAAGATTAACCAACGAACTGACAAGCCTTTGAAATTCTTGAGCTTCTTGAGAGGAATCTGCCAGTATAATGTTGAATTGACCTAAAGGACATTTATTTGTGGAATGAGCTGTACATGACCTCTAACCCTTTGATGCAGCATTCAATCATGCTAACAGCTCTCCTGCATGGCCTTCCAAATCCATCAGTGTGTATAGAGAGCCAACTCCCACGCTGGCCACTGCCCCAAACCCTGGCATGCACATACTCTAATCTATCTGACATACCAATTGGATGTGGACACTAAATGCAGTCATCCTCAAATGCCTTCTGCTTAGGCTAATGCAGTAAACACACCCTAAATTCCTGTGCCCCTGAACTGTAAGGGCTCCATCGCATGCCTGGTAAGAAATCTACTCATGCCACACACTCAACAGGAAATGCCAAGAGCAGCTTTTCTACGAATCCATGCTCCCTGCGGATTCTGACGCACTTAGGATTCCGTGATTTGCATAATTGTTTTTTTTTTTTTTTCTGTTAAATTCTTCTGCTGCTTTATATGTGGATGGTGTTTACTATTATAGGGAGTTTGATGCTTAATATCACTGGGTTTTTTATAATTTAGCATTGTGGATTTGGTGTCAGGTGAGTGGGGCATGTGAACCCTTGTCTCTGTGTTAAGAGACTTATTCTGGGCAAAGGAGACGTATGCACATGCATTCCTGAGAGGTGGTTCTGTTCATATTTTTCATCGAAACAACAATGTGCTCTACTGTCAGTAAGATTTTTTATAAACAAATTAATGTAACAATTTACAATAAAGTTTTGTTAACATTGGTTAATGCCTTAATTAACACGAACTAACAATAAGCAATACATTTTTACAGCATTTATTAACTTTTGTTAATGTTAGTTCATTATGCTATTACAATTGTACAATTGTTCATTGTTTGTTTATGTTAGTTCACAGTTCAACGAATGCTAACAGATGCAAGTAAATCGTCCCCTTGGAATTATAAGGTTCTTTCTGCATTCTGAGCAATTCTGAGATTTTGAGCATTCCGTTTGTCTTTTGCAGATACAATATTTTTTTTTTTCTAAAATAAAAAAGTCCCTTTACCAAAAACATCACATAATGTAAATAAATTGTCACAGAATAAGTGACTCAATTTGGACAAAAATGTAATTCCAAGCAGATGAAATTGACTCACTAAAATTAATAAATGCTGTAGTTGAAGTATTGTTTATTGTTAACTAATTTAGTCAATAAATGTATCCTTATTGTACATTTGTTAATTTATAAACTGATCAACAGTGACAATGACAGACTAATCTATTTCAAATGCTATTCTATTGGACTTTCTGTTTGTGAAGAAATCTAAAAATATGTAATGGTTCTGACAAAAATATCAACTGTTTTCAACATTGATAATAATAAGAAATGTTTCTTGAGCACCAAATCATATTTCTGAAGTATCATGTGGCTGCTGAAACTTCAGTTTTGCATCATATTATTTTTACTGGAACCTTACTGATCTACTTTTGAACAGTAGTGTATGTTTTTATTTTCTGGCTGATTCTGCTTAAAATTAATACATTTTAAAAATCTGACATTTGTTTACACAGTTCTTAAACCTATATGATTATCTTTCTTTTGTGGAACACTTCTCTTGATCATGCAATGAAAGTGAAAATGTGCTGTCAAACTGCAAAAATTAACGAAAGCAATAAATAATCATACCATTTCAAAAGACTGGGAAGTCATATATAGACTTGTCTTTTGTTTTTTTTCTGAGCTTGATCACCACATCAGCATTATTGCTTTGAAAAAAGCCATTTTGTTGTCTTCGGAAGAAAGTAGGGGTTTGAAATGACACAAAGATGAGTAAATGATGACAGAAATGAATGTGGTCCCTATTTATAGTGACCACCATGTTAAGATCATATAACCAGCTGAACTCTGCTTACTTTATATAGGTAACATCGAACAGACTTATGAAATGCCTTCACCATCATTACTGAGGTCCAAAGCAATGCATGTGTCGCAGAAAATAATGAGTGTAAGAAGTAACACCATGTTTTTTTTTTCTCTCTCTTTTCTCTGTCTCTCTCCCACTTCCTGCTACTCTCCTCAGTAAATGGAGGACCTAACAGCCAAATCACTACCCCCAAATCTGCCAAATCCTCCAGTTCCTCCCCAACCAGCCCCCGCAGCATGCACAACTTCAAGGTAAACCCGTTGGCATGGCAACATCCTTCTTCTGTGCTGCAAATCAGTTTACAGGCAAAACATTGCTAGTTTTAGATTAGATTTTTTTCTTTATCATGTCAAAAATAAGAACAGGCTTCTGGATGCTGACTCATTGCGCTCTCATTCGTGATAAAGAGTTTAGCGATGCTGCCTAAATTACTGCCGCTCAACAAACTGAGGCAGTTGCAGCACCCTTAAACGTCTTTGGTCGCAAACAAGTTTAAGTGATGACACTTAATCAAAATATACTAACTTCTCTTTTTCTATACTGTAATTGAGGAAAAAAAGGATTTCGATTTAGAAAGCCATGTTTTTTCTGCTGTCTAAAGGGTTTATGCTTTTACTGATATATGCAAGCTTTTATTTTATTGCTATGTTGTTTGTTAAACAGTAACACGAGTGACATGTCAGTGATGTCTCTGGTAGCGTCTATATAAGATTTGATCTAGGCTATATGGTCAGCAAATATAATGTAATGACTAAAATGAAAGATTAAATATTTTCAATATGCAATGAACATTGTTTCATTAAAGTATTTAGCTGAAATATGTTCTTGGACTTATCAGCTTATCAATATATATTACATGTTTTATTATAGAATGTAGGTCTACTATTAATATGCTACATAAGCAAAAACTACAGGGATGTTATATTAACTCTCTCCAGCCACTGCCAGCGTTTTTGTCCCCTAGAATATTTTGTTGCATGAATATCTGAAAAAATATATCAAAATTACTTAAAAGCCTCTACTTAAAAAAAAGCTAGCTATTCTAGCTTCATGCATTCTTTTTTTTTTTATCAACACTTGAATGTGGGTGTTTCGCATGAAAAAAAAAGCATCATTTTGAACAAAAATCTGAGAATTTTTTTTTTTTTGAAAAATGTGTAATCAATCAGGGATGTTTTATTAACTCTTTCCAGCCACTGCCAGCGTTTTTGTCCCCTAGAATATTTTGTTGCATGAATATCTGAAAAAATATATCAAAATTACAAAGCCTCTACTTAAAAAAAAGCTAGCTATTCTAGCTTCATGCATTCTTTTTTTTTATCAACACTTGAATTTGGGTGTTTCGCACGAAAAAAAAAAAAAAGCATCATTTTTTTCAATGCTTTTATTAATTGTTTCTGTTCCTTTTTTTCATGTGTTCAGAAGTTACAGGCGTTATTCCATTTAACTACCGTATAACGGTCAAAGGTGGGGAAGTGTCTCATAAATGACAGAAAGTTCTGTCAATGGCGGGGAAAGAGTTAAATTATTCTGCAATGATATTATTTATTTTAGGTGTTTACTTATAATTCAAGATTTGAGAAAAGTAATATTGGTCTCCCTTATGGGAGTTCTCAATTACATCACATCTCACATGTGCAAGGTGCTTAAAACACTTGAGAATGATCAGTAATTGTCCGTACATAGGTTGTTTAGTATCAGTATAGATGTTTCTACATTGTCTGGTAAGGGCATAGAAATCTTCAACGGCACTTGTAATGGAAAATCCGCTCTGAAAGACCTAATCAATTCTATTCTTGGAGGCATTGTGAGTCGAGGCATTGAGATCTTGCTGAGATCAGACTACAGCGCACTGTAATTAAACCAAAGGTCAAAGTCAAGTACAATCATAGCTTCGAGAACTCCTGGTGATAATCTGCTTAACTGACCTGTCTATCAGACATAAGCTTCTTGGTGTACGGGTGCTATCTTTAAAGCATTTTGGGGGGAAAAAAAACACAAGGAGAAATTTCATGACACGCACACATGAATTTTCATTTTTAGAGAGGATTTAGTAGTGAATATTAAGTTATTTGGAACACACTCACTATGTAAACCAAATGATATCTAATTGTTTTTTATTAATAATATTAATATGTATTTAATTTATGAAGAATAGGAGAATTTTGGTCCAAGTCTTCCACTTCCACATTTTTCTTCTGAGAAAAAACACAGTACTAACATTGTAAGTCTGCAAAAATGATTTAGACAAGTTGAATTGAAATGAATGACAAAGAATTTTTTGGCCAATGTTATGCATATTAATTCTTTGTATGCCATGAATTGTCTCATTTATATATATATATATATATATATATATATATATATTTTTTTTTTTTTTTTTTTTTTTTTTTCCTAATATGAAATCTGAGAAAAAACATCTAAAAGTCTAAAAGAAAATTGTGTTGTGTAACAAGCTATTCGAGCAATATCTGCATGCACAAACTGAGAAATAAGCTATTTCCAGAAGCCTGTGAATGTCTATTATGAAACAGCCTTTAACAAATTATTCATAGTATTCCACCATTATAGTGCTCTTATACTGAAGATATGACTGAATAAATGGTTTGATGGAAAGTTGCTGGTTCTTTGCACATTGTTCCTGAGATTTCAAGCTAATTTTAGTCCAAACGCGCCAACGTTGTGGTTACATAAATATCTTCCCACTTGCCTTTAGTTTAGTTGCAACAAGCGGATGGGAGTCCCCCTCCGTCTCTCTGTACAGGTATTATGAAACTCTGTCTTCTGTAGCAGCATTCAAATTAGCTGCAGTTCCTTCTGGATATTCAAGTCTTCGGTTGGGTATGATTGTATGAGTCACTTTAATAGAATAGTATTTGGCTTTTTATATCATTTTGCTATACATTGGGGTATTTGATTTCTTCAGAGCAGCACATAATACCCAACCGTTGCTTGTGTACCTAGAGGAACCCTGTAGCCTTTATTAAACCAGCTTTAAGCAGGATGCTGCCAGTATTTGTCTCCATTGGCTTACTTAGTCTTTTCTCATATGTCACTGTCACTTCAGTTTAATTCTTTTTTGGCTGCTGAGTCAAGATAACATACAGGCTTTTTAACCATACTGATTGCCAGTCCATTTAAAATCTTATAAGACTAGGTTCATTATTTTTCATGTGAGTCGCACACAGTTCGTCTTTTAGATAGTTATTTTTGTGTCCTCATCGACCATTCATTTCACTAAGGATGATTTTCTATGTCAGATGGCGGTATGTTGTTGATAAAAGGATTATGTTTTATTGTGAAGGTTTGGTATAATCGCATAGCATTCACAACGCTTTTCTTTTTAGTAGGGCTGGGCTATATAGCGAACATTCATGTTTTATAAAGATCTGGCGATAAATAGCACAATCTATATAATATATAATATTCACTTTTATTTGAACATTGGCTCGTTTTGCAATCCTTACTTGTCTAGCAACTGAATATGAGAGTGTTGAGACATATTTTAGTATCTGTGATACTGTTAAACTTATAGTTACTAACAGTATCAAAAAACGTAGTAAAGAAACATAAAAAGGATGTGTTTTGTTAGTCTTGATTTCTGAGGTAAGGCAATTATGTATATTTCTCTAAAATTACTATTTGACCTTTTGCCTTGTAATGCTTTTGTTATCAACAAGTGTTTACAGGCCAAGAATACAGAATTTGTGTATCAGGAAAGTGGTACATGTTTGTTTTTAACAATAATGAGTATTTATTGCACATTCTGTCAACATGTTTTCAGGCAAAGTTTGTTTTATGGTCATTTTCACAAAACATTTGATCAGTAATTGGTTTTCCGTGAGTCAGATATGAATCTAAATGAATTCAAAATTCTAATACCCTAATAAAATATTACTCCTGTAAAAGTATTAAGTACTCCTTTTCGAATATACTTACATAAGCACTTTTTGTATGTACTTAAGTATTAAAAAATAAAAAGTACTGATTGATGAATGTTTGTGCATTTTTCAATTTTATATACTTTGTTTTTATAAATACGTACAGACACCGGTAAATATTAAATAGGTTACAGCTCAGTCTGACATTATGAATTATTATTCAGTTCAAAATAACAAGGGACGACATGTTTTTAAGAAATGTAGTGGAGTAAGAAAGTACAAAATTATGTTTTGTAATGTAATGAAGAGACAGTAAAGATTCACAAAATAAAAATACTCATACTTGGGCACAAACTAAAATGATTGTTTTTCATTGTGTTCATTCTTCAATTTGAAAAAACTGTGTGGAAATCCTTGATTTAAGGAAACAACAGTTTTTTCCTGATTAGCTGGTAACAAATGTAAAAGATTTTGTCATTTAAAAACTTAAAATAATCCACCATTAAGCTAAATAATGTCGTAAATATACTCCTGCCTTGAATGTTGTTATTTACTTCTCAGCTAAATTTGATGTTGGTTTGCATTATTGATTCATCTTATAAAAAAAACTCTCTTAATCCATTTTAGACTGCATAAATATCATACTTTTTAGTTATATCGCCCAGCCTTACATTTTAGCATTTAAATAAAATGTGTAAGGAGATTTAAGTGTTTAAGGTTTTTGAGACTTATTTTGTTTCTGTTTGCAGATTCCAGCGCATCACTCCTCTGCGACCAATGTGAACGGCTCCTCTGAGATGCCCCAACAACATAACAACAGTGTGAGCCCTGAAGGTAAGACGTCCAGCCGCTATTCATCACTGTCATGCACTCACTCACTCACTCACTTTGGATCTTAGTGTGTTTTAAGCCCAAAAGTCCCCAAAGGGCATTTCAGGGGCATGACAGGCTTTGGCGGTGAAAGTGCTGACACATGCCATTCTGTGCCACATTTGCTCAGGCACTCTCCCACTCGTTCACACACTGTGGTGGCATTGTATGAACAAACGTCCCTGCTCAGCAGTGCATGAGTCAGAATGACCTTCAGTTATTTGTCTGCATAGTGCACCATCCAAATTCGAATTGTTGGATGAGGATGTTGAGGCTAATAAAGTTATTTGGGTTTTTTTTACAAAACATCCCCCATCTCATTGATTTCACCTGAAAATATTTTTTGATCATAAGGTATGAAAATATTTTTTCTTACGTGTTTAAATCTGATATGTTTGATGTGTTGCTTTATTCCCATTAGTTAATGGAAACAGGAACATGGCTGCTTCCACTATTTTGGACAAGTACAAAATTGGCAAAGTTATTGGTGATGGAAACTTTGCTGTGGTTAAGGAGTGTGTTGAACGGTAAGAAAATGACTAGTTACAAGATAATTACTTAAAGAGGTTCTTTCTGTTAAGATCTGTCTGTTAAGATAAAATGGCCCTTTGCGGTCAATAAATCCCGTCTATGTTTGTTATTGTCTCTGATTAAAATATGTAAACAGTACTATCTATATTAAGATTCAGTTTTCCTTTTCATATTTTTAAGCTAATTGGTTCAAAAGAAGATCTCTTGTGCACTGAAAGGACATCAACCTTATAAATTGGTCCCTGGGGCTTTAAACGCACTCAAAACAAACCTTCATTGACCTCCTTGAAAAAAAAAAAAGTCTATTGTTCTGTTTCTTTCCATAGAGCCA
This sequence comes from Opsariichthys bidens, assembly GCA_037194245.1. NCBI lineage: Eukaryota > Metazoa > Chordata > Actinopteri > Cypriniformes > Xenocyprididae > Opsariichthys > Opsariichthys bidens. The sequence goes on along the minus strand of CM074292.1, from coordinate 16,830,865 downwards.
CTGGAAAGGAGTTTGCACTGAAGATCATCGATAAAAACAAATGCAGAGGCAAAGTGAGTTTATAGGAACTTTTTGCCACAATAGCCAATGGGGTGAACTGATGTTGTTTTTATTAATAATTCATATATTTTGTCCTTATGACAGTGCTGTTATAGCAGTTTATTAGTTCTGGACCCTGGCTGTAAAGGACAGTTATTGCAATATGAATTATTTACGTCTGAGTGGAATTGTTGGTCCATTTAATATGTCTGATTATATTATATTCATTACCATTTATCCAGCCTGCTGCAGCTTTTGCAGGTTATGTGAGAAAAGCTGTTGGCACACAACACAAGTGGTCTAAAGGCAATCAGTAGATCATTATGACTGCATTTCAATGTTTTTTTTTTTTTTTGTTTTTTGAATGATTCGATTATGAGCCGCTGTGTTTAGATACGCTATGTGATCCAAACTATGTGGACACCCCAATATCACATCCATGCGTGGTTTTTATACCCTTCTGAGAAGGCTTTTTACAAATATTGGAAATATGGATTTACTCCCATTCAGACATATGAGTATCAGTGAGGTCAGGCACTGCCTTGCAGTCAGCATTGCAATTCATCCCCAATGCTTTCAGTGGCATTATTTGTGCAGGCACAAATCATTTCACAGTAAATCATTTTTTTATGGATGTCAATTTATGCACAGGGTTTTGCCTTTGCTGGAATAGAAAACTCCCTCCTCAAACTATTGCCACAATGTTGGAATGTCATTGAATGCTTTTAAATTATGATTTGTTTTCACTAGAATTACTGGAATAGTAAAACCTGTTAATTACAAGGAGTTTTCCACATACTTTTGGCCATGTATGAGTGCTATTTAAACGGCTGTCATACTGGGCCAAGGTCTGATGATCTAATTTCAGCCTGCGCTTTAACCAAGGAAGTTAGTTTCCTGTTTGCCTTGTTTCCTGCAAGTGCGAACCTCAGGAATTCATGTGGATTAATTCCTCGGCAGCTAAAGACAAAAGACTGCTGAGAGACACTGTACGATTGAGTATTTTTTGTGACACATGTTTTTGAACACCCAGGAGCACCTGATCGAGAATGAGGTGGCAGTGTTGAGGCGTGTTAAGCATCCTAATATCATCATGCTGATTGAGGAGGTGGATACGCCCTCTGAGCTCAATCTAGTCATGGAACTTGTGAAGGTACTGTTTGTTAGTCACCTCTTTTACTGTATCTCTCAACAACTCACACTTACACGTGTTCTTACCACACACATATGTTGCATTTATTAAAGACAGCATAAAATCAAAATTCATCCTTTTCTTTCTTTTTTATTGTAAATATATATATATTTGAGAAAGAGAATTCTTCAAAGACCCCAAACTCATTGTATTTTATTAAAATGCATTAAAGACAATAATATTGTGAAAAAAAAACATTACAAATTACAATAACTTTTCTATTTTAACATTTTAATATAATCTTGGAATTTAATTTATTCTTATAATAGCAAAGCTGAATTTTCAACAGCCATTTTGTGGAAACCATGAAACATTTTTCAAGATACTTTGATGAAAAGATTTTGTTACATGAAACATGTTTAATGTACCCTTGCTGAATAAAAGTATTAATTTATTTTATTAAAAATGTACTGACCCCAAACTTTTGAATGGTAGCGTTTGTATAAAACTAATATAATATAATTTTTCATGATGCAATAAAATCCCTATGTATAAACTTATATCCACCATACATTATTCGATTATTAGGTCAAATGCATTGAGAATTGTGTCTAGGAGAACTGCACTATGCACTACAATGGCCGCTTTCATTATTGATCAAACTCTTTGCCCTTTATATAGACAGATAATGTTTGTTAGGTGAAAGTGTGTTTTATACATACTTTTTTTAGTTATTTGTTTTGCCATATGTGTGTTTCAGGGTGGAGATCTGTTTGATGCAATCACCTCCTCAACAAAATACACTGAAAGAGATGCTAGTGTGATGGTATTCGACCTGGCGGCTGCTCTCAAATATCTGCACAGAATGTGTATCGTCCATCGAGATATCAAACCTGAGAATCTGCTGGTATGAACACTTATGCATCTTACACAGAGACTATAAATCTATAAGAATGCTTTAATTCACACATCGTTGACTCACACACATCGGTATAGAGAGATGAAACCTGGGAAGAAAAAACTTTGCACTTTGTACATGAAAAATTACTTAAGGTACAGAATGTCAAGAGGAAAAAATGTAAATCCCGGTGGTAAAAATAACCCTTTTTGCCTCTTTCACTATGTGTGTCATAGGTGTGTGAGTACCCAAATGGTACAAAGTCTTTGAAGTTGGGTGATTTTGGCTTGGCCACAGTGGTTGAAGGGCCTCTGTACACTGTTTGCGGTACACCCACTTATGTTGCCCCAGAAATCATAGCAGAGTCAGGGTAAAAATCATTCATTGTTTTGTTTTTATATCATCAACAGTGATATTCTTATGGAAGCATGAATATCTGTTTTTAATGTCCTTTAAAATGCTGGAGAAGTAATGTTATTGGCTGTGTCTTTCTATCCGGCATCACTGCAGCTACGGGCTAAAGGTGGACATCTGGGCAGCTGGAGTGATTACCTACATCCTCCTATGTGGCTTCCCTCCTTTCCGCAGGTAATACAAGATAAAACTTGCTCACATACTTCATGTTAAAGTCAACATGAAACAGTACTTCTGATAGTCTTTTCTTTCCAATAGTGACATATATCTGAGTGAAACGGCTTCAAAAAAATATAGGGCGAGATTTGATTTAGTCCATCGATAATTGATTGAATGGTTGGATCATTATGGTATTTCTCTGATCTCATATGAGTGACAGGTTGTCCCACCCTCATGCCAATAAGTCATTATTGGTTAAAGATTATGAGGACATTTGAAATGTAAAAAAATATACAAAAATAATAATGTGCTCTTTGGAATTGTCCATTTTGATTTCATGGTGACTTTAATATACTACAGTGCTTAAAATCCAATGTTTAGTCTCATTTTGTTCATATCCTAGTATTCTCAGCAGTTACAGTATTGTATATGAAATGTATTGTGTCTGTGTGCATTGCATTTGGTTTTTTTTTAGTGAGAATAACCTTCAGGAGGACCTATTTGATCAGATTCTTGTGGGGCGTTTAGAGTTCCCTTCACCCTTCTGGGACAATATCACTGATTCTGCTAAAGTGAGTTCAGACAAACTCACATTTTGACACATGCTACATGCTTAAAACACTCTGGTTCAGCCTCACTCACTTATTTCCACATTCTTCATTCTCTGTCCTGACTGCTCATCCTACTCACACTCCACCCATCCAGCATTAGAACAGTTTTTGCATGCTCGATTATCTTTATCTTTCTCTTCATTGAATTGCAGAATGTTTTGCTGTGTTTGCAAATGTGAAACATGAATGTTTTCATACACTTTAACATGTTTAACACATTTGAATTTACAAAATTACTATATATATATATATATATATATATATATATATATACCGATCAGGCATAAAATTATGACCACCTTCCGAATATTGTGCTTATCTGGTACCAAGATGTCAGCAGCAGATCCTTTAAGTACTGTAAGTTGCGAGGCCTCCATGGATCGGACTTGTTTGTTCAGCACATCCCACAGACGCTCGATTGGATTGAGATCTGGGGAATTTGGAAGCCAAGTTAACACCTCAAACTCATTGTTGTGCTCCTCAAACCATTCATGAACCATTTTTGCTTTGTGGCAGGATACATCCTGCTGAAAGAGGCCACAGCCACCTAGGAATAACGTTTCCATGAAAGGGTGTATATGGTAACAATGCATAGATAGGTGGTACAAGTCAAAGTAACATCCGCATGGATGGCAGCACCCAAGGTTTCCCTGCCCAAAGCATCACACTGCCTCTGCCGGCTTGCCTTTTTTGCATAGTGCATCCTGGTGCCATGTGTTCCCCGGGTAAGCGATGCACACGCACCAGGCCATCCACGTGATGTAAAAGAAAATGTGATTCATCAAACCAGGCCAACTTCTTCCATTGCGCCGTGGTCAGGTACTACATGCCCACTTTCGGTGGTGGACAGGGGTCAGCATAGGCATGCTGACGGTCTGCAGCTATGCAGCCCCATATGCAACAAACTGTGATGCACTGTGTATTCTGACGCCTTTCTATCAGAACCAGCATGAACTTCTTGAGCAATTTGAGCTACAGTAGCTTGTCTGTTGGATTGGACCACATGGGCCAGCCTTCGCTCCCCATGTGCATCAATGAGCCTTGGCCTCCCATGACCCTGTCAACTGTTCCTTCCTTGGGCCACTTTTAATAGATACTGACCACTGCAGTTGTCTAGCCATCACAATTTGGCCGTTGTCAAACTCGCTCAAATCTTTACGCTTGCCCATTTTTCCTGCTTCTAACACATCAACGTTGAGGACAAAATGTTCACTCGCTGCCTAATATATCCCACGCACTAACAGTTGCCGTGATGAAGAGATAATCAGTGTTATTCACTTCCCCTTTCAGTGGTCATAATGTTATGCCTGATCTGTGTATATTGCCAATAGTATGTACTACTTTCTTTCCACTCCATTTGACTCAATTTAATCATTATAAAATGCAACAACATAAGCAAGATGCTCACGTTCGCTCTAGACCGAGTTTTATAAGCCTACTCATTTGTTAACTCATGACATATAGCAACACAGCTAAAAGTATTCCTAAAGTAGCATTATTTTTGGGATTCTGCAAGGTACCACTACTAGTGTCGCAGAAACTACATACTTCACCTTTAACTTACAAAGATTTAGTATAACATACTTGTTTCCTGTCCTTTAGTGTACCTTTTAAATGATAAAATCTAGTAAATATTCATTAAATCTCATTTTTACAAAAATGATCATGTTGTGTTCACACAGGAGTTGATTGGTTACATGCTGCAGGTGAACGTGGAGGCCAGATACACAGCGGAGGATGTGCTGTCTCACCCTTGGGTCACGGTAAATGTGTGTGGAAAGGGGGTTTAGTGGTGTGTTTTTTTTTGTTGCTTTTTTCAATATTGTGGAGTTAGGTAATGCATATACTCATACACTGCATACACTCTAAAGTATCACATTTTTATATATGAAATATACCCAAATGTATTTTAGGCATTATTGCTTATTGAGCAGCATGAATGGCCACAAGGGATTCACTTGCACACTGACTCATAAAACATTATTGATGTCGTCTGAGCTGTATTAGAGATGGTTTTGATATATGTTTCAAATTATTGAAACCTACAATTTAGTCAGTATGCTCTGGTGGACTTAGTTATATTGCTCACCATTAGATTGGCCTATCCTAATCCACTTCCATAACCAACAGGAGGATGCTGCAATGGAAAACAATATGAAGATGGAGGTGGCAGGTAAACTCAAAAAGCACTTTAACTCTGTGCAGAAACAGAGCAACACTTCCCCTGGAGTCTCTGTTCTTGTGGTGAGCACGCACACTCACATATGAGAAACAGTCTGCCCATCATAACCGCAGCTGCTGTCATCTGTTAATATGCTACGCTTAAAAAAAAATAACCAATGTCATCCTCTCAGTCCCTAATGATTAGTACTTGGATTACTCATAATTCCAAAGCATAGCGTCACTGAAATTACAGCCACCGTGGACACCAGCATCAAATCAATCAGTTTGTCTCCCTCAGCGCTCATGACTTACGTAACTGCTAAGTCTCAGAAAATATGACAGATTATTGTATTGTAAGCAAGCACAGCACCAAATATGCCATGCTATGAAATTGGAAATGACTTCAGAATGCAGCACATCAGGAGCAAGTATAATGATCCCATTCATTTTCTCCATAAAAAAAGAATATTTGACCTCAGGTGATAATGTATTTAAAATAATGAACAAAAAATGTGTTTCATAGCCAAATTGTTGGTTAAAAACTACAACCATTCAGAGATTTATGTCAAACCCAAAGGACACAGTAGTGACTGCCATTAAGTCAAAAATCCCTACGCTTTGAACTACTTATATATATATTTATATAAATTGATTCATTGACGTTTAAGTCATTAGTTTATTCATGTGCTGCAAAGCTGAATTTTCAGCAGCCATTATTCCAGTCTTCAGTGTCACATGATCCTTCAGAAATCATTCTGATGATTTGGTGTTCAAGAAACATTTCTTCTTGTTATCAGTGTTGAAAACAGTTGTGCTGATTAATATTTTTGGTTTCACATTTTAACACTTTCACAGAAAAAATGTTCAGCCAGTGCTGCTCTCTGTAGCGTCCGAAAATGGCTGAAGGACTCCTCATAATCCTTTTATTGTTTGGCAGAAGCAGTACTTTATGAGCTCTGAGGGAGGCATGGGTGAAGCCTTTTCAGCCGTTTCCACCCTCATGTCTTATTAAATTCCCATCCAAGTTCGCTGCACCATAAACCCCTTACTGCTGGCCCTATGTCTTAGTTCTTATCACTGTCATAAAGGTGTGAGTTTCTGTGAATGTGTTTTCAATGTTGCCATTGGTGTCTTCACCTCGTCTACACTGTCATGATCAAGAATATTGTCTATCACTCATTCTTTGAACTTGACTCCAACATGCAGTTTTGAAATAACTCAGGAGCAGTATATTGAATATTAATATATTTGCAATGCTTTTGCTACAGATATAAAAGGAGTAAACTTCATATGAGTGGACATTGCGATAATATTAATTGTAAAACCCTAAGCTTTTTAAAAAGCTCAGGGCTTTTTTTGTTCACTGCACTGCTTGAAAGAGCAGCAGCAGGGTCTCTGGCTGAATGTGTATTGATGTGAATCTCATTTGACAGTTTGAACTGTAATGGCAGGGCTGTACCTACACCCCTTCCTTGCTCTCCCAAGACCCGAAGTGATGTCTGCCACAGGATATTGGGTATTTGACTCCAGACCTAAGCTTGTTTTTAATGAGCTTGAGATCTTATGACTCTATACTAAAATCTAGCTCTCTGTCTGCCTCTTATTTACTCTCGCTAGGTTTTTTCAGCGTTTGCTGTTCTTACCTCTAATTCTAGACAATAATCATACCATACTGTACGTCATGTGCCAACCATTATCCGGTCTACTTTCTGTGTTCCCATCTTCTCATTTCACTTCACTTCTCATTTCATTCCACTGTTCATAGTGACCGTTTCATGGCGAATACATTATTGCTGAAATATTCTGAGCCATATGGCTTTGTTGCATATTTTTTGCCGTATATTGTTTCCCTTCTGGGCTTTATCTGGAAGGTTTGTATTGGCATGCATGCATTACTGACTGCTTGGATATTAACACTGCAATCCAATGGCCTCTCTTGCTCTCGCTCTCGCTCTCTCTCTCTCTCTCTGTCTGTTACCTAATCCAGAGTATTTCATGGCAGTTGCCAAAGTACTGAAAATGAACCTCATTCTTAGGACCTTAACCATTGCATTAAAAATTTCAAAGAAAGTGGTTTGAGGATATGATACTCTCCCACTTTTGCCATATTATAATTTAAATTAATAAATTTAATGACCGGGAGAGAGAGAGAGAGAGAGAGAGAAAGAGAGAGAGATGCATAATTATGCACAAAAATTGCCTTGGATGAAATATTCTACTTTAAGTTTTAAAGACTTATTTAGATACAGTATTTTAGATGAAATGAGGATTTACTTGTTGATTATTTTACTTTTTAATTACATTTTTCTTTCTTTTATAGCCATTATATTTATTTAATGGCATCCGGACATGTCCTACTCAATTTACCAGCTTTCTTTTTAATCTTTGGCTTTGTCCACAGCTGAGGAACGTACCAAAGAAACCAGATCAAATCACAGTTTAAAAGAATAGCTCACTCATAAATTAAATTTCTATAAATCACTCACTCTCATGTCATTCCAAATTGATATACTGAAAGAAAAATAATTTTAAATAATCCCCACAAGGAAATATTCCATACATCAACAGTTCATAGTAATGGTGGCCTGTTAGGCTCCACAAAAAAAAAAAAAAAATATATATATATATATATATATATATATATATATATAATAAAATTATAAAAAGGACTACAGAAATAGTCTAAATGACTCATTTGCTATATGCTACTCATTTGCACTGATAATCAGCTCTAAAATTAAATATGGTGCCGGCATCAATATTAGTCATATGACATTGATTCTCATGTCTTGTAACACACGCTATATTATATCAAACATGTAACGTAGGCACATATGGCTTCAGGTCATATGTAGCTACTAAGTCTGTGGTGCTTTTATAGTGCTTTTTGTCCTTTTGGGAACTTGACAGCTGATTAAAACTGCAGCATGCAGGTTTGGAACCATATGAGGGTGAACAAACAATGTCCATAAAGTTTATTTATGAGTGAACTGTCCCTTTAAGGGACTATATTTTGCTTTGTTTAAGCAAGCTGGTGTTTCTGAAGTAGTCCTTGTGAAAAGTCCCTCAGCTGAAGTGTTAGAGGTTATGTTAGTGTTGTGTATGAATTTGTGCCGTATGTGCTCTGTGAGTAAGACTAGTCTTTGTCCTCTGCTTCTGCTCTTCCCATGGCATTGCTATCCTCTGACTAGCTCCAAGGCAATGGTATGTACTAACACTAACTGCTATGCTCCTCCCTCCCCGCCTCCGTCTCCTCACACATACACTCTCATACTGGAAGAAAGTGACGGTAACATCACTGAAGATACACATTTTTTTCCCAACACAAGGCATGGGATGTTGGTAGTTTGGAGCAGGGGTTTTTAATCTCTTAGATGCCAAGGACCCCCCATCCTAAAAAAAATTATGTTTAAAAACCCAAATTATACTGTGAAAAAGATAAATATTATAAATGGGAACAAATGTATAATTATTGGAAATAATTATTTGGATTATCTTGTTATTTTAATATATTATTTATTTTAATTTTTTTATCATTTATTATCACATTTGTACTTTAATATTTATTTTTTATTATTCATTTTTATTTTTATTCCTCTTATTTATATATTTTATTCATCTTATTTATTTGCTTATTTAATTAATTAATTTTTACTGACTTTCTCTAAACTTTCACCTATCACTTCCTTGTGGGGTCCACAGTTTAAAAAACTGGCTTAGAGAATTCTTGACTCACTTTACTCCTGCCGTGAACTTCAGTGGTGTTTTTCACTCTCTGTCATTTTCTGTCTCTTTCACTGATATGGTCTTTTTCCACCGATGATGTGATCAATAGTATTGACTTTTCAGTGGAACCTGGTTATGCATACTGTCTTTTATATCTTAGTAGAAACATGTTTCCTCTTACAGCAATGAGGAAAAACACAGAAAAGGTGCTTTATTGAATCCTTTAAAGGACATGAAAAATTACAATTCTGCCACCATTTTCTCACACTGATATCATCCCAATGACATTCTTTCTTCTGTAAAACACAAAAGATGATATTTTAAAGAATGTTTTAGTGTTATTCTTCAACTGGAGTGGCAGACGAGAGAAAGAGTATATAAAAAATCTTTTAAAATTATATATATGTATATATATATTTTTTTTTTAATTGCTTAATGTAATATAATCAGTCAAATAGAGCGTAAGGATTTTTTGATCTACCTACAGTTTTATATAATGTGAGCTGCCATCATGATGGTCATGATGTATCACCTTGGACTTCTATTGAGTCTATTGACATTAAATAGACTTTTTAGATTAAAATGTCAAATCTGTAAGTTATCAGTGTAACAACAGGCTCTGATAAAATGGGACATAAAATTGTTTGAAATTTAGCAACATTAATGAAAATGAAAAGAATAAAAGAACTCCCAAGCACCCCTCAGATCAACCTTTACCTGCAGTGACCTTTACACACAGAAAGTAATCCAAATAGAAATAAAGTTAAGGGATGCTGCTTTTTCTTAAATTATCATAAAATATGTATTATATCACTTTATTTTTTGGGTGACGTATAGTTGCATTTTACTACATGTACTTACTATAGTAATAACAATATATTATGCATAATTGCAATTAACTAACCCCATAACTCTATAGTAAGTACATGTAGTTAATTAATATTACTCAGTACTTACTAGAGTAAGTATAATGTAACTATGTCACCTAAAAATAAAGAGTACCAACAGCTTTCATATTAGATAATGCTTTTTGAAAACTTAAAAATGCAAACTGTTTTCAGTGATAGATAGGGTTATGGGATATAATATACAGTTTCTACAGTTTGAAAATCATTGTCTATGGAATTTCCCCATAAAACATGAAAACCTCTCTCTGTGTGTGTGTGTGTGAGTGTGTTCCACAAAAGTAACAAAGTCATAAAATTTTGGAACAACATGAGGCTGAGAAAATGATGACAGAATTCTTATTTTTGGGACCACTGTTCCTTTAAGATTGAATTTATCTCTCTCTTGACCTCCTGGATTGTAACTTCATCTCACTTACTCTTTCCCTACTGAATTGTTTTCTATTTCCTTTCCATTTTTGGGTGGGTGCTACTCATGTGAACAGTAACATACAGTATTGTGTCTCTCTTGTAGAACACAGCTCTAGATAAGGAAATCATCCAGCTTTCTCATCGGCGTCAAGACTGCAAAAAAACCTCCTCCGGCCACCCAGAAAGACGCCGCTCCAATAGGAGACGGTCATCTGTCCAATCGGAGGACTCTAGGAGTGCTGCTCTGGTTGAGTCTTTAGCCTCAACAACCCCCAATACACCATCAGCACCTCTGCCCTCCCCTCACTCTGCCCCACTCCCATGCAGTTCTGAGGCTGAGGCCAGCAAGGGCTTGCCGAAGGAAGAATAACTCTACTTAGAGGAAACAATATGGAGACAATTCCAAATATACATACATAAATAATAACTACTCTGCAAATCTTTAAAGCTTCATTCTAGCTAAAGACTAGAATACACTACACAAGATCTGCTCAGATTTTTGCCCCAGTTTACATTGTGGAACTGCCAAAAGTCAGAGCCAGTCTGCATATTACAATGACAATAAAATCACGTAGTGTGTCATTTTTTTTTTTTTTTTAGCTTCAGATTGTGATTCCATGCTGTTAAGTCGGCATGAAATGGAAGTTGAGAAAGTCTTTTCTTACCTAAATTGTGAAATACATCTGAGTGAAACGGCTTCTTGAACAAGGAAAAAATATAGGGCAGGACTTGATTTTGTCCATCAGGAATTGATCGGATCATTGTTGGCTGCTATTGATCTCATATGAGTGACAGGTTACCCTTTCCTCGTGACATCGTTGAAATAAATACATTGTTAAAACGTGACTGCAGTCAACCTTAATGTTACGAAGCATCGAGAATACTTTTTGTGCGCAAAAACAAAACAAAAATAACGACTTTATTCAAACTTCTCTTGTCTGTCGGTCTCCTATGCTGTTGAGGCAGTGCAGAGCTTCCGTGTTTGCGCCAGTACTCGGTATTGGTCGACGCTCTTCACGTGAGCGCCACTGCATATGCAAGTGATGCTGACGCAGGATCTGTCCAACAACGATTCTGACGTAAACACGGAAGCTCTGCACTGAAACACACTCCACGACTTTTAAAATCCGAGCATATTAAACACTAGGCATCATGCACTAAACTGACTTGCAGGTTGTTCCCAACACAACACTCGCAAAGAAACCCTTGCCTCATTACAATGACCGCTTAAGATCAACTAAACACTGGATTCTCAAAATTATGTGAAGTTCTCAGCTCCATTGTTGCAGTAAACTTGCATAACGTTCTTGAATGAATAATAATAATTATTATTATTATTAGATGCACGTCGGTCTGTTATTGTACATACAACTTAGATTGCCTCACCTGGAGTAAAGTTTAGGGGTAGTCATAGCCTAACGGTAAGGGAGTCGGGCTTGTTACCTGAAGGTTGCCTGTTCGATTCCCACGCTGCACTGTTAAAAAATTACTGTAAATTTTACAGTATAATACTGGCAGCAGGGTTGCCAGCCAGTTACTGTAAAATTCACAGTAGTGTTACTGTAATTTAATTTACAGAATTTCCCTGTATTCTCTGATTACAGTAAATAACTGTATTTTTTAAATCACGAAGGGTCAATTTACAGCAATATTCTGTGAATTTGAGTCAAACCAACATGTGACCCCAGAATGCATTGCAGTTTACAGCAATATGCTGTATTATTAAAAACAGCCAGCGGCTGTAAAATAATGCTGTAATTTTTACAGTAATTAATTACAGATTGTGAATGAACAGCACTCTCTCCACCTTCGATACCATGACTAAAAACAATAGCGTATATATAGTGTCCGGTGTGTGCTACTCACTGCTCACTGCTGTTTGTGTGCACTTGGATGGGTTAAATGCAGAGCAGAGTACCAATTTCGTATACTTGACAATACGTCACAACTTTCACGGCCCTTTACATGACGTGGAACAAAGCGAACTGTGATTGGAACATGCGTTACATGTCGGTCACTTTACAGTTACACGTTACATGTCAGTCAAACTTCCTCTTGGATGGTCCTTGACCGATGAAAAGGTTCCATTTTCAGCTCAGCTGAGTACACGAGACTACTACAGCAACTTCACCAATGGCTCGTCCAGACTGTAAATGGGGGCAAAAAAAAAAAAAAACTGAGCAAAATGTGTGTACTGTATTCCAGCCTAACAATTCAGAACTGTCTGTATAGTGGTCGTCTGCTCGTCTCCCTGCTCTCTTCTTCCAGTTCGGCTTCTCATTCCAACACCCTGGGTGGGTTTGAAAACTGTATGTGACTGATTGTATACGTTAGGTGCTTTGGATATCAAAGATCTGCTCTGCTTTTGTATTTACTAATGTGAACAGCTCATGTCTCAATTATGAACAGCAAGCATGTTTTAGGGTGGATCTAAATATGCTACTGGAAAGAAAGACTTTGAAACTGGCAAGAAACTTGTCCTGCTGAAACTTGAAAGTATGTTTTCTTTGAGTGTATGTTTGAAAATAGACTGCTTGAACTTTTGACTCAGCTGAAGAAACCCAAGAAAGCGATTTGCATTTGTGGGTGTGTGTTTTCTTAAGAGGGTGTGTTCTGGAGTCATTCTGCAGTAGTTTAGAGTTGCCTTCATATGAGCCAGCAAAGCAAGAAATCTGTAGGGATTGTTAATAGTTCTGTTCTTTTGCTAATTTATTTGTACAGATTAGACATAATGTGAAATTGTATTTTAGAATAGTTTGATATTTTCAAGCCAGAGTCATTAAGTGCACGGCATTTTGATTTCTCTGTCACAATAGTATTAGATTACAATCTGTCTTGGATTTATTTGTCATCTATTTCTCCATGTACTGTCTGTAGGCTATGGCCCTGATTTCCCGAAATTGTCAACCTGCAAAAAGAGTGATGAAGCTTGTTAATAAATGTATATGACATAAAGGACTTACTTTTTCGACATGTATTGAAGGTTTTGAGAAATATGGCAATATTCAGTATCATTTCTTAAAGGCTAGATTTCATGTTTAATTGATGTCATTTTCTATTAGTGTTCTTTATCATCACATAATCAAGGAAATGCAATAAAATTATCTTGCTGTTGTTTATCCTTGTCTTGTCCTTATTACAGTATGACCTCAGTAAACTTTATCAACCATCTAGCTCAGTTTTAAGTTCTCTAGCATTAAAACGGGCGCAATGCAACAGCGCCATCTGTTGGTTGAAGGGCTTCCATTTAAGGACTTCAACAATTATAGCTTTACATTTATTTGACTTTTATTATATAATGAGCCAAAAATAGAGGCCCTCACACATACCTGCTTTCTGGGAGGTATAAAGGTTAAAGGTATGTATTGTATGTTATTTTCTCCTATATAGCAACGAGGACTTCTATTGATCACATGTAGTAGGTTTACTGCAAGAAATTGTTTTGCATAATAGAGCTGAAAAGTTACTTTATTGTCCATCATTGGCATTGACCTCTCTATAGGCTACACACAGCAGCCAGATAAACACAAAAGACATTGCATATGGCACAAAGGTTTGTATATAGATAATCATGCATATACATGTCTCCAGTTGCAGCCAAAGCTTCCTGCTATAGGTTATCATAGGCTATAGTCGATCTACTAAGTTTTGCTTGGACCCTACGATACTATATCCATCCTTATAATGCTAGGCTATTTAATACTTTATTTGATATTTTTGATTCTAAGATATTTTTGATGTATTTAAAACAGTGAGTACAGTGGTTCAACCTTAACATTTTAAAGCGATGAGAATCCTTTTTGTGCCCCAAAATCTCTACCTAGTGGCCGATTTCAGAACACTGCTTCAAAGCTTTACGAATCTTTTGATTTGAATCGGTGGTTCGTACGGTGGCCGAGAGAGCTCAAAGCGCTGCAAATAAGAAAACACGTGCAAATAAAAATGCACATGCAAATTAAAAAAAACACATGCAAATAAAAAAAACGTGATCGTCAATTTGACAACACGTGTGCTGCAAATCCTCACAACACATGCAAACACAAAAACGTGTCGCATATACAAAAACACGCTACATTTACAAAAAGCGCTGCAAATAGCACAAACCACAATGGAAATGTTTCAAGGGCGACCCCAAAAAGTGACGGACCCTACTTGACAACAGCACACACTAAAAAATATTTAAATTTATTATGTAGGCATGAACTCAATGGAATGTGCTTCACTAACAGAAAAGGGTTTTAATATGTGGCATTGTTGTTAACTCAACTTTAAGAGATGCTAATTTACTGGATGATTTAAAAATATTCGTTCATCATCTGTAGCGTACTAATGTGACGTCATCGTAACGGCCGCCTGAGGCGCGCGACGACCACATCATCTGTGAGCGTGAGTTTCTAGCAAACTGAAAAACACTTTATTAAAAATAATAAATGCATGAAATAATGTACAGTTGTTTATTTTTGTTTGCAGTTTTTATAGTATTTCATGATTGTGAACACATTGTGCACTCAAATGCCGTACACTATATAGGGATCAGTGAATAAGTGAGGGGTGAATTGAACTGGTTTTGGACGCAGGTCCTAGTAGGGTCCGTCATTTTTTGGGGTCACCCTTGAAACATTTCCGTTGTGGTTTGTGATATTTGCAGCGCTTTTTGTAAATGTAGCGCGTTTTTGTGTTTGCATGTGTTGTCAAACTGATGATCACGTTTTTTTTTTTTTATTTGCATGTGTTTTCTTATTTGCAGTGCTTTGAGCTCTCTCGGCCACCGTAAATATGTGTTCCGAAGATGAACGAAGGTCTTACGGGTGTAGAATAGTTTTCAACCTGTGCGGCGAGAAGCAATGCACTCGCTAGTTCAGGTCTCTGCAGGACAGTAATAGGAGTTACCGATCAGTGGGCCAGGCCATAAACAGAGGGGCGTTTTTGAGAGCGTTACCTGATTTGCCCAGCTCAGACTGTGGGTGAGGGTTTAGGGGTGGGGTCGGGTGAGGGGGATCGTTTTCATTGCAAGATTTATAAACAACCATCAGTTAAAACACCCACAAATTCAGAAACGCCCACTTTTGTTCCGCAGTGACCTCATCTCTCAACTCTATCCGCGGGTCAAACAACTGTAAACGTGAGATTTTACTAGCAAATCTTTAGTCGTCCACTAGAGGGGGGAATTTGACTATTCTTCCAGCAAGTCATTGGCTAAGGTTACGGCAGGTTCCGCGCAACTGAATCTGAGCAAAAACAACTAAAAACAAAATGGACTGGTGGCTTGTAAAAATCAAGAATACCAGACATGATCAAAACTAAGTTTAAACTGAATGAAAAACAAGATCTGCCGTCGCTCTAACCTGTTTATATTTTTAATGTTTCCGTTTTTAACTAACACCCTGTCTACACTGGACGCAAGCGGCGCGAGGCAACACACCAAATCCCCGACAGTAAACTGATGCCTCGTTTTATTTCTGACATACTCCAAAGCGCCGGCGTTACTTTTGACACAAGAACAAATGGATTCGCATTGGTCACTTTGTTGCGTACGGTGTAGACATCCTCAGGGCTCGTTCAAAGTTCTATTTGTTGCTTTCAAACGCGAGGAGTGGAACGGGGAAAACTCCTAGAGGTAAATTCTATTGGAGATCTTTGGTAGAAGATATAGATTGGAAAAGGGCATGGCTTTTACCAGGAAAATATTGCATATCAAACAAAGCTAAAGAAGTACATTACAAAATTTTACATAAAATATATCCTGTCAATTCTCATATTTCTAAATATCTTGATATTGACAGTTCATGCTCTTTTTGTAAACAAGCAGAGGAGACATTTGCACATCTGTTTTACGATTGCCCTATATCCACACAATTTTGGTCCGATCTTGGCTCCTATATTTTCAATTCTAACAATGTTATTTCTTCCTTCAGTCTAAAAGACATTATATTCTATTATATTGATGATAAAAATAGACCCCTTGAATACATTGTTAATTTCTTCATCTTATATGGCAAATTCTTTATTCATAAACAAAAGTTTTCAAATAATATCCCATCCTATCCCCATTTCGAAACTGAATTAACATTACTTTTCAAATCTCTGCATTATAGAAATAACAAAAAATCCCTTAAGTTTTAAAAACATTATGAAGAAATGCTTAAAGAAAATACATGGGTTTAAAAGCTTTCCCTATGTGTTATTGTCTGTATGTTTTTATACCAATGATGTAGTGTTTATATCCTTGTGTCATTTTTGTTTATTTTTTTTATGTATTTGTATGTAATCCCCTGACAATGTTCTTATGTTGTTGTGCATTAAAAAAATAAATAAATAAATAAATTAAAAAAAAGGAACGGGGAAAACGCAAGGTCTCGGGGCGCGTCCTTAATGTTGATAACCCCTAAAGTAGAACGACATGAGGGTGAGTAACCTAATAAAAGACTGTTTTCATTTTTGGGTGAAATAATTGAAACACTTTCAAATGAATTAATATAAACTCTTTGCCAAACACCTTGACTAACAGTTTCAAATTTTCAAATTTTTGAGGTTGCCCCCATGTTTTAAAACATAATGGGCCAGATTTACTAAATATACTAAATTTTGCGCGTGATTTACCGCTGACGCGCAAATTACAGAGCACAGACACAGTCAAATCATTTACATAATGGCCAAGGGGTGAGGGTTTAGGGTGCCATTTGGGCCCGGGCCTAAGTTGGAAATTTCACCAGATATTATACAGCAATTGAAGTTAGAATAGCTCATTATTGCCATCAAATTGACTAAAAATGATTAGGCTACTATGATTACTGGCCGTAATAATAATAATAATAGTAAAATAACTTCATTTTAAACTATTAGCAATAAAAAGAAGAAAAAAAAAGAAAGAAATGACGGACCGGTTGAACACTCAAAAAGCTAGATGAGAGTGAACATAATCAGAATAACAAAGAGTTTTATACGCCATTTACACAGCCATACACAATAAATTTGACTTTTTAAACAATCTTATTACTCAAATAATAATAATAATAGCCTACGTTATTAGGTCCTCTTAAAACTCAATTTCCCACAAGTCCCGAGAGCACAATACGCTATTACGTCATGTCGTAAACGCCATTGGCCAATTCCTGTTGGGTCGGCCATATTGGAATTTGAAGTCTGCTATACTGTGAGCAGGTTGGCAGGCTCTTAAATTATATATCTCAAATACAGTTACATTTTACCCGTATCCGCAGCGTCAGAGCCTGGCATTGCACCAGAGACCCTGCTGTTTGTGGACGGAACGCTGTCTGTGTATTTCGTGCGTAGAAATGAGTCCTACAGACGCCAAACGCGGAGCGAAGCGCAGGAAGAATAAGCGGGGCGGCGGCGCAGGGAAGGCCGGAGCTCCGCCAACACCCTCCAGCGGCACTGCGCACGGAGACCCGAGCACCATCCCCAGCCTCAACGGAGAGGTGAGCGGCGGCTGGCGCATGCGGGGTGGGCAGTGGTGCTTGTGGTGTAGTTTAGTCCTGATTCCATGATATCGGAGGCCTAAGAGAAGCTCCTGTAGCTGATCTCACGTTTACATGGAGTCTGAGCTGAGCTTCACTGATCTGGAGCTTTAATCTTAAACATTTCCTGGTGTGAGCATCAAAGCATGGGAAGAAAACTGTGAAGACACAGCGAGAGCGAGTTTATGCCGCGGATGTGGAGGTTCGAGTGATTTGTGTCGCTCGGAGTGATGCGAAGCTAACTTGTCAAGCGCTACCCAGTTTAGCTGATGTCTTTATTGATGTATTTCTATAAGCATATGATTATATCAATCTTCCTATATGAGTATTGGTAAATGAATGATCGAGGCTGAACATATCACTGTTTATGAACCGCAGTCCACTGTAATGTAACGTCAACCATGTCTATAGACAGACCCAATGCTAAAGTCCACCGCTTTTGTTTTTTTTTTCTGGGGAGCATTTAAGACCCAAAGATTCACTTACACGTTTCTTTATTTATTCATTCTTTTTAGCACATGTTCTCCGTGTAATACTTCATTGCGTTATTAAACAGTGGAGGTAATGACTGCCTTTCTGAACTGTAGCAGTGGTGTCAAGTATGATCAAACCGGAAGTGCTTGAAAATATTCCACCGTAAATGTCAACAAACCCTTCAACATGTATGTCAGTGGTTTTAAATTGAGACTCGTAGGAAGTTTGTGATTTGGAATTAAAGGTAATGCGAGGTATTGTCACTTAGCTCAGTAAACTTTTAGTGTGAATCATTTCCATAGACGTACACAAATTCGTACCTCAATTTGCCAGCTGCTTTGCTCTCGTTTCAGTTGTATGTTCATGCTGTCCAGCCTGAGAAGTGTCAGAGAATGAATAGGCCTCTTACAGCATAGGGTCCAGCGTCCAGGGCTTTATCAGAGACTTATTCTTTCTGGTGGTACGTCTCTGTTTCCAAGGAAACCACATCTGTAGCTTAACAAGAGTTTCAGTCTATGTTGACATCAGCAGCAAAAGAGGCCATATCGTCACTGGACTGAATCGCTTTTTGTGTTGTTTTTGCTTGCATGTATTTAGTGAGCAGATTTCAGTTATTGGGATTTCAGTGTTCAGAGGTCAGAACTTTGTGAGGATGTCTAACTGTCTATGATTTCTGAGTTATGACATGTTCTCTTAGGAGTTTAGGTCTTGGGTGAATTATTTATTGCAATATTTTTCATGAATAACAGCCAAATAACCTCGGGTTAACTCAGGTGAAGCTGTTTGTAATCTTCTGCACAGAGCTTGTTGGCTGGTTGTTGTAGACTCAGGAATTATTGAAACATTTTTGCGTTTAACTAAGCACATGCTCAAGACATCACAGACATCCTGTTCCTGATAAAACTAGCAATTTTGGTTAAAACTGAAGTGTGTAATTTCTTTTTTTCTTAAAGATTTTCCAAACACTGCCATTGGTTGGATTGGATGGATGGTTTAGCCAACGTGTCTGTTGGTCTGCTCAAGCCAGTGTTTTTGACTAATCTAACAACAATTGGCTTTGGAAATGTTGTGTCTGCATATTAAGCTGAGATTTGAGGAAGCACTTTACCATTGAAAAATGTCACTTATCAGCTTTAAAGCAGTTTCAATTTTTTAAATTTTATGTTTTGGCCATACCTGTCTGCATTCTCACAAGCATTGATTTATTGAATAGCTGATAACCTGCTGGCTATCCAAAAGGATTTTATTTATGTAGGTATATTAGGAAATTCAATATTATCTGAATAGCGGCTATATTTAAATTACAAAATTTGACACATTTAATATGGCTGGAACACAGGAAAGGAAATACTTCTGTAGTTTTGCTTCTGGACACAATTTTTTTTAAATAAAAATGAAAAAAGCTGTTATTGAAAGTTTATTATTCATTTGTAAATGCGTTTTTTTTGATGGTTTCATACCATTAATTCCCCTCGTGGAGCAAATTTTGGTCTGTACAAATCATGTTTATCATCTTTTAATGTAGTCTGGTGTATATTTTATTTTATTTTGCATAGTTCATGGTATGTCATGCCACCTGTCCATGTTGGCACCTGCCTAATTTGTCCAGCTTCTACCAAGTGACAGATAAATTTGCGCCAAAATATCATGGTTTTACAATCAACAAGAAAAGACATTGTATGTTTTTTTTAAATCTTATTTTGCTGTCTATATGCAGTGTTGTTTTATTAGTTGCCTTTTATTCTTTGCATTGCTGTCCGCTGCTCTATATAAGACATGTAATCCATTTTGTGACCCATCAGTTGAGAGGACCTTAAAGGAAAATAAAGTATGTATAGAACTAATACTTTCCTCATATCATCTCATCCACAGAATTATTATATAAAAATAGGTGTTCTGCTACTGTCAGGGGTTCATTCGGTGTCAGCCTCTATCCAGTGGAGATTTAACTCCGCTCTATGGTGTTGCAAAAGGATTTTTCCTTGCGTTTTGACAGCTAAGAGTACTGCATTTAGATGGCACTCTTTTAGCTTGGAGCTGAAGTAGTAAACAACATAGTGTATGTAATTACATTATTGTAATAAGTTTATAACCTTGAGCCTGGCAAGAGTTGATTTATCACCGGCTTTCTCTTTAGGTCCAATTGAATGGCGCTCCACAGTTTTCAGAAGGGCCAGTAAACGCTGACTTCTCTGGAGTCCTTCAGGTAACGGGCAACTCTCTCACTTTGCAACAGCGTTCTGCCGTATTTGCATTTCCTCTGTGCAGTAGCCAGTTGCACAGCTGTGATTTCCTGAAAGTCTGCTCCAGTGTAAGTTGAGTTACTGTTTTGAAGCGTTATATTCTAGTCTTCTAGAGTGTTGAAGCATTGATCTCTGGATGGCCATTAGAGCCATTTGAGAATATTACTTATGGGCATATTGCGTTTCTTTCAGAAAGGAAAGCTGCTTTCTCACAGTTGATCTGTTTTGCTGTCTCTTACGCAGACCCCGTTCACTTTCGGGGTGAACCAGAGGGCCCCCTACACCACTGGTGACCGTTGCCTGCTGTGTCGCAGCGAACGTAAGGACGTCATTTCCCAGGATATCGGAGGTTCCGGTCAGAATGGCGCAGTCCAGTCACCCAAATCTTCCAGCGCCCTTCAGTTACCTCTGTACGTCTGCTCTGATTGCAAACGCACCGTGGAGAAGGACGATCGTCAGCCCTGCCTTGACCAGTCTCTGTTGGTACGTTTCCCTTTCCTTCAACACTTGCATGTTTCTCCTTTGCCTCTAGTCTTAAAAAAGAAAAATTGGGCAAATAATGAGTCTGAATTCCTATAATTAACATGCTCATTTTCAGCTCAAATCAGAGGAGTGTTGTTAATCATTTGAAGGAATTAATTCACTCAGTATTTTTCCCTCATTAAAAAAAAGTTTTCACCCTAAAGCAACTAATATTACCTCTCCAGTCATATTTTAAATAAGGAAAGATTAGCATAATTTTACATGGATGGAGCTGTCTCATGTTAAGATCACATGATCAGCCAAATACTATCTTGGTAAACCACATTTTGTTTGACTTTATAGCTCTTGAAGTAAATGACTTGTACCGTTTGGAGTCTTTATAGGTCTAAGGTGACTGATGGGGCAAAAATTGTATCTTCAGGCATTATTTTTTATCAACTTTTAAGATGGGTACTTCTCATAATACTGTAAGAGACTCTTTTTACCCTTTTGCACCTGTGATGAAAGCAGCTGTGTCACCACTAACATCCCGTAATATTGTTTTGATAATAGACCTAGTAGTTTCATTTTCACTCTGCATTGATTTCACAGGCAGGTGGATGTACTGTTTTTCTGTTGACATGTTTTCGATAAAGATGCTTTTAGAGCATAGCTCCCCAAACTTCTGAGGCCTAAGGCTCCCCAATAATCAGCAAAGGCTCCGTGGTACCCCAGTTGTCTCTTTGCACAAAGTGACTTGATTTATCACTTCAGTTTACAACAATTCAACAATCTGTTGTATTAAAATCTCTATCTGTGTTGAGCAACATTTAAATTACATAATAAAAGCTCCATTCAAATTGAAAAGAGAGGGGTGTCTGTTTGTTTTGATCTGTTTGTCTCATCAGAAAATACGTTCAACGTACTTAAAAGCGTATGCACACAATGTGGAACTGGGTTTATTTTTTCAAACTTTCTTTTTTAACTTGTTACTTTTAGTAACTGCTTCATGTGTGAGATGCTGCAAAATATGTGAGTGCAGTGCTAAAAGACGTGTGTGTCTCACACAGAAAGATACTGGAAAAACAGTGCAGTGGAGTGCAAAAATGCATGCTGTGTGAATAACCATTTTAGGATTTGATGTCTGGCTGTATAGATGTCAATTTAGAGAGACATTATTACCTTGTTAGAGAGATCAGGGTATTTTGAGGACAGGTGCAACCAGAACTGCTTGCCCCCCCTGCAATACCTCTGCTGCCCACCGGGGGCTGCAGCCCACATTTTTTGAAGCTCTATTTAGACTTTACAGTATGTGCTGGTTGCTTAATATCTCTCCCTATTTCCTATGACATGTTGTTTTGAGTTTTGGACATCTGAATCCAAATACATGACATTTAGCTTTTTAATAAAGAATGTGCATCTAAAAGTTGAATGGTCAGTTTTAACCAATTGTTGTTGTTTTTTTTTTTAAACTTAAATTCAAAATTTGGCATTTTTAAATTCAATTTAAATAATTGTAAGAAAATCAGAATCATTCTTGCCCACAAATGTTTGGTGGCCAAACATTTATTGTTTCCCTAGTTGTTGGTTGTCGGTTGTTGTTGTAATTGATGTATTAATCAGGTTGTTTGTCTGATCAGACAAGTAAAATTTTCTTTCACTTGCCCCAGACAAGCAGTTAATGTCGAGCAACGTCCATAATTTAATAATGTTCTTGCCACTTCAAGTGTCTTTTTTTCCAAAAGCAAATTTGAAAAGCACCTGTAGCGAGTAGCTACAAGTTTTGCCAGGAAGAGTTTATACATGTGTAAGTAGCATGAAGAAATAATTGGTGGTACCTAATTCTTTTCTTGATCTTCTTCAGAATCAGGACTTCTTATTGCACATGCCGGTGGGTAACGGCAGTTTGTCCCAGGAGCCGTTGGGGCCCGGGGGGAGACTGGCAGTCGGTGCCCCTACACTACCTGGTCCAGATCTCAGCTCTCCCCTCACCACAGACACAGTGTGTAGCTGTGAGGCCTGTTATGAGCGGAGGTATATCCTGATTTTATTATGTCGTTGGATCATTAGCTTAATCAACCATTCATTGTTCAACATGTCTGTTGTTTGACTCATCAGTTTTAATTAATTGTGTGTATTTCGTTTGGTTGTGCTTTCTTTGGTCAGGGAGATCACGGCTGAGTCAGAGAGGGAGTCACAACAACTGCAGAATCACTGGTCTGAGGTCAGATACCTGGTCCGGTGCATTTACCGTCAGACTGGGACTCCGCTGGCTGATGATCAGGATCAGCCTCTAGATCGGGACAAAGAGAGCATGAAGGAACTCGTTGACAGGTATTCTCGAGATTGAAATTCTCCAAGGAACCTCCAGAATATAATTGTTTAATAATGTTTTTGTAATAAGGAATGGGGCAAAACCAATCTGCCTAACAACTTTTGACAAAGGACACCAAACTGAGACAACCATCAGAGTTGTTAAAACAATTCATTCTTGTGGGTGCCTTCTTGAAGGCACTGTAAGTGATTTTAGCTTCCACTATTTTGCTAATAACACTTACACATGCTCTCTCCAATGTCAGCAAACCCAAACACGCAAAATGATTCACAGGCAGAGCTGTTGGTTAAAAAAAATGTCCTTTTTTGTTCCTCAAGCTGTTTACACAGCCGAGGGCTGAACAGAGACAGGTGTAATTTTTCAGATTACTTATTTCGGTAATATTTCTCAGGTAATGGGGTCATTTTATGCATGGTGTTCCAGAAAAAATAAATGGATCACTAAAACTGTGGCTGTATCTTCACACTACACACAGTACCTTTCAAAAGTTTTTCTTTTCTTTAATTTCAGTTTTTAAATTTTTAAATGAATGCCTTTATTCAGCTCATTACATTTTCAAAAGGGAGCGTTAAAGGGTTTGTAAGAGTTCCATTTCCTATAAAATCGGTTTTCAACATTACTAATGTAAAGAAATCAGCATATCGGATTGATTTCTGAAGGATCATGTGACATTGCAGACTGACTATATTATGTTAAATTGTTTTTGTCAAATAAAATACAAAAGCAGCCTTGGTCAACATAAGACACTTTCATCGTTTTTTAAATGGAAGTGCAAGTACTGGATAAAGACTATTTGTAGCAAACCTGATTGTTTATGTAATGCATGTTATACATCACTAGGTTGTAAATTGTCCTGTGTGTGTTTAATGCATTGTTAAATTGGTGTATTGCAGGTGTATTTTTTTTTTTTTTTTTACAATGTGAAAATGACAACAGCACTGCGGTGTTGTAAATATGCTCATACTGTGTAATAAAAAAATAACACATTAATCATTCCACTGTACAACACTTGGAATCTCATATCTTTCCCCAAATCCTCACCTTGCATTCCCTTTATTTAGGCTGTGTGAAAAGGATCCCTACCAGTTGTACCAGCGTCTGGAACAGCAGGCAAGGGAGTACGTCTTAGAGATGAAGGTGCGTCTACTCAAGCACCTGTCCACAGGCTCAAAGGCACCCGGTGCAGCGGCTCAAGGGCCTCCGCAGGCCCACCAGTTCATCTCACTGCTGCTAGAGGAGTACAACGCGCTCTGCCAGGCGGCCCGCACCATCAGCAGCTTCCTGCTCACCCTGGTGTGTTGATGCGACCGTATTATATATGCATGCATACACACAAGTGTGAATAACAATCTGTTTAAGATCAACCATCAGTATGACCTACTACTAGCCCTATTCTTTCTTTTCAGGAGAATGAACATTTGCAGAAGTTCCAAGTGACATGGGAGCTCCACAATAAGCACCTTTTTGAGAATTTGGTGTTCTCTGAACCCATCCTGCACAACAGTCTACCTGCCTTAGTGGCCCAGCTCAGGTATGGTCTTCAGTGAGTCAGTTAAAAATCAGTATCCTTCTTATGTCTGTATAGGATGTCATTGTTGTGTTTTTGGTTAATAGGCAGGGCACGACATCCCATGATTCATACAGTGAGGATATGTACCGTACGCTCCTGGAGAGATACCACCATCTGGACCAGGAGATGAGTGCAGTAGCTCTCGAATGGCTAGAGTGTGAGAAGAGGATTGATGACTATGTTGATGAGCAGGTATATTTCATTCACCTAAGTGCCTGTAAATGTGAAAGTAGTCTTACTGAACCAAGTAATCATTTGTGGTCATGTTTGACCTTTTTTGCAGTTGCTTTTTAAAGTTGAAGGTCAGAATCTCACAAATCAAAGGACGGAACCACATAAGTCTTTAATTAATAGAAATGTAAGTTGCAGCACAAGGTACACGTTATTGGTTTTCATACATGATGGTCTTTTAGAAAGCAGACTGAGTGATGCTAAATGAGTTTCTCCATCTTTCTTTTTTAAAGATGTCTTTAAGAACTAAGCAGCGGATGCTCAAAGAAGATGCAGAGATCTTCAAACAGAAAAGATTTTTTGAAGAGCAGGTAAGATTTCCTCCAAACCTGGTCTTATTGACCCTTTTGTTCTTATTGAGAATAAAAAGGTTGTTGAGGCAAGTGTACTTAAATTACAGTCTTCATGTACAGTGCGTTCTTGACTACTAATGGAATTATTGAATGAACGCTTTTCTGATTAACATGAAAATTTCCCATTCGTAAAACGGCACTTTAGCCTTCGATTCAAGGCATACATGCATTCAAAGGCAAAGTTAAGTACTGGGTGTCTGAATGCTAGCTACAATTATTATGAAGCAATCGACTGATTTGCTCTCAACCTTAGCTTCCTAACTTTAAATTGCATAATTAAGTACTTTTCTTGTAGTAAGGGTCTGTTTGCTGAGCTTTTTGTTTCCCAAACTTTTGAACAGTAGTGCATGTAGTATCATATCTATATCTTGAGGTTTTATTTGTAAAAACAGCTGCGATTTTTCACTTAACAGCGCATGTGTTCTATTATGTTATATGCCTTAAAAATCCACAATCGTTGTTTTAATATTGTGATTGCAGTTCCTACTGAACAGTAAAAAGTCTCTTGGTGGTGACAGTAAGTTCACAGACACAGTGAAACACATGCTGTCCTCCAGACTGAGTATCCCAGACTGTCCTAACTGCAACTACAGACGAAGGTACTTTCCAATTTTATTCAATAAAAAAATATTTGTATATGTAATAAATCTGATTTGGAGTTCTTCCTTGCTGCCATTTGGTCCTTTGTCCTTTTAGTATCCTTTCCCTCACTTTTGTATATCGTTTGTCTCAATGTCTCAAAATAAAGGTAATATGTTTAACTCTAGATGCACCTGTGACGACTGCAGCCTGTCTCATATCCTCACCTGCGGCATCATGGATGCTCCCATGGCAGAGGACCTGCATCTAAAGCTGCCCTTGCAGGCAGAGCCTCCCCGGGACTACCTGTCAGAGGTCCATCCCCCCAGCATGTCATCGGGCAGCTCAGGGTCCGGCTCTGCCCCAGGCTCCCCCATCACCATCCAGCAGCACCCACGCCTCATCCTGCCACAGGATGGCACCACCACATTGTGAGTTGAAACTGTTTTGGTGCCTTCACCTTAGTTTGAAATGTGGCTGATTACTTTGATGCTTAAAACTTTGAACATTTCGACATAGGCAGGAATGTAAGTCTCTAACCATTTTTTCTTTAATGAAAATGCTGTTTATTACAAATGTGTGTCATTAACTGCACATTGCTATATGAACAGTACTGATACTCAATATATTCATGACCCTTAAATACACTTAACTTGCTTAATTGAGAATAACATCTCTGACTGTAGTAACAACTTGAAGTTCAGTAAGTCAGTCAAATGGTCATTTAGTAATTTTCAGACTGATTTTAACTTGAAGTCTTTTTGAATGAATCATTAAAGGAACCAGCTGTTAAGTCACTTTGTGTGAATCAAACATTGTTCACATGGCAGGAAATATGCAAGATATTTCAGATGGCACACTCACATTCAGAATACTGGATAAAATATTTATTTATGCAGTGTCAATGCAGAACACACTAGTTTTAATCTTGATTTTCATGGTTTCCTATTTGAATTGGGTTGGTTTCATCTGTAGGCAGGGCCCCAAATTTGGTAATAATATAATAATAGAATTCTTTTTATTATTTTTTTTATTGCATTTTTTGCGGGTGAAAGTTCAAAAGAACTGCATTTCTTTGAAGTAGATTTTTCCAACAACACACAATTCCTTAGTCATTTTGATGAGTTGAATGCATCCTTGCTGAATAAGTATTAATTTCTGAAATAAATTACAGCCCCCACACATTTGAACGATGGTCAATATAAACCTAAAATACAGTTTCGTGGACAGTGAAATAATCATCTCAGTTCACCTGTCATTGGCAGGAACGGCAAAATTTGTGTCGTTCCTTGTCTGCTTGCTTTATGGCTGCATTTTGTAATAGTTTTATGAGCTGTCAAGGGTTTGTACATGGATAATGCTGAAATAGAAGCTTGAGAATTTTTTTGAGTTGTTGGAATTTGAAGTAATATTAAGTCTGACAAAATCTGGAAAAATCAGATATGGGTCTGATCAGGCAAGTTCCGATTATTACAGTCATTATTGTATTTATGATTTCAGTGACTTCATGAGGTACTTTCCTGCTAAATGGCTTCGTTTCTGTTTTTCATTTTCATCAGTGTCATCAGTTTTTTTTTTTTTTTTTAACATCACAAGTTCAATGGTTGAGTCATTAGATTTCTTTTGCCTTCTTTCTTCTGCTTTTTCTACCCCAGCGATGATGAAGTGCCTCCGCTGTCTGCCATCTACCCTCTGAGTGGGTATGAAGACCCTTCGGTGGTGGCCAGCATTAATGGCATCCACAGCCAGCTAAGTGGAGGGGAAGAGAGCATGACCCTTAAAGATAAAGTAGGTGGCAGCTGATAATCTGAGTTGTTGCCTCCTACAGTGTGCAATAAACATTTGTCAACTGGAAAAAGTTGACATTTGAATTTGAACCGTGGTAATAAGTGCTCCTCTCTCATTCTCCCAGTCTTCACGGGGAAGCAGCAGCAGTAGCAGTTCCTCTGAAGGTGATGAGGGGGAGAGGGAATGTGGTGGGGAGCCTCTAGATCATGAGTCGCCGCTCTCTGGAGGGAAAAATGACTGTCCGCCTCCATCATACCCTCATACACAGGTAGAGCTTAGGAAAAGATGCTTTGAAGGGGACATTTAATGCAAGATTCACTTTTACAAGGTGTTTGAACACAGATGTGTGTCCACAGTGTATGTAAACAACCAGCCTGTTATGATAAAAATCCACCCACTCCTTTTTTTATAATCCCCATAAATCATAAACAGTCTCTCCAAACAAGCGGTTCCAGGTTTCCCCCTACTCTACTGGCGATGGAATCTGCCCTATTAGCTTAGCTCTTCCCCTGAGTGAGCTGTACACAGTCCACCATGTTATCTCCTCACCAGAACATTTAACAGCAGCATTCAAGTAAGATATGTATTCTTATTAAAGCTACTAAAGTTATTCAATCGAGAGCAGTGAGTTTTTTTGTTTTTGTTTTGTTTTCCTTTTGTTGTTTAGTAGGCACTGAATATTACGCTGCTCTCACTTTAATACACAGATCTAATGTACACATGCGCTTTCTTTCCCTGCTGTTTACGTTCACAGACATAACCAACTATGTTTATGTGAGCTTTGTGTTTTTGACACAACCATGTGTGTATTTGAAAGTTCAAGTGCAATAAGACGTGCAAGAGAAATCGGTTGAAAAACTCACGTCTGATAGACACTTTCTGTGCATGTGCTTCGGATGTGTGCGCGCACAATACCATAGATCAGAAATTTAAACTGATATAGCTTTAATACGCATGCAAATAATTACCTTTCATGATAACGTAGAACTGCAATGTCACGTGAGCGTGGTCATGATAGAGATAATCAAAACCAAGCAAATGTAGTGTCTGGGGCACAAGTTGTACAGGCTCTGCCCTTCTCTGGAAAGCGGTATGGGGTGTTACAACTCATTTGCATTTAAAGATATATGCACGAAAACAGCATGTTTTTCCTTCCACTCAAAAATGGGTTGGGTATAATTTATGGGGTATTTTGAGCTGAAACTTCAGACTCATTTTGAGGACAACCGAGGCTTATTACATCTTGAAAAAAAAGGAGTATAATAGGTCCCCTATAAGGGACTATATATGTGACCCTGGACCACAACCAGTCATAAGTCGCACGAGTATATTTGTAGCAGTAGCCAACAATACATTGTATGGGTCAAAATGATCAATTTTTCTTTTATGCCAAAAATCATTAGGATATTAAGTAAATATCATGTTCCATGAAGATATTTTGTAAATTTCCTACTGTAAATGTATCAAATGTATTTTTGTGAGTGGATATGGACTTCATTTGGATAACTTGGAAGGCGATTTTTTTTTTTTTTTTTTTTTTTTTTTTTTTTTTTTTTTTTTTTTGATTGATTGATTGATTGATTGATTGATTGATTGCACCCTTACATTCCAGATTTTCAAATAGTTGCATCTCGGCCAAATAGTGGCCTATCCTAACAAACCATACATCAATTTATTCAGCTTTCAATGACTGGTTTTGTCATCCAGGGTTACATATTTAAAAACAGTTTAAAAATGAGTTTTATCTATGTAGCAACATTATAATGTCAGATACCATTGGTTTGAGTGGATTGTATTTGCAGCTTTGCAGTAAATGATCTCTGGAAAAAAAAAAAAAAAAAAAGACAACTGACCTCTTTCTCCTTTTTTAGATGGAGCAGTTACAGCATCCATGCGAGTGTCACGTGTGTAATCAGGGCACCGGGGATGGTAGCACCTCCAGCCTGACTTCCACCTGTCTGCCTACCAGCAGGCTGCACACAGGGGGTCACCAGTTCTTCTCAGAGAAGACAGCAGCTCACCCTGCCCTCCACCTCTATCCCCACATACACGGCCATCTCCCCTTACACAACCTCTCCCACCTGCCCAGACCACTGCTGCCCAACCTCTACTCCACGCCTCCGCTCACACATAGCAAGGTTCGACACACACATATGCACAGGAAATTCCCAGTTTCCCATTTAGTGTTGCGTGGCTTGTCGGTGCTCAGTGGCTGTGTTGTTATTTTTCCAGCCACAAGGGGGATGACTTGTATCAAAAATCATAATCTTAAAAAGAGGCACAGGTGCAAAATTTCACTTCCTACTGGGCGTGTCCCTTTCCACATCACTGATAATTGCTTATCAAGCAATGACGTTATGCCACTATAAATTTTTCTGTAACATTTTCATTATCCTTATCGCTGAATTTCATGGTAAATCATTTTAAAAGGACATTCATTGATGATTTTTTCATGTAATGATCCTAACTCTCTCCACATCATCTTCTCTAGACTCTCCCTCCCACCCCCACATCCAGTCACACAGGCGGAAAGCAGCAAGTTTTCAACCCCACCCTTCCGGAGCATGTCTACCAGAGCTGCTTCAGCACGGCGGGGGACTGGAACGGCTCTTTGCCATGCCCCTCGCTCAAACTAGAGAACCTCTGGGACACACACATTATGAAGAACTGGAACCCTTCTGTGCTGCTTCAGGAGCCATTACCTGGTCAGTTTTCCAGGCCATTTTAAAGATGTTTTGCTCACTTCAAAGTAGATAATTGTAAAACTAAAATGCATTTTGGATTTTTAAAGTGGGGAGTTTTAATCCCTTAGAGTAATTCACATATTTTAAACCATTGAAAACATTTAGATCTGGTATTATGTGTCTGGTGATCAGCTCATTCAGACATTCAGAGGTACACTTAAAATCGCCATGAAATTAACTTCCCCTACCCTATTGTCGACATCTCTTTTTTAATAATGTGAGCACCTGCGTGAGGACTGGCCACTTATCCATCCCTTCCAGCAACCTGTACCTTGCATGAAATCGGTGCATTTAGCAAACAACAATGATCCATCAATGCAATCAATTCATGATGGAAAAAGTCAAGTCGTGTCCTACATTTTATTTTTAATTTGAGAAGCTGGTTCACTCTATTTCATAAAAAAAAAGTAAAAACAATTGGAATTTCCTTTTTCATGCGTATTTTAAAAATAAAGATTTTGTATTGACATCTATGGTTAAAAAAAAAAAAAAACCTTTGCAAAGGTTCCATTGATGTTAATGCACAAAAGATTCTTTAGAGGAAAACAACATTCTTCAAATTAATAAAATTAAGAACTGTTCTCTGAAAGGTTCTTTGAGGAACCAAAAATGGTTCTTCTTTGGCCTAGCTGCGAGAGGTTCCCTTTTGTTGAAAACGGAGTGTTGTAGAAATCGCATCTGATCAGGTCATACCTACTTGTCAGTCAATCATACAGTGTGCTAAAATAAGGGCTTAAGGGCTTCAAACCTGCTCAGTTATATGTGGCTTTAAAATAAATTAAGTACAAACTTGCATAGAGGACCAAGATCTGAAGTTTAAT
The DNA here is from genome assembly GCA_037194245.1 of Opsariichthys bidens. NCBI lineage: Eukaryota > Metazoa > Chordata > Actinopteri > Cypriniformes > Xenocyprididae > Opsariichthys > Opsariichthys bidens. Next base: position 16,799,329 of record CM074292.1, on the reverse strand, counting down.
TGAGATACTTAACTAAAATAACTGCGAATTAAGCTCGAATTGTCATGATTGTGTTGTATTCATCCCCTTAATCTGATCAAAATTTATACCAGAACAGCTGTAGCCGCACTGAAGTAATTGAGTGAATGCTAAATCATTTTCATTTTCTAAATTCTTTACCCCTAAAGATGTTTATGGGATGCTGAAGGCATTTACGAGAATTGATGTAGTGTTAAGAATTTTTGAAGCCATGATCAAGAAACTACAAACAGAGGGAGCTGATTTTGACGAAAGTAATATTAGCTATCAGACAAATGTAATTGCCCAGCCATCATTAGCAAAATGTCACCCACATAGGAGGTGTGTTATGGTTATTCTCATTAAGCCTTTGCTTTTAAACTATGCTGTCTCTGGACCATAATTGATGGGTTTCCCCGAGACCGCAAGGCTGGTGGTGGAAAACTGTTGGAGGGAGTTCAAAATTTGTGAATGAGTCAAAATGCAATTTTCTAGCACCACACCTCAGACAAGCTGTCTGTGTCCAAAAGAGGGTGATGTCACCGTAGTAACAATTAGTTTTTCAGTTCAGATTTCAGAATCAGTATTATATACTTTTATATATTTATATACATTTAAATGGTCAGTACATTTACTAAAAAGTATGTGTTAAGTGACTCAAGAGTCTTCAGTATTTCTATGATCCCTCTGAAAATCTTCTTCCTGTCAAAGGTGACATGCTGGGTCCTCCCCTTCCCGACGTGCCCCTTCTGTCCTCCAGTTTGGACCCCACTATCAACCCCCATCCTGCCCCAGATGGCAAAGAGAGGAAGAACGGCGCCAAGAAAAAGTGTCTCTTCAACTACCAAGATGCCTTCATGGAGGCCAGTGAAGTGGTGATGTCCACTTCTTCCGCCACCAATTCTGTCTCCAGTGCCATCACCACTGTCCAGTCGAGTAATAATCACTTCCATGCTTCTAAATGACCCGTCATGAGTCTTAAGATTGAATTTTTACTTTCATTTGCTCATTTTCCTCTCTTCTTTTTTGTAGATGAAGTTTTCCATAATTTAGGTAAAGAGGACCATAGACATCCCACTCCTGTTGCTCCTAGGAATAGTCCCACCAGTCTCTCGTCTCTCCCCCCTCTCAGCGGATCCTCGCACCCTTCTTCCCCCAACACACACCTACCAAGTATAGGCACCCAGTCCTTCCCAAAGACTGTAAATCAAACTCCAGGCTTCATGGATGTCCATCAGGGTTTGTGCTTGTCATCTGGTGAGCAGCCCACCGCCCCTGTTGATGGTTTAGTCAGTGGTCCAAATAGCGTGTGCAGGTCAGTCCATCATCTATAGTATTGTTATGCCTTCATTAAGATGTTCCTGCTGTCCCACCGTCCAAAAAACATAGACAAGCTGTTGTAATTTCTATGCCATGTCAAGCTTTAAATATTTAATAAAGAAACTGGAATATGAGCTCCTTATACTCACAGTTTGCACGTTTTTCTCAGTGATCCAGACTGTGAGGGTCATCGCTGTGAAGGGAACGGAGGCTACGAGCATCAGCCATATGAAGGAGAGGAGAGCCAAGATGATGACAGCAGCTCGGAGCACAGTTCATCCACCTCCACCTCCACCAATCAGAAAGAAGGAAAGTACTGTGACTGCTGCTACTGTGAATTCTTCGGTCACGGAGGGGTATGGAAAAACTCTCACTTGGCTTTCATTATATATATATTATTAATATTATTTTGCATAATAACTTAATTTATAGTGTGCATAATATTTTGGTTGTCAGCTCATACTCATATTTCATATCTGTTGATATTTGATTATACAGTATACAATCCAGTTTTGGTTATTTAATTGTCTGGTCATTTCACTGTTTTTAAATTTAAATGATAAATTTATTTGTATTATTTGTCATCTAACACTCACTTAAAGTTGATCATTTCAAAATAACTATAATAAGTTAATTGTAATATTCAGGAAATCTCAAAATGAAAATAAATGTTTCATCCAATACATTATAATGAGGCCTACAGTCATTTAAAGAGTTGATTTTAGTTATTAGCGTTTATCTATTCTTGTGGAATTATGGATTTATTGGTCCTGAATTCCCTTCGTCATGCGCTTCTTACAGCCACCAGCCGTAACAATATTAATAAATAATATTGTTACGGCTGGTGGCTGTAAGAAGCGCATGACGAAGGGAATTCAGGACCAATAAATCCATAATTCCACAACAGAAAAATTGCTGAAGAATACCGTAAACACAACCACATTAATACTGACATTTACAATACTTGGCAAAGAACTAAGGAAAACTTAAATACATGGGAGTAATCAACGTGAAACAGAACAGGTGTGTGAAATCAGGGGGGTATGAAAACTAATTAAGAAATGGAAACTAAGTAGGAACACAGGAAAACAGGAACTGAGTGAAAACAAAACTAAAACAACATACAGGTGACGATAATAGTCCTACTGAGGAAGGGAGGGGGCTCTGGAGGATGATGAGGAACAGGTGAAGAGCAGGAGACAGATGTGCAGATGATGGTGGGAGCCAGGCGGGGACCCAGAGCACAGCCAAAGCCCATGGCGGAGTTGATGGAGGGTGGTGGAGGTTTGCTGTCGACAACAGGGGAATGACTGATGGAGACGAGTCATATGGAAGTGGAGCTGCTTGAAAGTCTGGGTCTTAGGCAGAGTAATGTCTAAGCGAGGGCAAGCCAGATGGATGAGGGAACACGGTGGAGCCTTAAGGACGCTTGGCTCTTGTGGTGCCAAGGGATGGAGGAGCTAAGCGAAGCTGACAGGTAGACGGGCTGGGATGGAGTGACTGGATCAGTGGCTTGAGGCGGAGCCAGGGGATCTTCTTGACCGTCCAGAGCTGGAGACCGGGAGACCTGAGGTGGATCCGCAGAGTGGAGTAAACCAGGGAGGTACTGATGAGCTGACGGGAGCCATCTGAGGTAGGGCCAATGGGCTGATTGGCTTTGGAAGAGGAGGCGAAAGAGGGAGGCTGCCTGGGATCTCTGGAGACAGGAGACTTAGAGCTGTGCGGAACCAGATGAGACACAAGACTTGGAGCTGGGCAGAACCAGTGAGGATGGGAGGATAAGGGAACTATCCTCTTCCAAATCCAAATAGCCACCAGAGATCAGCAGCAACTCCCCCTCAACAGTGGGATTGTGGGTGGGGTCTACATCCTTTCCCTCGATGTAGCAGGCTCACTCAACTAATCAGACTCGCAGTGGGGCTCGGGCTCTGGGGCGATGGTTAGCTTAGTCCTTTTCTCTGGTGCTGGCTCAGTCCTTTTCTTTGGCTCTGACTCATGCATCACAGCTGGCTCTGGGTCTGGAGTGGGGCTTATAATGTCCTCTGAGGCTGATGGTAAACGCTGCACCATTGTTCACCAGCACCCACTACACAAACGTGGCAAAGTTCCCCCAGGACTGACACCATGGAGGGGTGCTTTCATGCATTCATTCAAGCTGATGTAAAAGAAGACTGACTGAGAACGGTCAGAAAAGTTCGTGTGGCATGCCAGTTCTAAAAATCCTTGGGTGTGGTCCTCGAGAGATTGCTACTCCTGATCCAAACAGTGCAGCTGGACTCCTGGTATGCCTCAGCATTGTATCATCAACTCATTCATCCGACTTCTCCGTAATCCTCAGCAAAGTTTGACATTCAGTTGGACCAACTCATTCGGTTCTTTTTGAGTCCTCTGTAATCCACTGCAAACTTCGACAGTTGGTTGAACCGACTCATTTGGTTCTTTTTGGGTGCTTCTCAAAGCATCCTACCAAGGCGGCGTACATCTTAGTTCAATCTTTCAGAGGCTTCTAGGTTCGTCCTCTGCATTAAATGCTAGAATGAGACGGTCTAATAAGTTTACGTGGATACGACACTTGTGTTCCCACTCCCACCATCACGGCACAAATTCAGATATAACTTAATTTTGTAAAAATACTTTATTAATAATCTCTATATTATATAATGAATCACAGCCGTCTGCAGTCTCCTATTGGCTTACATTGTTGGCAGTTTAGTGTTAAGTGAGTAACTTACACATTAAAAAATGGAAACATCTACACTTTCGTGTGAGAAAATATTATTTTTGTCTTCCATTTCAAAATAAATTCAGGCAAGCTCAATACCTACTTGTTTTGTCAATTTATTGTTTTGAATTGGTATGTGTACATGGGATTGTAGGTGATTGTGTGGATTGCAAAGGATACATCCTATGTATACTTCAAATCCAGCTGGACGTGAAAGAAGACTGCCTTTCAAGGATCCTTCCGATTGAGATGACCTTCAGCAATTTGATGACTTGGCAGCTGAGATGTGCAGCCTTTGTAGTATGCAGCCTTTCTTTGAGATGCACCCTTTGAGTCAGCCTTGCTACTTCAGCTGTGCATCTTGCATCATCAACCAGAAACTAAAGTTCGATTAGTGAACCGATTCAACCGGTTACTTCCTGAGAACCTGCTCAAAAGAGCCATTCGTTCAAGAAACGAAAAATCACTAGTATGAAGTGCACAACGAAGGGAATTCAACAAACAACAATTCAACAAATACACAACAGAAAATCCCAGGAGATCACTGGATACTGAAAACAACCACGTTAATACTGGTGTTGACAATACAACACAAAGAACCAAGGAAAACTCATGGCTACATGGGGATTAATCGGCATGAAACCAAACAGATGTGTGGAAATAGGGACTGGAAACTAATTAAATGTGTAAATATGCTTGACTATTATTATGTTTTTTTTTCCTTAAAACATACAACCTCACACACTTCACAACACTTCAGGGCTTCACTGCTTGTGCGCTGTCTGTGTTGACTCAGCGTTTGAGTTCACCTCCGTGTTGCTTCCACACTGCTGACTGGACTGGATGGGGCGGAGTCACGTGACTATACACGCAGTAGTATGTTTTTAAGGGGACAGTCTTAACCGGAGTAAAAGAAATAACCGACATGGGAAAATTACGTCATTTAGAGGTTCTGAATTTTGATCTTTAATCGTCCAGCCCTAATGGAAAGTATAATTTCTTGTCACTTTTAACATTAACATAAAGCAGTCCCTACTCACAGATAGCCTTGTAAATATATCTCTACAATAGTACAGTAAAATTTCTACAAGTTGACAATTTTCTGCCCTTACCCACTGTACACATCAGAACAGCCAGCTCTATTTCAGTTATAATAAGTGACATTGAGGTGTTATCAGAGTATTTTATTCAGTGTGGTGTTCACATTTTTCTTTGGTGTTCACATGGTGTTCATACTGATGGATCAGTACATGCTCTTTTTTTCCCTGCACCCTAATTAATGGAATATGTGTGCAGTTGATGTTAAGCATTTACCATAGAAAGTGCTATGAGTAAATAAACTAACCAAACTCATGTTGTTTGTGGTTTGTAGCCTCCTGCCGCACCCACCAGTAGGAACTATGCAGAGATGCGGGAGAAGTTGCGACTCAGGCTGACAAAGCGGAAAGAGGAACAGCCTAAGAAGGAGGAATTGCTGCTGGAGAGGGACGGGGTGGAAGACCATCGCAAGGTAGAGGACCTGCTACAGTTCATTAACAGCGCAGACAACAAACCTGCCACCAGCTCCAAAGCAGCCAAACGTGCCCGCCACAAACAGAAGAAGGTAAACTTTTTTAATAAATCTGCAAAAATGTCAATATGGGGTGCTGTGTGTACATTGAGGGGGAAAAATGAACTTAAATGATTTTAGCAAATGACTGCAATATAACAAAGAGTGAGAAATTTAAGGTCTGAATACTTTCTGTACCCACTGTGTGTATATATATGTACATATATATATATATATATATATATATATATATATATATATATATATATATATATATATTTATTATTTGTATGTATGTGTGTCTCACAGAAGTACACCCCTCTCATTTTTGTAGATATTTTATTATGTCTTATCATGTGACGATAATGAATAAATGACACTTTCTTAAAATGTAAAGTAGTGAGTGTACAGCTTGTATAACAGTAAATTTGCTATCCCCTCAAAATAACTCAACACACAGCCATTAATGTCTATACCGCTGGCAACAAACATGAGTACACCCCTAAGTGAAAATGTCCAAATTGGGCCCAATTAGCCACTCTCTCTCCCTGGTGTCATGTGACTCGTTAGTGTTGAGAAGTCTCAGATGTGAATGGGGAGCAGGTGTGTTAAATTTGGTGTTATCGCTCTCACTTTCTCATACTGGTCACTGGAAGTTCAACATGGCACCTCATGGCAAAGAACTCTCTGAGGATCTGAAAAAAAGAATTGTTGCTCTACATAAAGATGGCATAGGCTATAAGAAGATTGCCAAAACCTCGAAACTGAGCTGCACCAGTTGAGTGCACATGCTCAGCCTCAGGTCTAGAGATTGTGTTTGGAAAATAAATGTATGAGTGCTGCCAGCTTTGCTACAGAGGTTGAAAGGTTGGGGGGTCAGCCTTTCAGTGGTCAGACCATACGCCACACACTGCATCAAATTGGTCTGCATGGCTTTCGTCCCAGAAGGAAGCCACTTCTAAAGATGATGCACAAGGAAGCCCGCAAATAGTTTGCTGCAGACAAGTAGACTAAGGACATGGATTACTGGAACCATGTCCTGTCGTCTGATGAGACCAAGATAAACTTATTGGGTCCAGATGGTGTTAAGAGTGTGTGGCGGCAACCAGGTGAGAGTAGAAAGACAAGTGTGTCTTGCCTACAGTCAAGCATTGTGCTGGGAGTGTCATGGTCTGGGGCTGCATGAGTACAGCCGGCACTGGGGAGCTACAGTTCATTGAGGGAACCAAACACTCCTCTAAGACGACATGGACTGGCTAAGCATGTCTCCGGACTTAAACCCTATTGAGCATCTGTGGGGCTTTCCGAAATGGAAGGTGGAGGAGCACAAGGTCCACCAGCTCTGTGATGTTGTCATGCAGGAGTGGAAGAGGACTCCAGCGGCAACCTGTGAAGCTCTGGTGCACTCCATGCCCAAGAGGGTTAAGGCAGTGCTGGAAAATAATGGTGACAACACAAAATATTGACACTTTGGGCCAAATTTGGACATTTTCTCTTTTGTGGCCAGCGGTTTAGACATTACTGGATGTTTGTTGTTATTTTGAGGGGACAGCAAATTTACAATGCTATACAAGCTGTACACTCACTACTTTACATTGTAGCAAAGTGTCATTTCTTCAGTGTTGTCACATTAAAAGATATAATAAAATATTTAGAAAAATGATCCCATGACTAGTGTATTTCATATGTGTATATGTAAGTGTGTGTGTGTATATTCATATATATTTATATATATTCACATATATTCATATATATATATGTGGGGGGTGTCATGAGATTAAATGCCTTGGGTTTTGTTTGGGTGCAGCTGGAAGAAAAAGCCCGTCTAGAGGCAGAGGCTCGGGAACTAGAGGTGCAGCAGCAACTTCTAAAGGAACAGAGAAGGCAGCAGCAGGAAGAGGAGGCAGCACTGAAGCAGGAGCTGCTCCGTCTACAGGAAATGCAGCATTTACGGGCATCTAAGAAAAAAAAGAAAGACAATAAATCCAAGGAGGTGACCAAGTCTGAAAATCCTTCTCTCGTTCCAACAACCAACAACCCTCAGCCTCTACAGCAAACAGCACAGAGCGTTTTAGAAAAGAACATGCAGAATGGCAAAACACAGCTACTGCACAGTCTCATTCGTCTCGGTCATAAGGAGCCTCGTCTAGAACCTGAATCACCTACCGATGGGAAGAACGGCCTATCGCAACAGCCAAGCCCAAAGACTTGCAAAGAGAGATCTTTAGAGTCTCCTGCCCTCCAGAATGGCACTTCCTCCCACCCAGAGTCCTCCCATACCAAGGTCAAACCCAAACAGCAAATAAATGGCTCAAAAACCAACGGTGAGGCCACAAAGAGGCCAGCAGAGACCTCCAAAGCTCCAGAGCCTCCCAAAGCTGGGAATATGGCCAGCCCTCAAACTGACGCCAAAGCCAAGCAGAGAGCTTCAGAGGAGTCAGTGACCGAGATCAAGAGGGAAGAGAGGACTAATTGGAAAAAGCCACAAAATGGAGGGAAAGATGAGAGGAACTCTCCCGTTATCGAATCTGCAGCTTTAGACCCTCCTCAGCAGAATGGCAAAGTCCCAAACAACGAGTCCCCTCAGCCCAAAAGCAAAGCCAAGAAAAATAAGAAGAAAAAAGCGGACAAGATGAATAATTCAATAGGTGAGTATTTTGAACCGCCAAATTGTCTTAAGATAAATGTTAAAAAGAATATTTTACAATTTGTCTACTTCTCTTATTGTCCGACAGATGATGTTTTTCTGCCCAAAGACATTGATTTGGACAGCGTAGACATGGATGAGACCGAACGTGAGGTGGAATATTTCAAAAGGTACCATTTGGTAGTACTCGGTAATATCGTGAAGTGCGGGGTCACATTAGCGAAATTTCACATGCAAACACAGGTCCGATCACGATAGCTCTGCTTACACTGTAGACACTTGCGAACCAGGCAGCTTTCTGTTGGTCAATGCAGCTAATTCACGTGACCAGCTTGAACAGGAGCAAAATCTGCATTGGGAAGTCAAGCAAAACTCCCTATCATGCAGATTCTAGTTGGAATGCCTGGGTTTTGCCATTTGGAATTTCACAAAACAATGGTAAATGTGACCTCACCTTCACGCTGGCATTCATGACCTTTTGTTTCCCAATGAATTTATTCTTCACCCTTTTTGCAGGTTCTGCTTGGACTCTGCGCGACAGACGAGGCAGAGGTTGTCCATCAACTGGTCCAATTTTAGCTTGAAGAAGGCCACGTTTGCTGCCCACTAATGGGTCTTCCTTTTAAGAGACAATGGCAGGAATCGATAAGCGTTCCTCTGGTTTCTTCTCTCTCCCACGTTTCTACAGACTCACTGCTGACCCCAGTGCTGCTATGCTTCAACTGCTCCTCTGATCTACATTATCCATGCCGCCTTGCCTTGTCCTTGTTGCTCTGGATTCCGCAAAGAACCCAAAACGGGCTTATATTCCTGCAGTACTTCTGGAGAGAAAAAAAGAGCAAAGTCGAAAAACAACTCCAAAATGCTACTCTATAAGTTTATCCCTATTATTTTGGTTTCCCTTTTCTTCTTTTGAAAAGCGTGTGTGCGTTTTGTCAGTGAGTGGGCCATTTCCCTTAAGTCTGTGTGTCATGTTCTGGGTTTTCTCTGGCTTTATGTACATTTGGACGAAGGCACTGCAAAAGACATGCTTAAAGAAAAAAAAAATATGAATATGAATATGAAAAAAAAGTCTTTTATTCAAATCAACTGTGGCTTTGCTCACCTTTGCACCTAGCACTGCACTTCCTCACAACTCGTCAAGAGAATCGGACTGGTCAGCTTCACGTCATTGTCCCCCATCTCTCCCTTTATCAGGAGAACTGCTAATACTTGACAATGTTCACATCGGTTTTTCAGTTCCATTTGAAATTGTTCAGTGTAACGACTGTGTTAAAGTTACCGTTTTCTTTTCTTTTCTTTTCTTTTCTTTTCTTCTTTTTTTTTCCAACTTGTACCAAGCTTGTATCAGAATACTTTCAGAATTGAATCGAAAAGAACAATACTCACACTATCAATCTGTTATAGAGTGTATATTGTATTAACACTGAAGCCGGACTGGCTACTTTTTAACATATTGTTAAGTAATATTAAAATCTTGTCTTTCTTTTTGAAAGATGGAATACAGTAGAGTGGCAGGACATTTCTGTGTCAGTTGTCTTTTTTTCCATATGCATCTTGTAACACTTACCAAATTCCTAACCTTATCCAATGAAGGGGAAATACAGAGCTGACTACAGATCAACATGAAAGGAGCAACCCAACACCCCTAATTTGCATGACTTGGCACCTTGTGACGGGGTCCGTCCCCGTCGTTTTGGTAAGAACGAATGCTTGTGAAACACCACAACCATTTTCACTCAGTGTTTACGGTTTTACACTGGCTGCATCTTCATACTTGAGCAATAATAACAGTGCTAATAATAGCTATCCAAACATTTTGGATAATTTGCTCAATTTGTGGTGAAGGTTTATTTTACTTTGTTTTCTTTCCTCTTACCTTATTACCAGGGTGTGGCAGGTCCCGGTTCAGGCTGGTGTTTTCACTAATCGGTAAAACCATCTTTTCCAGTCCAATCAATGAGCATTATTGGGTGCAGTTTACGCAATATTAATGTCTCTGCTAAGAGGTAAGTGTACGTTTAAGATGAAAATAAAGTATTTCAGATTTTATCGTTCAACTAAGCGTGCCATACTGAATATATATTGAGATAAAGGCGGTATTTATCCTGGCTGCCGTCTTCATTTTTCTGAATTGCCGTCAAATTCATAAGAAAAAAGCATGGGGAAAAACTCCCGCCATTCCATGAAGGGTGTGTGTTAAAGTCAACCTACAATTAAAATGGACTTTCCAAATGTTTCTTGTGTTTTTGTTCATGATTCTCCATTTCACGTTATTTCAAAGGGAAAAAAAAATGGTCAGACATAATTCATCATTCATCAAATATAATAATTTGGTTGTTTCTTTTTCTTTCAATTGATTCTAAAACTATCATTATCTGTCAGAAAGGCCTCCAAAGGTGAATCAAGTTGAGCTCGAATGATACAATATGAAGTTTATCTGACAACTGCAAAACGGTTCATTTGAGCTAAACTTTGCCTGATACATTTTAGTGACCCCGTTCTTGGAGCTCTGAAATAAACATTGAGATTGAACAATTTTAATATAAAAATTAAAAATAATAAATTTGTTAATAGTGAGTGATCAGAAGTTTGATTTAGCTCTGTGTTGCAAGTGACAGCGTTTAGAAGTAAGTATTCGTGTGGTTTTAGCTTTCACTTCAAAAGTGCAACAAAAAGTGTGATTACCTCATTCTTCAAAAAATGTATTGGAATCACATTTGAAAATGGGAGGGGGTTATATTTTTAATCTTCGAAACCACTTGACAGACTATTTCTAAACTTACGACTCCCACAGAGAGGGAACTTTTGTTACTATCCGTCATCATCAAACTTTGTTTTATGTAGGGCTTTTTTTTTTTTCTTCACTTCCTGCCAAAAAAACTTTTTCGCTGTGGTGGAACGCCTACCTCCTTTTAGCTTGTAACAAAGGCGCAGATATAACAGGTTAGAGAAACTGTTGCTTGTCTTGTTCTGGAAGAGATGATCTCATTTTAGTAATTGATAATATTTTTAAACATTTTTATACCATCATGCCATTCTAAATGGCAAGTATAAAATTACTGCCTGGTTTATCTATAAACCAAACCAGGCACTAATTTTATGCTTGACATTTAGAATGGCATGATGGTATAAAAATGTTTAAAAATATTAACAATTAATAAAATGAGATGAGCATAACCAATGTCCGTCACACATTCAGATTGATATCAAGAAGATTTTTTTTTTTTTTTTTTTTTTATATATTTCTTCTCTAACATTTAGATATTTAGCTAGGTTAGCTGATTAAAAGTCCAAAAATATTGCCGTCGGTTCATGCTGCCGTTAACACTTTCTGACAAGCAGATGTGATGAGACCTGTTTGTTCATGTGAGATTTGGCATAAAGCCTATATAATAAGGATGTTATGTTATAGTATAAATGCACAATTCAAAAGATTGGGGTTAAGGACATTTTTTATTTTTTATTTTTTTTTCCAGCAAGGTTGCATTAAATGTACAAGGTGACCGTAAAGACTTGATTTACATTTTACATCTACATTTTTAAACTGTAATCATATTTTACAATATTACTCTGTTTACTGTATTTTACCATATAAATGCATACTCGGTGAGCATAAGAGACAAATTGTAAACTAAACAAAGTTTTGGTATAAGTAATCTAGAACTTAAACGTTATGTAAAAATATATAGTAAAATAATTCACTTCATTAAAATACATTTATTCACATAATTTAAAAAAAAATCAACACGTGTTTGGCTGGGAAATCAGAGAATGAATGATGGGAGATTTTGCAAGTCTCCCCAGTTTTAGTCACCCGTGATGCAATGCTGGAGTTACCTCATTTATGTCAAATCTTTTTAGTAAGACATTTCTGGTAGAGCCCAGATTCGCTTTGTACTTTCAACATGAAGTTATTTTGACTTAATGAGAAGAACAACTACACAAGATGACTGCGTGCATATCAATACACAGCTTATCTTTTCTCTCACACGAAAAAATAACAAGAAAATTCTGGGCATTTGGGAATTAAAATTTCACTTGAGTACTAGATCCTAGTACATTCCCTAGTACACATATTCATCCGAATATATCAACAACACTGTTCTTTATCCTGTCTTGACAGAGCCTGGAATCAGTCTTCCAAAGAGAGACTTGGACAATAAAAGGGTCAGAAAGAGAGCGAGAGCTGAGTTTATTAAAGAGGAATCAAAGATCGCAGATGAGATAGTATAGTTTGTAATCGCTCGTGAAGATCTTTTCATTCAGGATGGCCCAGAGCTGAGGAGAAACAGAGAGCTCAAGAGGGAAAACCCCTATCGTTCCACATACTGGAATTGACAATAGAGTTCTGATCGCTCTTATCTAAAAAAACAACACAGCAGGCCATTTAACATTCTGTTAAATAAGGTGCTGATCTTTCAAACGAGCGATGCAGTTAGCCAGTGCTCGGGAATTCCCTGCTTTAAAGATTAAAGGCCATATTTATCTGTTTTGGCATAGCATTTGGCAAAGTTTTCCCAGCCAGAAAAGCATAGCAGGTAAAGTCGAAGATAATAACGGGTATACCATAGGCTACTTGTTGCAGTGTGGGATTCCCGATGAGGAGTTTTGAATCTCAGTTCTGGAGCTAATTGTGAAATTTTTTTACTGTAAAAGTCATGTGCCCATGTGACCTAATTATTTCCACTTTCTGAAGGTGGATTGTGGTGTGTGTGTGTGCTTTTCTGCAATAGATGTGGAGGCCTCACATTATTATTGTAGGTGTGTATGAAGTTTGTGTGGAGGTGGGGAATCCCTTCCAGCCTACCTTTCACTTCTCCAAGGAAAAAGGTTTCATGAAAGAACAAACCTACAGCTGGTTCTACACATCCATCACTTCAGCTTTTAGCTAATCTCTAGTTACGTTCTTCTCAGTTTTTTCAATGACTCTGCAACTAATTACTCTGGTAGAAAAATGAAACTTTTTAATGCAGAACTGCTGCAGCCACAAGCATCTTGGGGCGACGTCATTTCGAGAGTGGTGACTTGACTGAAGTAGAGAGCATGAAACTCCTGCTGGAGTTTTCCCTCCTACCCCCGTGGCAGCTAGCTAGGGCCTTGCGTCTGACCTCATCAAGGGTTTATTGACTCAGGCGACCATGATGCTCCTTTACATGTCTGACGTGATCTAGCTGAATATGGGCTTGCACAGATGACTGGTTTTCCCAGATATAACACACACAAATGACTAGGGAGCCATTTAGGAGGAAAATTACTTTTTGAGTTGACAGTTCATAGAATTGCTCGTCAGAAACCATCCGGTTAATGCTGTCGCTTTAGTAATGCTAATTGTATTTGAATAATATATATATATATATATATATATATATATATATATATATAAATGTCACTCTGACACTTATGGTTGCAACATGGCGCCCACCTAACAGTTTTACTTCTAAACGGTTTCAATTTGACCTTGCTATGCTTAACAATGAACAATTATATTTTTAGAATACCACTTATTACAACATGATTCTGTTGTTAGGGTTAGTAATGGTTTCTGGTACCTTTTCATTCAGAAAAAAAGTGTTTTTCTGATCAAGTGAGTCTGAATAGAACAGTTTTGATAAACAAATCTTTTTAAAAGACTTTGTGACTGGTGCTGTGGTACTGTGCTGAAGATGAAATTTGAGTCACATGCACCATAGCGCATTCTTAATGTATTGGCCTACTTTGGGTCATTTGTTCGCAATTGCGAGCAGGAAATATTTGCGAGTTCTAAAGATGTAACGGAGTGCTGCTGTGATGGTGGATTTTTGTTGGCCAAACTGTAAATTAAAAATCACCTTGGTTCCCTAGAAAGAAACCCAATAGGATTTTCCATTGGCCTTTGGGATTATTGCATAAAATAGCCTCTGTGACCAATAGAGGTTTATGATTCTTGCATGAATTTTGAAGCCTAAATACAATTTACTAGAAGTAAAACGCTAAATGTTGGCTATAAACAAACTACACCATGGTCACATGACTGCAATTTTGCCACCATTAGTCTTCGGACAACTCTTTAAATCTTTATAAAAAAAAAAAAAATTGCAAAAACGCAATCCTAAAAACAGTGAGGTTATAAAAGTTGACTAGTGAGTAGATGAGTTAAAAGTCCCTGACAACCTCTGAGGTCACATTTAGCCACTTGTTCGCAACTGCCTTTTTCAAGACAAGCACATGGTATTTTATGTTGTACAGTAAAATCTAAAAAAATATTTTGAGCTTGTGTTAACCAATGATGGAAATGTTAAAAATAATTCTGAACATTTGAGTTTTAGCCTACAAAAATACATCATGCCTGTAGCACTCTATTAACTAATGCCATCAGATATATATAACAAATCACACAAGGCTTTCCAGTGTGTTAACAGTGGCAAATGCAGCCCATTTTAATTTATTGCATTTTGGTCAGTCTGAATCACTTCACAGTGGCTTGGATAATGTGTTACTGGCCTCTTAAATCTGCGGCTGTGGTTCATCTACGGTACTAAAAGTACAAAATGTGTAATATAACTTTTATTAGACAATAGTCATTTGATTCAGGGAATATGCATTTGATAAGAAATATTAGTTATACAGGCACTAGCCTTGTTTGGTCCCATTGCCTCCTCCCCTTTAAATAGCCAGTCCCACTATATCCCCTCTACCCGACAGTCACCTACTTCTCTTCTGTGCTATTCACTTCCAGGCCTCAGGACAGCTGAGAATTTACTGCAGTTATAGCCTGTCCATTCAGTTGCGCGCTTGGGAAGGGGCTTTCCACCAGTTGTGCACATACACAAACTCTTTCAAATCCCATGGGACTTGAGTTTAATGCTTTATGACACACTATGCCCCATGATCTTAACAGCATGATCACAACAGTGTCTGGTTTCCCATATCTTACTAATAATTACCTTTGACAGTACAAATACACTCACAGACACAAACAAGGTTACACACGGTTTAGAAAAGGATCCTCAAGCAAATAATTTATTATAAAAATAAATCATCTTATAGTCTTGACATTGCTTTAGTTGACTCACATTTCTGTTTTACTTTGCCATCCCTGCATTGATTTCTTATTTTTGAAATAAGAACTTTTGTTTTAATAACTTTTGTTGTTAGTGCCTTTAAACCCTGTGAAAGTGTGCTGCAATACGAGGCCATTTTGTCAGACGCCGCAACTGAGACGTGTTCACGTCTCAATTTACCAGGATGTAGGGAACTTCCTCTCTTACTTAAAACTAGAATGTTTTTAACTGCAGAGGGGGGATCAAATGGCAAGTACCTCACAGTCAAAAGGTGCCTCGAAGTCTCAAAGTAATGAAATGTTATACGTCAGAACCATATAACATTTATAGTCCGAAACTTACGTTTGATATACATATATATGAATCAAATAGCCAAATATCAAAAGATTATTAATAGTGTGTGCTGTTGCTCTATATTTGATAAAATTAAATGATTTAAAATTTAAGCTCAAGGCGAATAATAACAATAATATACTAACAAATAAACAGAAAATGAAATATAGAAACATTACAATATATTTTACAAATAGCACCATGACAAAAATTATGAATGAAGAAGCTTATGTATTAAATATAAATGAATATGTACTTTATCATCTGTATTTGGAAATAAAAAAATAGCAAAAAGTGCAAACCAGCTGATAAAGAGAATACATATCAGTGAGGTATATGATACCAAAGTTTACGATCCATCTGAATTATACACGGATCTGCAATACAGCATTAAGCAAAATTTGATTGAATCTCGTACCATGCTTGACACCAAAGAAATGGCAAAACCCAGTGACTTATTCAATCTCAAACATTTGTGG
Organism: Opsariichthys bidens; assembly: GCA_037194245.1. Classification (NCBI taxonomy): domain Eukaryota; kingdom Metazoa; phylum Chordata; class Actinopteri; order Cypriniformes; family Xenocyprididae; genus Opsariichthys; species Opsariichthys bidens. The sequence continues at coordinate 16,783,239 of CM074292.1, read as the reverse complement.
TTTATAACTTTTCATAACCCAACCATCTGCATTCTATGACTGCCATGTGAGTAAGCCTTTGAACTGGAAATGACCGACCCAAAGTCATATCCTGAGTCCTATGCCACAAGCAACCTTCTTAACACCAACCAAGTCCCCAATCGAAAAGCCAAACCTAAAGAAAAAAAAAAAGCTCTTCCTTCGACTCCATCCTGTTTAAACGTGTGCCTGCCTTCATCAACACCCTGTCACACATCCCATAGTCTGCGAGCTTGTAGTGATTTTGTCCTCAGTGCTTTCTGTGCCCTGTGAAAAGTCAGTGAGGTGAGAGACTCACAGCTTGGCACACTCGTCCCAGTGGTTTAGGTATTCGGCCGCGTGCTCATCGTCGTATGTCGTGAGACACCGAGGGCACTGCAGTTCAGCGGCTCCCTGCGGTGCAGTGTTACTGATAGTCCTCTTTGAGCTTGTTTCTGGGGGACTGTTCCTTAGTGGTTCGGCAGTGTCCGTCTGTCGGTGGGAAACTTTCTTAAGGCCCATGTGAAGTCGGCGTGACGATGAGGCTTCTTGGACACTCTGCGTGATGAAGAAATAATGCATGCTATTAGAAGGAAATGGCCTTTGGATATTTAAAACTCATGCTGGTTGGTTTATTTAGTAGTATGACAAAGAATAAAGAAAAATATTCAACATTAGCGTTGAATGAAAATTCATTAACATTATAAATCTTACTGTGAACAAATTATCCATGTATGTTGAATGTTTTTTTTTATCTAATGTTTAACCAAAAAGTCTTTCTATGACGTGTGCTGGACTTAGTCTGATTAAACCCGCGTTAATTGTTTTGTCAAATATTATTATTTACTCGTAAATGTCATTCGTTTTTTGGGTAGTCGCACCATATGACATCTTACAACCTGAACTAACTTTGTCATAAAAAATTTCAAGAATTTTATTCTTTTAATAGGGCTTTTTAAATGATACTTGCCTGTGTGCGTATTTGCAGTTGAAGTCGCCCAACTTCGTCTTGAAGGTCCAGGATTTTACCCTGAGCCCTCTCTCGGTCTGCCCTCTCCGATTTGAAGTCCTCAATATAGGCCTGAACCTGTGAGAGAACAAGGACTCGGTTTACGGGCAGCAAACCAAACAAAACTACTTCTCATATTTGCTGTAACAAAAATACAATGACTTCCGGTTTAAAGGGAATTCAGATTCTGCTAATCAAAATGATAAAGACCTGCTGCTCAAGCATCTGAATGCGCTCCTGGTCTCTTCTTATATTGTCATCCCTCTCTCTGATGAGTCTCTCACACTCCATCATCTTGTCCTGCAGGAGGCCATTGAGCCGCGTGATCTCCTGCTGGAACAAAGCCTTGCTGCCCGCAGACTGAGTTTGCGTCAAGGTCGGACCTGCCGATGCCAGACCGTTTGACTCTTTCAACTTTTGACACAAACCCCTCACGTACTCCTCTCTACTGGAGTCATACTTCTGCCACTTTGAGTTTAAACTTTCCACCTGAGATGGAACAAAAACATGTATTTATGATGAGAACAGAGAAAAACTTACATGACATTTTCCAAGAATATTTTACATTGTTTCTTTCCGTAAAAGGTAGTGTCATTTTCTACATATGACAGGGTAAAACAAATGTCAAAGATCATGTGATCCTTACATAGGCAACTCTTTTTTTAAGCTGATCATTCTCCTCTTCTAACTTGTTGATGATGACATTTAGATGGGGAACTTCAGGGGAATCTGTTGCCTTCAGAAGATACGAAAAAGCAAGTTGAAATATAATTGTTAAACAGCAATTTCTAAGTTGGTCCAGATGTTGTGGAATGCTGATAGTTTCCCCAACGCACCTCATTAACTTCAGCTCTCTGATCTGTCATGGCTGTCTTGCTTTTCTCTTTCTCTATGCGCCCCAAAAGCTCCTGGCACACCTGCACGGTGGCCCCCAGTTGAACCCTCAAATGATCAGCTTCTTCAGCGAGAGAGTTGCAAAGGACAGCCCTCGTGGCCTGTGTCCGATCCCTTTCGGCCAAGGTGGTGCGCAGCTGCTGGATCTCCCGTTCTTTCTCCTGCTCGGGCCTTTCCCTGATGTCCTTCAGCTCCTGATCCTTCTCCTTCAACTTTCCTTGCAATCGTTGAATCTCCTATAACAAGCAAACAGTCAGGAGACGCTTCCATACCAGTTTTCTGACAGTTCAGGTGAACGTGAACAACAAACACACTTGTTTCGCCATAGCTCAAAGCATATACTGTGACGTATCCAAATACTCTCAAAGGCGAACAAATGGTACAAATCTGCTGGAAAAAAAAACCCCACCTTAAACCATGAAACACTGATTCGCTGGTCAGACCAGTCTGTTTTAGAGGATCTTGGGCACTTTTCAATTGATCGCTTTGAGACCATCTTAAACCACCTAAGACCAGCAACCCATTGAAGGCTGTATTAAACAGTTATTTATTTATTTATGTTTTTGTTTTTTGACTAAGGAATTCAAGAAGATATTCAGTAATATTTACAGTGATTTAGGGTTGTTGGTATTAAAAAAAAAAATAATAATAATAATAAAAAAAATAAAATAAAAACAATAGCCAATGTCATGTTGTAAATGATTGCATAGGAGAGGAAGGAACACAAGTGAAAAACGTGTTATAACTTACTGTTTTACTGGTTTCCAATATCTGGGCCGTGTCTGCCTCTGATTCCTTGAGTTTTTGCTTTAATTTGCAAATTTCCTTACACAAACTCTCGATTAGAGATTTCGACGGCCCTACTATATAAGGTTCTTCTCCCTCAATGACCACGGTTTTCTCATACTTTCCCAGTCTTGCCTTTAAATCAGCGATAATTCCGTCTTTGGATGTAACCAAGTGATTTAAACGAGCAATTTCTTGTTGTGTTTCGTGGTAAAATGTGTTGAGTGTAGAGCAGCTGCGCAGCTTCGCCCTCAGCGCCTCGTTCTCCCGCTTCATCTCATCCATGCTGAACATTCGGCTCGCGCATTAAAACGAGTACATAAAGTACGAATTTCCCATATATTGTACAGGTTTGAGTGTCATAGACTTACATGCGTCTGCTGTAGACCAAAAGCAGAAAGCTTCAGCCTGTGTGAGAACCTCACTCAATTTCGAAATTATCTTATGAAGAGGGGATTTCCTTGCGGGGACTTCCCCATCTCAAATTGGTATATATTTTTTTTCTTCTCGTACTTCACATAAAACAACGAAAAATAGTTGGGTACCAGCCCTTATTTTGACATTAAAAGAAGTTAACTGTGGAGTTGTGTGTGATTTATCTGTGGTTTTAGACTGTTTTGTTTTTAGAAACGGTTGCCTCTCTCGGTGCGATATCAGGTTTTGAGAGATGGCAGTTGACGCCGCCTGGTGCGCGTGCACGAGAAATGCGCGCTACCCTTCCTGTTCGCTGCCAGTGACGCGAGGCGAAACTGGTGAAGACGGCTTCCTTGATTATAGGGACGTCTTAGTGTATTGCTTCGCCAACGGACAGTGTAAGGACGGGGTGTAAGTGGACTTTAACACGCACGCTTTAATCATATAAAGGCCATTTGCGTCCACGCGTAGAGCGTGTGAAGGGAGCTGCCTGTTGAACTTGGCATGGTGGCAAAGCTTTCAGATGAACTGAAGGCATGTGAAGACAGAGCGCGTCTCAACCAACTCTCTAGTTCAGTAGAAAGGACACTGATAAGGGAGTCGGCCACATTCCTTTACACCATATACTGATTCACGACCTAGGAAGCTGATTGAGACGCACGGTATGTGAAGCTTCTGTACCGAAGAAGGCGCCATGAATCAGATGAAAGTAGGGGAAAGTAAAACATTTTTTTAAAGGGACAGTCCACCCAAAAATGAAGGCTCTGTCATAGGCTACTCACCCTCATGTCGTTGCATGTAGTTTTTTTTTTTTTTTTTTTTTTTTGTTCACTTTCAATCGAAAAATACTCCAAGCTTTACTCACCCTCAAGCCATCCTAGGTGTAAATGACTTTCTTATTGTCTCTGATAAAGACAATCTGAGAAATATTAATAAATGTCCTGACAAAGCCGAGCTTTATAATGGCAGTAATGTGCCACCAAACGAGTATGAGCTGTAAAAAGTGTCTGCATCCACATCCATCCATCTGAAATATATTCCACGTGGCTTAATAAAGGCCTTCTGACGTGACACCAGTTCCGTTTGTTTTCCATAGTTTGAATACGGAAGATGGTCTGCCGGAAGCTACATATTTTATTTTATAACTTGTTAATTATGGCTTTTTTTTTTCTTTTTTTAACTCAAATGCATCACTTTTCTTCAGAAGACCTTTATTAACCCTTTCCGAGCCGTTTGGAAAATATTTATGATGGATGGAGACACTTTCTTCAGCTCATACTCGCTCGGTAGCGCATTACTGCCATTATAAAACTTGGATGCATCAGGGTATTTTCTCCAATTGTCTCGTCAGAAACAAGAATGTCATAGACACCTAGGATGGCTTGAGGGAGTGAGAGCTTTACCAAAGTAAAGCTTGGGGTAATTTTCATTTGAAAGTGAACTAATCCTTCAACAACGGAAGTCAATGGGAAGCCAAAACTGTTACCAAAATAACATTTTCAAAATATCTTATAATTTAAACAAATAATAAAAAAAAAAATTAGACAAATTTGGGATGAGTTGAGGGTGAGTAAATGGTGACAGAATTTTCATGTTTGGGTGGACTATCACTTTAAGTACCATTTCAGGAACATTGGCCTGCACCTGGGGTGCCCAATTCTGTTCCTGGACACCTACAGTTAAACTCCAGCTCCGATCAAACACAACAGAACTTGATTTATTACTGACAGTCGTGTTGAATTAGTATTTGATCTGACCTCCTGTAGGTAGGTAGATCACTGGCACCCCTGGTCTATAGTGAAAAAATAATGTTCTGCTGATTTTAAAAGTACATTTAAATGTACATATTGCATGACTTCCCAGTTAAGATTGTGGACTTTTTCTACTTACTGGAAACTATCATTACGCAGGATCAAAAACATCAACTTTGTGATTTAAAAAAGCTCACGATCTTCTTGCGGCATTTGAGGAAGTTTAACCCACCGAAGACAATGATGGTGCACTTTTTTTTTAATATATACTACCATCATTGAGTCGATACAAACCTCCTCTGTCACCATCTGGTATGCTGCTGCCACTGCCAAGGATGAAAGCAGACTGCATTGTGTTACTCACTCTGTTGAGAAGGTTGTAGAAGGCTGTAGTTTGGCTGTGTTCACTACTCACTGCTGTGTGTGTGCACTTGGGATGGGTTAAATGCAGAGCACCAATTTCGAGTATGGGTCACCACACTTGACAATACGTCACGACTTTCACTTTTTTCACTTTCATGATCTGTACACTTCAAGGACTCTGAGGAGGGCAGTTAAGATTGTGGCCGATCATTCTCACCCTGGCATAAACTTTTTGAGTTTCAGAAGAATGCAGTCTATAAAGACAAAAACCTCACGCCACTAAAGGTTTTTTTTTCTTTTCTTTTTTCCCTTCTTCAAGCTGCTCTATACTTGGACTGTAAGCTGCGCTTTCACCAAATTTTAAATGGTGTATTTTTTAACATAGGTCTATTTATTTATTAATCGATTGTTATTTAGTGGTGTAAAATGAGTGCTGATATTCAGCATGCAAATTTCTGACGTATTGAGAACATGCAAAACGAGTGACATCATTGTAAATTTTCGCTGATTTGTCAAACTGACCGAGTTACAACTGACTCACATTCTCTTAAATGCATTGCATCAAGATTTCCTGCTTTATATCCTTCCAACTGTTTTCTAACTGTAAAAGGAAAATCCCATTTGAAAATATTACTTTGGATTTTCTTTCAAAATTCTTTACTCCAATTATATGTATAGTTTTTATATATATATATATATACACACATGATACACTGTAGTCTCTTAAAAAAAAAAAAAAAATCCCATTATTTAAAGGTTTCATCTTGGACCATCCCTCCTTGTCATAATGGATAATGCCTACCATTATCTTGGATCACATTATGCCAATTGTCTAGACAATGAAAGCCAATGGTGCTTAGTCTGTTATCTGAAGACTGAACCATAAAACAGTAATTTTAATTATATAGTAATTAACAAACTTACAATGTCTAAACCCTCATTCTCAGCATAAGGGATCTTTATCCCTTTGCCAAAAGCAGCACACATGAAACAGCAGAAAGTCCCGCTTCGTGTGTAATGTTTGTGAGTTCATGGTGTTCTGCCCAGGAAACCCCCACCTCAGTTCTTTAAAGTTTGCCACCATCTTGTGGTATCAAAACAGCAATGACATGAGTTTGACAGATATGATATATTACTTGTATATATAAATCAATCACACACACATAATTGTTGCAATATTCCATACTGCTCCTTCATAGATTGATGTTACACAACAGTCGTTTCAGCTCTCCATACACATTTTATTGTTTAGGCATGCTTTTGAAAAGGTATGAACTAAATCTGTGAAATTATAGGCAATGAAGTTGGTAATTACTCGCGGATTGCGTTAGGAGAACCCTTTCATTTTAGGAATGTGGAGGTGCTTGAGTTTGCACTTTTTTTAGTGTGAAGAATTCCTGGGGAAAAACAGCACTCGTGCAAACCACGGCTTTCATTTTCTGTACTTGATTTATTTGAAAATGGTTAATACCAGCAGTAAAATAAATGTTTACAAAATCTATAAATATATATATTTTAAAAAACAATACGGCACACAATTCAGTAACACTTTACAATAAGCTTTCATTTCATTAACATTAGTATGAGTTAACATGAAATAACAACAAACAATACTTCTAAAGCATTTATTAATGTTAATCTCAACATTTACTAATACATTTTTAAAATGGTTAATGCACTGTCGATGAACACTTTGTTAATTAACATTAATAAAGCTTAATAAATACTTTCAGAGAATATTGCTCATTTATAGTTCATGTTAGTTAACACATTGACTAATGGTAACAAATGAGACTTTATTGTAAAGTGTTAACAATAGGGTAGAGTATAAAAACGAAATCTCAATATATTTTTCATTTTAACTTAAGAAGGATGTAGACTGAGGTTCCAAAAAAACATTATTAACAATTATTTAATAGTTTATATTAATATCATTCCTCACATACCCTCCTTCAAACATTTTCCTTAGAGAACATTCCCATTTTAATATGTTCCTGGGATTTCCACTTGCAGATATCAGAGCATTGAGTCATAAGATTATGTCTTAAACTGCTGCTAGGGCTCAGTGACATCAGGCATTAGGAAGCCATTGAAAGGATCGGTTGCCCCATCATCGCCGATATCCTGAGGAAAGTCTTCCTCGCTGTCACATTCTTGGCTGTCAGCCCCGGGAAGGCACTCAGTTGAGCGACTTTCGCTATCCTCTGCACTGTTTTTGGACTCTGTGCTTTCACTGCTGCTACTGCTGCTGCTGCTACTGCTGTTGCTCGTGATATACTCAGTCCCTTCAACACTGTGTTCAGTGCTTTCACTCGTGTCGGCACCGTTATCCTCTTCCTTTGTGTTCAGAGCGACCTTTTCCTGGCTTTCACTCGATTCACTGCTTTCACTCTTTTTTGATGCATCGCGGCTGGATTTGATGTAATTCTCATCTGGTTGGCCGGTCGCTTGCACTTTGCCATTGTTGTTCATATGGACCCATTTGAGGGTGTAGATCCAGCCCTGTGTGAACGGATCATGATGGTCATTATTCTAGCGTAACCACACATTTTGTATGATGCATGTAACATTCGATGTTCCTTACCCTACGAACATTCTCTTTGCTGCTTTGAGTGTTATCTGATGTCAGTGAAGTCTCGCTTTTTCCATTCTAGATAAGCGTAGATGAGACATGGTATAAACAGAGAATCCATTTCTGTGCAATGAATGGGTGTTGGAGCTATGCAAACTAACTTACCAGACTTTCCACAGAATGGCTTTCGCTCTCTTTAGAGATCTTGAAGCAAAATGTGTAAAAAACATGGGCATTTTCAGTCATCTGTTTTGTGGTTTTGTAAATTGGTGAAAGTATGTTAATAATTATTAGAATTTATTGACAGTAATTATTAGTTATACCGGTTCATCCGAGTCAGATTCAAGCGATTCCGAGCTCTGTCAAAAAAAAAGAGAGAAATTGAAGTGAGTCTATAACCTTATCAAAAATATAGTCATTCAATTTGTTGACGTAATAGTATTTGCACTTACATTGCTGTCAGAGGCATTTTCCTTGGACCTCTGTAAAATAAATACATTTATTTTTATATTAACTAAAATTGCTTGACCTCTAATGCACAGAGTATTACAAATCCAAATCAAAACATATCCTTCATTTTTTTTTTTCCCCCCTGGTTTTTCCCAGCAGAAAATTTGCATTGCATACATTTGGATATTCTTGGTATAAGCGAATAAAAATATTCTCTTACATGATATCAGATGATAAAACTATTTTTTGTTGTTGTTACTCACTGATCTTCTTCCAGATACACATTTAAGTTTATTTTTGAATACACAATGTGGAATTTAACTGGAAGTGTACCTCTTCTGAGGGTTCTGAGGTATTACTCTGCTCGGAGGATTCCGACATTGAAGAGCTTTCTGACTGTGGAATATAAAATATTATTAGAACGGAATTACTCAAAACACTCTTAAAGTTAACACAAAGTTTCTTTAAATTAAAGTCAGCATCACTTACGGAGTTGGATGCATGCTGAATCATCTCCATTGCCATTTTATGCAAGATCTGTGTGATGTAATTCAAGAAAGAAAAGTCTTTACTCTTTGTAAATGTTTGGGACGGCTATTTAAATGCTTTTTAAGGTAATTCCCTGCAGTACTCACTGGATTAGCATAGGCTGCTCCCACCAAACAGAGAATCAGTATGGCAGGTTTCATTCTGAAATACAAAATGTGAAGATTAAAATCCATATTTCTGTTCAGTATTTATATTATGTTTTAAGATTACCTTTCTGCATAAAAATAATGAATACGTTTGAGGACCTTACCTTGCTCTTCTGTTAGTCCAAATGCAAAGTCCAAGAAAGAAGGAGAGATCGACTAAATGAACGAGTGTTTATAGCTAAAGCGAAAGACTGGATTTAATGGTATATGTCTAGAGAAAGCGCTATTTAACAGGCTCACTCTTCATCAAGGTAACAGCATCACTTCCTGCTCGCCAACACTCAGATTACTGTGTGGGCACATTAACTGAAGCTGGAATACAAGAAAATAAGAGTGCCACAGTAAGAATGTTTACATAATGCAATGACACACACTACACTACACTCACCCAAACTTCCTCTCCTGTGCGTGTTTATTTTAGGATGCTAAACTATAGGGTGTGTGGCCTCTAAATACTAAGTAAGAGTACAGTCTGATCCCACACTGGGACAGGAAGTCCATAATGAGAGCATTCCAACCTTCTATTTTTTTTTTTTTTTTATGGAAAAAAGACTACTGTAATGTGTATATACCTTTATATAAATTCTATATGTTTATTATGAATCTTGTGAATATATTATTGAAAACAAGAAATCCCATCTTTATTTTATAATAGTTTATTCTTGAAATAATCCTTTTTACTTCCCATCTGTGCTACATTTATTACATCAGCACTTCCTGGAGCTCCATATTTGGAGTGCTCCTGTTTTTTTCTTTTCTTTCTTTTTTTTTTTTTTTTTTTCTCCTGTGTTGGTGAAGACTGAGTGGAATATTTCCATTTTACAAACATTCCTCACAATTATACTTGTAATCATTGCAGTGTACCCAAAAAACCACATGGAGCTGTGCTCTGAGATGTTTGCTGATAACGGAGCAGAGGAAACAGATAAAACAATGCACAGTGGTTCACTAATTAATATTCAGCTCTTGCAATTTGAGTGGAATTTGCTTGCAGTTATAATAAGATTTAGCAAGAAAAGGGAACGTGGAAAGGGTAGATGGGACACAGATAAGTGAGGAAAAAGGGCCTAATAGTTAAGAGATCTGACTTAAAGAGACGTAGTAGTAGTCGTGATATTATTACATTATTATCATAATTATTATTCGATTACCACAATAAGGTCGATTTGTGGTATTAATAAAACTGATAAAGAATATACAGTGTGGCTGACAAAAGCATGCATAAGCATATATATATATATATATATATATTATATATATATATATATATATATATATATATATATATATATATATATATATATACACACACTCTCTCACTCTCTCCCTCACTTTTACGTTCACTATTATTGGAATGTCATGTGCTTTGAGACATGAGGTAATTTAACGCATTCTCTCAATCTTCGAATCTGCGTTCTTGTATTCTGAAGGAGTCGTGGCTTTAGAGGGCACTCTGAAGGGAAGGTCGGATCTTATACTTCCAAAGCCAGCAAGCCTGTTCACAATTGCCTTAAAGGCTTAATTCTCCCCAAAATTCTGACATTTATTACTCAGCATCATGTCTTTCTACACCCATAAGACTTTCATTCATCTTTGGAACACAAGTTAAGATATTTTTGATGAAATCCGATGGCTCAGTGAGGCCTCTATTGCCAGCAAGGAAATTAACACTTTCAGATGCCCAGAAGGGTACTAAAATAGTTCATGTCCGTACAGTGATTCAACCTTAATATTATTAAGTGACGAGAATACTTTTTGTGCGCCAAACAAACCCAGCAAAACAATGAATTTTCAACAATATCTAGTGGTGGCCGATTTCAAAACACTGCTTCGAAGCTTTACGAATCTTCTGATTTGAATCAATGGTTCGGACCGCCAAAGTCACATGATTTCAGTAAACAAGGCTTCGTTACGTTACAAGTGTTTCACAATTTCAATACTTCACGTAACTTTTGCAGTTTGACACTCGAACGGAACCACTGATTCAAATCAAAAGATTCGTAAAGCTTTGAAGCAGTTTCAGTTTTGAAATCGGCCGTCACTAGATATTGTTGAAAAGTCGTTATTTTGGTTTTTTTGGCGAACAGAAAGTATTCTCGTCTCTTTATAATATTAAGGTTGAACCACCGTACTCACATGAACGGTTTTAAATATGTCTTAGTACCTCTCTGGGAATCCGAATGTGTTAATTTCCTTACTTGCAATAGAGACTCACTGAGCCACGGATTTCATCAAAAATATCGGGTGTAGAACGACATGAACTAACCCTTTAAATGATGTTTTTTTTTAAAATGTAAACATGTAGAAAGTTTTCTTTGATATGTAGGTTTAGGGGATCAAATATACAGTTTGTACAGAATAAAAAATATTATGTCTGTGGAATGTCCCTGTTTAAAAATGCAAATCTAACGTGTGTGTATTTGTGTGAGTGTGTCATCTTTATTTTTATTTAAATAAACCTAAATAAACTAAAGCTCTGTAACCAAATTAGGTGCCCAGTTGATTAAATAAGCTGATAACAAGCAGTTGGCAAAGATTCAAGAGCTGCAAAAGCCCTGGGCGCCATCTACAGGTGGCTTTAATACCCGCTTTTACCTTTTGAGTGTCCAATTTCCCTGGCCCCGGGCTGCTCAAATGCTCAAGATCTGACAATCTGCCAAGTAGCAGGAGAGTTTCTTCTTTGTTTTCCCTAAAGATTTATTAAATGTTTTGGAAAAGCACAACTAGACTGTTAAAATAAATTAATAATTTTAATCAAAAACTGATAACAAAATGGAAAGAAAGTTCAAAGTTTTCGTGTCACTCTCCATCTCTATGTTCCTCTCCCCACCCCACCCCACCCCTCCTGAAGCTTCAGTTGGTTGTCTCTCTTTGTGCACCAGTATAGAGGAAGGGCATCTGATGTATAGTGCTGAGTGGGAGGCATAAGGGAGTCAGAGGTAGTTTGACTGACTGCCTTTCAGTGACTTTCTGCAACATAAAATTGAAAGATTCCTCCCCTTTCTATCTGCAACCTCACGGCTCAGGTAAGTCTCAAATTTCCAATTTCTTGTTACTGTAATTGAATTACCTGAATGATCACTTCTGAACTAAATACTGTATGTAAGAATGTACATATTGTCATTTACTTTTTAATTGCCAGAAATTATTCTATTACAAATTGAATCTATTTATTCTGCGCATATTATTTAAATCTATTTAAAAAGTATTTTACATGATAGTCAGGAATTAATATATGCACAGACAAATAATTTAAGTTGTTGAGAATTGATTTTGTTTAAAAAGATTTCTTTGCATTTCTTTCTTAAACCTGAATATTACAGAAAAAAATAATAAAAAATAAATGTAATTAAATATTGAAAAGTTATTTATCATCTTCTGGAGAGCAGTAGATTCACACCATTGCAGCCAAGCCATTGTCCACATCAACATGGCATATAATAGGGATATTGTCTCTGTGCAGGAGGCAAAAAGCATGTGTACTTAGTCAACTCTTTTTCCAGTCTAGTAGCTTCTGATGTTTGTTTTGCCCCTCCGGACTTTGAATGTGACTTTTGAGCGGGGCTCATCTCCTGGGTCCTGTTGCCACGACAACTGAGGCGGCTGATTTATGCTGGGGTGTCATGACAGGAGTACGTCCAGCATACAGATGGAGAACTCTGAACCCTGTGTGAGAACGGCCCAGAGGGCAGTAAAGTAGAATTTTTTAGAAGGAAAGAACAGGGAATGGGGAGATCATGTCACTTCAAGTTTTTCAGGAAGTTTTAAGATAGGGCACAGCACTGTGGTGACATCCATACAAATTACAAGTTTGATTTTTTTTTGCCTTTTCTTTCTTTTTTTCTAGAAATGAAGAAAGACCTGTTTCTCCTCTGCTTTTTGGTCTCTGCACTGGCTGCATATGTAAGTAAAAGATCCAAACATTCAGCAACATTTCTAAAACCAAATCTACAACATCATGTCCAAAGGTCAAAGAAACAAATGGAATCAAACACCAAACCAAAAGACGCTTCCAAGAACATGCAAGTATGCGTACTGGGAATTTGAGACAAGGAGCTTTTAGAGAGCCAATCAAATGATATCAAGTGTATAGATAAATCAACAGGAACATTGTAAGCTGTAATGAAATATGTTGTAATATATGACCAGAGTCAGCCGAGAGGTTTGCCGCAGCTAATCACAAACATCGCTATATATTATTCCATTGCCTTACTCTTGGGAATGGAAAAGGAGTGGACTAACTCTTAAATGGAGCTCTGCTGGACAGTAAATCAATCCCACAGTCCCATGGCTGGTGATAGGATAATTGTGTGGCTTTAAAATGACAAAATGCCTCGCTTAAATCATAAGACCTAGGCATGTTTGCCAATTCAGTTAGGAGAATGTAATGTAAGTGGACTCTCAACATTAGTTGCTTATCAGGATATACACTTCACTGGAATAATATCTGCATTTCACCAGGAAATTAGAACATGAGGATAATCTCAAACAATTGAGTTGGATGGAGATTACATGAAAAGCAATATGTTGTGTAACTGAGTCGTGCAGCTCAAATAAGAAAGTTGTCTGTGTAAGAGTGAACATCATGTGCGTCACACGTTGCAAATTCTATGTTAAAAAAATAATAATAAACAAAAATAATGTTTTGAACACGAAACTTCAACATGGTATGGTATCCTACTTTCCTACTTATTGCTATCTGGAACTGATAAGATGAAAGCTATGCCTTAACTTTCATAAACCATAACAAAAGAATAAGTTGCTTTTCTTTCTTTCTTTCTTTGTTCTTCCTTCCTTCCTTCCTTCCTTCATTCATTCAGGTGCAAAGTAAGCCTCGTGGAAAACATCTGCATGTCAAACACAACCCAACTCCACAAGAGCAGGTGATTCTAAAAATGTTTGAGTTTACTCTCTGACCTCTGAAAAAAATTTATTGTGTAAAGATATCACATATACTTTTACATTGAAATGTGCTTCCTATTTAGTTTTCAAGGAACTTTCTTAGGAGTATTTTAAAAATATACTGATATATAAATTATCACACACAGATGAGATATGGGTGTGTATATATGTATGTATGTATGTATGTATATTTATATATATATATACTCAAAATTAATATATAAATATCAGCAATTAATACTCAAAATTAATTTGAGCTGCAACTATCCAGCAACTTTTTACAGTTTGTATAATTTTATTTTTGTTTGCAGGTTTGGTGCTTTTTTCCCACGGACTCTTTAATCATTTGTCAGATTGATTGGTTAAAAAAAAAACAGATACATTCAGGAACAAAACAACTGACTGTATTTTTGAGAGAAACATTGAATTATTCACTAAACCAATTTGTTGAACACTATTCAATCTATTCACTATTCAATCAGTAATAATTTTATTTTTTTGTATATTTTGTAAATAAAACCTCTTAAATGTTTTCAATCTGTTATATGTTCCTCAAATGTAGCCTTTTTTGTAGAATGAAAAACATTCATAAAAGTTTTTTTTTTTCTTTTTACAATATTGTTTTTTTTTTTTTAAGTCAGTGAAGCTTCATGACCATACAGATGAAGTTCTGCCCACATTTCTGCCTATTGAGTCCAGCTCTCAGGATGAGGACATGAGTGAAGAGAAGGAAAGCCATGTGGAGATGAAGCAAGAAGGGACAGAAGAGCTTGAAGGTTCAGAGGGAGGTGAGAAGAATACACCTTTGCTCCTAAGTGAGGAGGCACTGACTCAGCTCCTGCAGGTCTCTGAGGAGTCCGATGAATCTGTGGAGGTGGATGAAGATGATAATAACAGTCCGGAAAAAAGGCAAAGAAGTAAAGGAGATGGAGGAGGAGGGGAAGGAAAATGGAGAATCTACAATGGAGAATGAAGATGAAATTGAGAAGAGTGAAGGTGAGGATGCAAAGGAGACTGACAGCAGTACTGAGTCAGAGATACCAATGGATTTGGACTACGCTGCTGACCGTGATGCTTCACAGCCACTATCCACAAAGCTAGAGGAGGCCAAAGCTTCAACCATCAACACTATGGGGAAAGATATTGTGGAAAAAATCGAAGATGTGATCCCCACAGCCGCAATGGACTATGATTCCCAACAATCCAGCAATGACTCAGAGGACACTGCAGAAGAACAGGAAATGCCAGCAAAGCAAATCCAAGATGAGCTGAATGAGCCTTTTCCAGACTCTGACAATGAAAAAAATCACCAAGATCAACAGGATGAGAAGAACAGCATTGAACCCGAGACTACTATTCTTTCTAGTGGCAAGAAGGCAAAGAAGGAGAAGAAGCAGCAGAAGAATGAAAGTAATAGACATGGAACGACCAAAGCCAAGAAGCAGCGAAACAACCAGCAGCTGGAGAAGATGCAAAGTGACCAAGCCAGTGCAATGGAAGCCAATGAGGAACATGCTCAGAGGAAAGACCTAGAAAAAGTGGTGGAGCCCACTGAAAACACAGAGCCTAAACCCAAAAAGAAGAATGGGAAATGGGTACAAAATGCATCACACATACATTGTTATTACAAAATATAAAGAAGTGTGAATTGTATATTATATATATTATGTATATGTGTTTTAACTCAACATCATAATTAACTGGTTTGTGTGAGGAAATAGTTTCACTGTTTACTGCACTTTTATATTCTAGTTTACATATAGTGGCTAATAAGTCTCACACATTCAAAGGAAATAGCTTATTTGAACAGAAAATGGTGGATACTGTCAGAAGGTGCACAAGTTTAAAGTGTTTATGTTCTTAATGAATTACATCCAAAGAGTTTGAAATTTAAGCCATTGGACAGTAAAATAAAAATGCTATTAAAAACCATTAGGAGTAATTTCTGGACTATACGAACTGGTTGTGCCTCTTTACAGACTCATTTGGTGGGGATGAATCCAGTACAGATTAGGGCCACTATGGAGCTTTACCCTGACATTCGACCCACCCATCGGCCCAGCGGACAGGGGGTTCCAGCTGGTGAGTGTTGTTTCTACACTGTCTCCATAGCCCCGAATTCTTATTAGGAATCTGCTGAGCAGAGTTTTTCTTTAACATAGACTGTTAAACCGACCTGGCTTAAGAAGTCAATGAGAGCCTTAGCCCCTGGTTTATGCTCTATCCAAACTAACAGATGCAAAGGAATGTTGGCTCTTTTTTTTTTACAGGGTGGTTATATATAATCTTCATTAGACGTCTCATTGAGAGCCTTTTTAAAGCAGCATTGGAGGCCTGAATTGAGGATAGGGTATTTTTTAAGATATTTGCACTTTCTTTCATTGTTTTATCCAGACCCCTGTGAGAACTTTCGCTGTAAAAGAGGGAAGACTTGCAAAATAAACGATGAGAACAAGCCTGTCTGTGTGTGTCAGGAGCCGTCAGAATGTCCTCCCAGTGTAAATGATTTTGACCATGTAAGTATGTGTAATCTTGCAAATTAATTTGTTCATTATTGATTATTGACTACTCACAACTGATGAAATCAAATGAAATGGCTTTATTTCCAAATATGTATTATGAATTCCAATAATGATGAAACCTTTAAGTTAACATTTGCTAATAATAAGCCATCGGCATCGGGACATTTTCATTGAAGGTGTGCGGAACGGACAATAAGACATATGACACATCCTGTCAGCTCTTTGCTACCAAGTGTGGCCTTGATGGGACCAAAATCGGCCACAGACTTCACCTGGACTACACTGGATCCTGCAAATGTAAGAAACACTGCTGATATGCTTATTTTAATTGTCAGCATATGAGAGGTCAAATTTGGTTGGATGCTAATGTGATTAATAATTAAAGCAACCCATGTTTCTCATTAGAAGCTCCCCTAGTAATATTTTGCGTCCGAAGAGATATTTTACATGAAGATGTCTCTGAAACTGCACTCGATTTTAACAAGATACCAAAGTATGTCCATTTTCTGAGCTATTCATATTAATATGTAAAATTAGTGTTACTAGATAATATTTCCGTTTAATTTAATAACAACATTTCTATACCCTTTTGTATATCTATAAGTGAATTCGATTTTTTTTGAATGTACATTTTAATATTAAAGCTGGATACAATGCAACAATTATAGGGCATTATCATACAATGTCCGTCATGGTAACATGTTTGAGCACCTCTGCTTTTAATGTACTGTATAGCTTCTGATGTTGAATTTTTGCCTATTTTTATTTGTCCTAATTTTCTGTGTTCTGTCTGCCAGTTATTGCTCCATGTCTAGAGTCAGAGCTGGTGCAGTTCCCTCTGCGCATGCGGGACTGGCTGAAGAACGTGCTTCTGCAGTTATACGAGCATGACTCCATGTCTCCTGGCTTTCTCACAGCTAAACAAAGAATCAGGGTATGTCTATCAAAGATATTGGACAGACAGTTTTTTATTTAGATATCACGTCACCTAAAGAGACAAGTAGAAGATTTAAGACTAGAAGCTGGAGACAAATTTAACTTGGCTCCCCAACTTTTGACAGTAAAATATACAATGTAGATGTATAGCTTTTGATTGCATCTAAACCTTCATATATGAATGAATTACAGATGATGAATGCTCTGCTCAACAGGTTCAGAAGATCTATGAGAGCGAGCGGCGTCTTCATGCAGGCGATTACACCGTCGAGCTTCTACAGCAGGACTTTGAGAAGAACTACAACATGTACATCTATCCAGTGCACTGGCAGTTTGCACAAATGGACCAACATCCTTCAGACAGGTGGGGGGGCTGAGTGTCCTTACAAATTTCTCCTTGCAATATTATTTAGTTTATCAGAAAGGAGAAATCCCAGTTATATCTATAAATGAAGTTTGACATTCAGTTGACATTTATATTGGCCAGTCTTGCAGAGCCAGACGCTGAGTTTAAAGACTGATAAAAATATCTGAACCCTGACTCCTGAAACTTGCTTAAAGCTACCCAATCAGATTTTTGGGTGCATTTGTGAACGGTTCATGGGCAGCACGTGGGCAAGACGTCTGAGGCTGAGACTATTCTAATTCTGACTTACTCATACAGGAGGTTCAGTAATATTTTTAGCTGGTGTGAGGATGTGGTTGAGGGACATTTCCAGAAAAAGTGAGACTCGGTGCCAGTATCCTCCACAACGTCAATGGTCAGCCTTTGAGACAGAGGCTTTAAAGCTGCAGTGTATGCTTTTGTGGAAAATATGCCTACAAATTACTTACTTATATATATGTATTACACTGGGATATAAGAAAATTACACACTGTAGCTTTAAGAATCTTAGGTTGGTTTGTGATTTCAAAGAAAAGGTCCGGCGCTTCATATACAGAACCTTTTACAAGTTCCCATCATGGATCTTTTTATGGATTTTTTTTTTTGGTTGTTTTAGTTTACTTAATTTATTTAACTTTCATGAAAAAAAAAAAAAAAAAAAACGGTTAAGCAAAGTATTTATGTATTCATTTAAGACATTTCTCCTTATATAGAACCTTTTTGGCATAAAGGGTTAAACCAATTTAACAGTGTGGGCATGTTCATTACATTTTCTTCTTTCGTCTGTTAGTTCATTTTTGTCCAAATGGACAATACCTGAATCATAATATGAAGTACTCTTTTTTTTTTTTTTTTTTTCACCAATGGATATTTATAATACTGTTGTAGGTTTCTTTCTCACTCTGAGCTGGCTCCACTGCGTGTTCCCCTGGTTCCCATGGAGCATTGCACCTCAGTCTTTTTCCAAAAGTGTGATGCCGACAAGGACAAACTAGTCTCCTTCAAAGAGTGGTGCAGCTGCTTTGGCATTAAGGAAGGTAGGAGAATTTTGAAGGTCAGCTTCAAGAAACAGCTTCAAGAGTTTTTAATTTATTATGCATTCTCTTTAAATGCATTATTTATGCACACTTTTTAAATAAGTCAAAATCTTTATAAACAACCCAGGTTGGTTTTTTTCAACTTTATCCATATTTTCATTCATACAGAGGATATGGATGCCAATCTGCTGTTCTGAGCATGAGCCAGTGCCTAAACAAGCATCCCTGAGCTAAAACAGGAGCAAATGAAGGTTGTGTCTTCTTTGAAGAAATAATACTGCTGGAGGTCTGTTCAGTGAAATAGTACTGTTTTCGCTTTTATGTGTAATGATCACGATGGACAAGAAGGTCTAAAAACCTTTTCTTTTTGATGCATTATATGTGTAGCATATTGGTTATTAAAAATAAAAAGAACTAGAGTTAATAATTTAGTTCAAAAAATGAATTAAAAAGTGTATAGTTTTAGTTTGAGTGTTTTGTATGCATTCCAGTGAGGGAAAAGTTTACATAGTGAATAAAAGAACAAAATAAAAGAGATTTTATAAAAATGTCGCCAAATTATTTCAGATAATGAGGAAAAATGCCACTCTTATATGTGCTTGTTGTCGAATAATTAGATTAAAAATTATATTAATGGCTTAAATCAATGAATCAGGAATTAAATGTTTTTTTTTTTAAAACCCTATGACCATGTAAAATAAATCTTAAGCATGACTTCTTTAAAAATCAATAACTGATAACATCTTAAACATCATTAAAGTTCCAGTTCAATTTGCATAGCAAGTTTTATGTCCTCTGTCACAAGCCTTGGAAGCTTTTTTACGCACACTTACAATGTGTTACTGTGTTTGGAAAATAAATGTGTGGGTTATGACCACTGTAATTAAAAAAAAAATGTGTCTGGAAAAAAAACCCCTTAGGGAGTCATTAAATTACTGCTGTGTGCCTTATTCAATGACTTCTGTGAGCAGTTGATGCATGGTTGTCTTCTCCGCCTCAATACAATGAACCGTACTTTATCATTTGAGCACAATGATCTCAAAATAACCTTGTATAATCAGTTATATAGCAAACCCGTAAAATTTTTGCTAGATGTACTAAAATAATTTGGAAATACATGTCACCTAAAGCTGTATCAGACATTTGGAAGTCCTTGCACTGTTAAAAAATTACTGTAAATTTTACAGTATAATACTGGCAGCAGGGTTGCCAGCCAGTTACTGTACAATTTACAGTAGTGTTACTGTCATTTAATTTACAGAATTTCCCTGTATTCTCTGATTACAGTAAACAACTGTATTTTTTAAATTACGAAGGGTCAGTTTACAGCAATATTCTGTAAATTTGAGTCAAACCAACACGTGACCCCAGAATGCACTGCAGTTTACAGCAATATGCTGTATTATTAAAAAACAGCCAGCGGCTGTAAAATAATGCTGTAATTTTTACAGTAATTCATTACAGTGTGCGACCCTCAAGTTGTTCGAAGGACTCTGTGTGTTTCCTCTTTTTGTTTTTTTAAACGAAATGAATGAATAGGCCAAAAAAAATAATACGAAAGAAAAAGAAGTTCCTTTACCTAGAGGAATCACTTTTGATCTATTTGATTCCTTCCTTCCCACAGTCAGACTATCAGTATCTCCCCCCAAAAATGTTTTTCCGAGGCAGATTGAAAGAGTTGAATCATTTTAGTTTGATTATGGATTTTTGCGTGCACATTTTTGCACACCCTCTCTGTCAGGTTTGATAAGACAAGACCACCTGCTGCTTTCAGAGGAAGAGTAAATAAAAAATTGGCGAAAGGATTCTGAAGGAAAGTAAAAAGAGGTCTGTGGAACAACAAAGATAATGCGCAAGACAAACCAACGATACTACTGATACTACTGATACTTTCGTCCTTGACTTGTATTGCTTTAGAAGAAATGCTCTGAATCACCAAAACATCTGCAGGTGAAGTAGACTCAAGAGTTTTATACTTCACACTAAATGATAAGGCACAACTCAAAAAGAACAATGCATTTGAATCTTCAGACTGAAAACATAAAGTGATCAATATAGGCTATTTATTTAGTCTTCAAATTAATTAAATAAGTTTAAAGCTTCTCTTCCACATAAAAAAAATTGCTTGTCCAGAATTTTAGCATTTCACATTTAGTTATAAGCCGAGCTGAGTTACTGAGCAATGTAAGATATCTTGTTCTTGTCTGAAGTAGGTTTGTTTTTTTTATAAATAACAGAAACAAATACTGAAACTCTGAATTAAACACTCTCAGTGAGAGCACTGTTTTGTGATATCAGTAACGTTACCCTTACAAAAAATTACTGCAGTTTTTTAGAAGTCATACTGCAGTTTTTGTTACATATAGAAAAATGCAGTTTTTTGCACACGAAAAAACTGCAGTATTGCAGTATAACCTCAAATGTCTGTAGTTTTACTGGAGTACAATTATACTGCAATACATCTAAAGTACTAGTAAAATAAAACTGCAATACAACTGCAGTTCTACTGTTTTTATACTTCATGCAACTTTCAGTTCAGTACTTCATTTGACTGCAGCTGTACTTATACTACAGTTTTACTCCTGTTGAACTTCAATGTACTGCAGTTGTACTGTGACTATACTTCATTATACTGCAAATTTGAATTAAACTGCAGTTAAACTACTTGGTACTGCAGTTTTACTGCAGTTCTACTTCAATATACTGCAGTTCTTTTTTGTAAGGGTAGCCATAAGCCGTCAGTCATTTCATGGTTTTCTTCTAGCTTCTTCAGATTAAATTTGGTCTCTGATGTTTCATTAATACATAAATAGAAAGGCCTGGGCAGTAATACAATACAAAGCGTTAATTTTGTTACTTGGTATGTGCCTACTAATATTTCTTCGCGAACAAAAACAGACGCGCGCGTCATTTCACGTCTGCGTCAGTGCGCGCGCTTACGGCAACAACACACTTGATTTAAAATGCGACCGGTTGTTTTACTTTTATGAGCGATTTTTCAGCGAAGACACAGAATAAACGTTAATCTCAGTAAACTATCGCAGTCCCAGACACAGACATAGCTAATAAATTGAATGCCATCACCTGCGCTTACCCGCACGCGCGCATTCACAAATTTATCAAGACATTTTATTTAATGGTTAACAAGAAGTATCTTTTTCATGTATTCAGTTTATTTCATAACATAACATTCCTACATAAACACTCATTCCTTTACACAAATATATAGCTATTAAGTTTAATGGCTTATTTATTAGCCTATAATACGAGTTAGATATATATGAATAAAGCATTGAAAATATTGAATTAAAGACTAAAGTTAAAAATGAAATGGAAACACCACCACAAGAATGATCATTGCAAGTAGTCTACTCTTCCAATAGAGGGCAGTATAACACCAGCTCAATTTCGGCTCCATGACTGCATTAAAATGCTTCGAGGCTAGTTGATATACACGCATTAGTAGTATAGTATTTAGTAAACAAAACTGGTATATTTCTTTATTCTACAAGAATGTATTTTAAAGGACTCTTTTTGGTGTGTTCTTTTATCAAATATTCCAGAACATTGATTTGCAAGTCTGTTTTGAAGCTCTCTGAGCTTTCATCAGGTCTTGCTCTGGTTCTTGAAAACATATTAGGCATCTGAATGCTAAAATGACTCTCTTAGGAGAGGATGTTCAAACATGATCCTCGCTGACTTCTGAAAACCAATGTTAGCACAGGCATATTTGTTTGGCCGTGCCCCCAGAGCATTGTGTGAATTAGATGAAACAGCTAATGGTGTGCAGGTGACACTTCAAGGGCTCTCTGACACTTTAATGGAGTACGAAGAGGATGCATGTGAGATGTGCTGTTAGGGAATGCAGTTCGAAATCATGTGTGTTTGTGACTGGAGTTGCATCTGACTTAAACATCCCCCCCTTTGATCTCCCATCCCGCTCTTTGTGAGAGTTTCCTCTTGGTATCATCCTGTCCATTTAGCGATCACTGCTGTAAATTACAGAGGAAAGAGGTCATGAGACCATGCCATGCATTTGGAAAATTGTGCATTATTATTGCGCATTATCATAGTTATTTTGTGTAACATCATAAAGGTATGCATTTGATGTTTTTTGTTTGTTTTGTGTGTGTGCATGTTGATCTGAGATAAAATCTTGGAACATTTCTTTTTGAACTTTTATTTATGAATTATTCATAGCCTATATAGTTGAAAATCCTCAACATTAGAAGTCCAGTGTCCTCAGGTCATACCTAGTTGTTTTTGCAGAGATTGTCAGTTGATTGATTTCACATTAAGCTCACAACCTTTCTGCCCTTTCTTGCTCTGAATATTCAGATGAATTTTACTTGGCAAAGAAGACCTCATTAAATATTCATGTCACTTTATCAGCACAATCAATGACCGTATTTACGTGTTTGCCAAAATACCATTCTACAAAACCATCTCAGTTCTGACGAGCCTTTTGAAACATCATTTAATTTGACCAAGGAAAAGGATAATGAGTGTTCCCGCACATCTAAGCCAGGCTGCTGCAGTTGGTCTATGTAACTGGCTTATACGCAGCTTGTAAATTGATTTTTTTGAGTCGCACAAGGTTCAAGGTTGGGATGAAATGTCCTTCTAATGGAATTAAATTTCAATTCAATCAGATGCAGTTGTACTAAAAGCTGTTCATCCAATTTACCCTCACCCCTCTAGCTTGTTTTTGGACACCTCTGTTTTAAATTAAACAGTAGTTTTATTCTCGTATTTTATTGGATGTTAGTATGGCTGATAGATGCTGAGCTTACATTTATTTAAACATATGTTACTAAAGTGTTAATATGCAAAAGTAGTATTGTGCATTTTTTGAGTGTTATATTTGAGTAATATCTGAGCCTATTCTATGAGGTTTTTTTTTTTCATTCCATATGTCATCACATTGAATGTTATCATTAATTAAAACTATTAAAAAGCTTATTTGTTCCTGGAAATGAAGCTTAAAGGGATATTTCTCCCAAAAATTAAAATCATCCCCTGATTTACTCACCCTCAAGCCATCCTAGGCGAGTTATATTAAATGTCCTGGCTCTTCCCGGCTTTATAATAGCTGTGAATAGAGGATGAGAGTTTGAAGCCCCAAAAGTGCATCCATCCATTCTAAAAGTAATACACACACAACTCAGGGGCGTTAATAAAGGCCTTCTGCAGCAATCCATATTTGAAACTTTAAAAACAAAAACAACTAGCTTTCTGCAGACGGCCGTATGCATCACTTTGTGTCAAACTCTGATGTGATGAATGTGGAAACACAGAGGAGAGGGCAAAACAAAACACCGGTCACGAATTACATGTCTAAAACAAGAATGTTTAAAGAGAAATGTCAGAGGATTTAGAGGAAATCATGGGGGAATTTCATTTTTTGGTGAACTATCTTTTCAAATAAGGTACAATATAAATATTACATGAATACAACTTTACAACTTGAAACAAAAATGATAAATGTTGCCTGGGCAACTAACTGAAAGATAAGCTTAAAGGTGCAGTAAGCGAATTCTGAGAAACTAGATTTGAAATGAACCCAAACAAAAACACGCCTGTCTTTATTGCTCCGCCCCCAAAATGCACAAAACATCCTACAGTGGATGTCTTTTTGTCGTCACTGATATCACAGCAAAATAATGCGAAAAAAGCGAAAATGGCGAGCAAAGAAGAACAAATAAATTAACATACAGCACAAAAGATATAGGCCTTTATCATACTTCCGTGTTCAAAAAGCAGAAGTCAAGTCAAGTCAAGTCATCTTTATTTATATAGCGCTTTTTACAATGCAGATTGTGGCAAAGCAGCTTTACATTAATAAGAAAATGGTGTCATTGTGCAGCTTATTCTATATATTATTGATTCATTCCGTTGCAAATATCAATAGTTATTAGTCTAGTTAATTTAGGTGTATCAGCACTGCAGAAAACAGTGACGTAATCGTCCGGCTCAGTTCACATACAACGGCGCCAATGCAGGCATATCAAAAACACTGCTGATTATCAAGCAAGTGTCCCCAACTTAAGCAAGCCAAAGGCAACAGCAGCAAGGAACCAAAACTCCAACAAATGGAGAAAAAAAACCTCGGGAGAAACCAGGCTTAGTCGGGGGGCCAGTTCTCCTCTGGCCAACAGTGAACACTTGTCCGATACTCAGGCAGAGTTACGGGTCATTAAACCGATTTGGAATCGCAACAGTCAAAATATTTAATCTAGTTCCATCTAGTTTAAGATCTTTTTGATCACGCCGGTATGGGACGGTTTGTTGGGATATGTGCCACTGGCTGATGAGTCGGTAAGGTCTTAACAAAGGATGGGCTAGTTAACACAGTCTCCGCCGACACCACAGGGCCACATTGCTGCCGCACACAGGCACAGGTTCCCCGTCCGACCCGGACACGGCCCAGATCCAGCCAATCACGTTAATTGGTAAACCTCGGGATAAAATTAGCGTAGACGCCATTCTTCTTCTGACGTACCGAGTACATCTGGTGTTACAGGAAGTGTTCCCGGTTCCGGCTGACCTGATCTATGCAGCCTAACAATCCTTTAATGGATATGAAGACAAAAGTTTATAGTGCGTCATGTGTATGCCAGGTTAAATAGATGCGTTTTTAGTCTAGATTTAAACTGAGAGAGTGTGTCTGCTTCCCGAACAATGCTAGGAAGATCGTTCCAGAGTTTAGGTGCCAAATAGGAAAAGGATCTACCGCCTGCGGTTGATTTTGATATTCTAGGTATTAACAACTGGCCAGAATTCTGAGATCGTAATAGACGCGAAGGACTATAATGCATTAAGAGCTCAATCAGGTACTGGGGAGCTAAACCATTTAGTGCTTTGTAAGTAATTAGCAAGATTTTAAAATCTATACGATGTTTCAAATAGGAGCGTGAAAAAGTGACAGCCTGTGTCAATGGCCAAAATGAAAATTCTGTCATCATTTGCTCTCTGTCAAGTTATTCCAAAACTGTATACATTTCTTCGTTATGCTGAACACAAGGGAAGATATTTGGAAGAATACCAGTAACCAAACCGATCTTGCCCCCCATTTACTACCATAGTAGGAAAAATAAATACTATGGGGGGCAAAATCTGTTTGATTACTGACATTCCTCCAAATATCTTCCTCCTTGTTCAGTAAAACAAAGAAACAACTTGAGGGGGAGTAAATTAGGACAGAATTTTCATTTTTGGGCGAACTTGAATGTGTATGCGCAATACTTCAGACTCTGATCGTCTGAAAACAATACAAATGACAAATCACTATAAAGAGCATTAGAATTAGACAAGGCTTAAAATATTAATTACAACTTTAAATAAAGGAATATTTCCTGCCCATAGATGATTATTTAAAAATAAGTGGTTTGATCATCTTTTGTGTGCAGTTGGATAGCACTGTAGACAAAAATGCACGGTTAATCATAATAATTATAATGCCAAAATAAACAAATTGATATTGAAAATAAAATTAAAACAGTCCGATGATTCCTCTGGCAGTAACTTGAGCTGCATGCTGCTCTTTATTCTCAAGACTGGCAGCTTCGGCAGCGCTAACAATCACAGAATGTTACACATAAAAATGAAAGATGACATGGTAGCGTATAATGCAAGTCTAAATAAACAGTTTTAAACATTTACATTTATTGTTAAGTTTAATTAAACGATTAATTTTCTGTTCTTTGACAATAATGCAGCCAGAAATTTATTCACGCTACTAATCAGAGCCGGATATGACGACACGCGGACTGAGGTAAAAGCCTATAATCAAGAGTTTGTTGTTAGTCACCAGCAGCACTCCAGCTCCATACAAACAATTACACTCAAAACTGCCCTGTTACTAAAATTACAACTACAGCAGTGGTTAATGAAAATGAACAAAACAAATGTGACTCACAATGGAGCAGGAACAACTCAACCTCAGCTTCTGTTTTCAGGCCTTCCCGCAAAGGACTCTCCAGCACTGGAAAGCTTTTCTAATAGCTTATTAACACAGGTACAAAAACTCATGCCTGATTATAACCCTTTTTTCCTTTTCTTTTTTGTAATGTCTCTCAGTCATCTCTCTTTTTACTGGCTTAATTAAATTCTCCCTCTTGCTCACTTTCTCTCCTCCCTCATCATCAGGGCTGGCTGGGTTACTTTTAAAATGTATTTCACTACAGATTACAAAATACATGCTTTAAAAAGTCATTTGTAACGTATCTCGTTACATTACTCAAGTTTAGTAACTTAATCTAAATACTTTAGAATACTTTGAAATACTAATAAATGTGGAACAAGCACAAAAAAGGTTTTTATCTCACAATTCTGACTTTTTCCTCAGAATTTCGTGATATAAAGTTGCAATTGCGAGTTATAAAGTCAGAATTATGAGAAATAAACTCACGATATTGAGAAGTCAGAATTATGATAAACTCACAATATTGAGAAAAGTCCGAATTGTATAATGAGATATAAACTCACATACTAAATTCACAATTGCAAGAAAAAAAATAGTATTGCAAGTTTATATCTCCCAATTCTGACTTTATAACTTGCAATTGTGAGTTTTAATCACACTTCTGAGAAAAAGAAGTTAGAATTTTGTTTTGACACTTGTGATGGGAAAAAAACAAATTGTGAGAAAAAGTTGCAGTGACCTTTTTTACAATTATAAAATGACTCACAAACAACTATCACAAAACATGAAAACAGTCAAAAACATGAAACTTAAATGACATTAAAATTCATAGTAATCTAAAATACTTTTCAGATGTAACTAATCTGATTACCACCCATTTAAAATGTAACTGTAATGAAATACAGTAACTCAAATTTTGTATTTTAAATACATAACTGAGTTACTTGTATTTTGTTACTCCCCAACCCTGCCGATCATGAGTGTATACTCCTACTGCTGATTGGCTACAGGTGTGTTTTGGTGCTCAGTGCGATCCACTTGCAACAGCGTTTCTCAGAAATCGCTTACTGCGCCTTTAAGATGAAGACAGAGGCACTAAATTACCAACTGTAAAACTAAAATGGATAATTATTTATAAGTATTATTAAAAAAATTATACTGAAATAACATTGGACACATTCAAGTTTGGTAAACAAACTTCTGCCTGCATTTTTGTCAGTGGATATTCATAAATTTTGGTTCTATGAAATTCCTAGTTAAACTTGACAAACCACAATGAGATAAAAAAAAAAAAAAAAATAGTTCACTACTGTACACTGCTCATATCAAACCTGTCATCTGCCACAGAGTTTGCTCTGTCAGTCTGGAGATGGGAAAATAATAGTGATAAGGGCATCTCTGGTAACATACTGGAAGTTTTCTAATGAGTTTCTGCAGAGTTTCTTGCTTTCTTCACCCAAACATTGTTAACATGGTTCCCCTAAAGAAACAAGCTTTGACATTTATTGTAGCTTATGCCCGGTCACAAAAATGTCTCATGAAAATGTTCGGTAACATTTTGGGGCTCATCTTTAGGCTACATAGGGTGAGTATCAGTGTAATAGAGTTATTGTTCTCTTCCAGAATGGTTACACAAACTGTACTTCCCTGCTGCATATATTGCAATTAGAGCTAATTGTTTGTCACAGTCATTGCAGCGAAACTTATGGCTGTTGATTCAGCCAGATAAACAGATGTTAATTGGATTTCATTTAGCAGGAGAATAACTTATAGCCTAAATGATTTCTGTGGATCGCAGAAAGCTTGTTCATAATCCTAATGAGGTGATTCATTTAAAAACAAAAAAACAAAACAAAAAAAACCCCCATTCAATTACTCTGTGAGAAGTTAACACAGTATTGGGTGTAGTTTGAATCACAATTCATTGCCATACTTGCATATGGCGCTTTAGCTTTGTGTTTCCCTGTGTTGTCACAGTGATGAGCTTGTGTCCTGTGACGGAGCAATACTCCACCGCTACTGCTTTAGTCGAACTTACTATGAGGCTCTTTGTGATACATAGTCAAGCTGATTCAAATGACTTACCAGTAATCAGTTAATGTAATCAGTAGATAAATGTCAGTGGCGGAACTTTGTTTTAAAAAGTGGGTGGGACAGGAGTGTGTGTGTGTGTGTGTGTGTGTGTGTGTATTTGGGGAAAGGGGATGGGCGGGTGCTAAAACAATGCTACATCCGATATGTACAATAACAATAGTTGAAAAAATAACATTATGATGTACAGAAATCAATTTTAATATTACACGAGGGTTGTAATCCGCCCTCGTATAGGTTTTTTTCCCCTCATTAAAATCAAATATGTTCATCAATGATTGTACATGAAGATCAGGGAAACATTTGTGTGCATTGCTTTCTGATTTCACTGGAAAGAATAGAGTCTTCGCAACAGCATTAAGCGATAGACTGACGTGCTCGTCTGTGTGAAGACATAAGAGCCTCTGTCAACCAACACTAAGCATGATTTCAAAAACAACAATTTTTTCCAGCGCCAGATCACCTCTTATTTAACACGAATGAATGTCAACTGGATAAATATCATTTGCATTAGGTATACACTTACCTAAAGGATTATTAGGAACACCATACTAATACTGTGTTTGACCCCCTTTTGCCTTCAGAACTGCCTTAATTCTACATGGCATTGATTCAACAAGGGTGTGAAAGCATTCTTTAGAAATGTTGGGCCATTTTGATAGTATAGCATCTTGCAGTTGATGGAGATTTGTGGGATGCACATCCAGGGCACGAAGCTCCCATTCCACCACATCCCAAAGATGCTCTATTGGGTTGAGATCTGGTGACTGACCATTTTAGTACAGTGAACTCATTGTCATGTTCAACAAACCAATTTGAAATGATCCGAGCTTTGTGACATGGTGCATTATCCTGCTGGAAGTAGCCATCAGAGGATGAGTACATGGTGGTCATGAAGGGATGGACATGGTCACAAACAATGCTCAGGTAGGCCGTGGCATTTAAACGCTGCCCAACTGGCACTAAGGGGCCTGAAGTGTGCCAAGAAAACACCCCCACACCATTACACCACCACCACCAGCCTGCACAGTGGTAACAAGGCATGATGGATCCATGTTCTCATTCTGTTTACACCAAATTCTGACTATATTTATCAACAGAAATCGAGACTCATCAGACCAGGCAACATTTTTTCAAGTCTTCAACTGTCCAATTTTGGTGAGCTCGTGCAAATTGTAGCCTCTTTTTCCTATTTGTAGTGGAGATGAGTGGTACCCAGTGGGGTCTTCTGCTGTTGTAGCCCATCGGCCTCAAGGTTGGGCATGTTGTGGCTTCACAAATGCTTTGCTGCAGACCTCGGTTGTAACGAGTGGTTATTTCAGTCAAAGTTGCTCTTCTATCAGCTTGAATCAGTCGGCCCATTCTCCTCTGACCTCTGGCATCAAGAAGGCATTTTCGCCCACAGGACTGCCACATACTGGATGTTTTTCCCTTTTCACACCATTCTTTGTAAACCCTAGAAATGGTTGTGCGTGAAAATCCCAGTAACTGAGCAGATTGTGAAATACTCAGACCGGCCCGTCTGGCACCAACAACCATGCCACGCTCAAAATTGCTTAAATCACCTTTCTTTCCCATTCTGACCTACAGTTTGGAGTTCAGGAGATTAATTAATCCAAATGAATAGAAAAATATATCATATTGAATTGAAATTATTTTATATTATATTATACGTTATTTGTTGAAGTTTCAAGGTCAAGAATTGAGAGAATCAGACACATCAAAACAGTGTAATGCTCTCTGACAATAAAAGACCAATGTTCAGTGAACATCCATCCATCCATAATAAATTTCAACAACAACAAACAAATATTCTACTAAGTAGTTCATTATACTGCCTGCAGGCGGTTGCGAAAACAACTTGGCACGTTAATAGTCATTTTACAGTAATTTTATAATGACTTTGAATCCATTATAAATCAGTAATACAGTTTTATAAATTCTGATGTTAATATTCATAATTTAGTATGTGAACTGTAAATGGAATCCTAGTTCTCCTTCAGAGAGAACATCACACTGTTTTTCAATCATCTGCGTTTGAGATGGTGCGACGCAACTCTAATTGATAGCTGTTGCGAGAAGCCCGATGCAGATCCACTGGGGTGGGCTTGGAAACCAGTTTGCTCTAAATGTTCAGAGCAGGGCCACAACAGAGTCTCCATTAACACAGACTCCTCTCCATCCCTCTTGTCAGCTTGGTGAGATCGATGAATGATCCATGTCACAGTGGCAGAATCAATACTAAACGCATAGACAGAAAGCACAGTGTGTCGTTTAGGTTGCGTCTTGGCGAGAATAACTTATTTCTTCACAGGCTTTTAGAGAGTGTTTTGGTGTTTAGTTTATTTAATGCCCGGTTAACAGTGCCATGTGCAACCTATGTGGAGTTTGTCGCTAGATTATAATGAGATTTGGAGCCAGTGTTGACCTTATGGATAATGAGGAGGAGGCAGTGTGTTGCTGAGGTACATCCTCTCTCTTTTGTTTAGGGCTTTTGTTAGACCTAAGGTCTTGCAACCAACAAACTGTATGTCACTGACTAGTCATCGTCTTGGTTGAATCTGAGACATACTTTTTTCTTCATGTAAAATGACATGTCACAAAATGGTGATTGATATCCATGGCGATTGCGAGTGAGCATTTTTATGGTGCTCGCTTCAGTCGACACAACAGTATGTGCTTACTGAGTTCCATTTGTTTTCTTCCTTAAGCTGCGCTTGAACATTCTTTTTACAGCAGGCCCTGAAGGGACAAAGATACAATCACAGGGTAAAGTTACTCCAAGAACTGCATCCAATTTCAGTTTATTATAGTTGGGTGTAGAGGTAGAGGTACTTCCATTCTTATTTTTGCAGGCTTCACATTGATTTGTGCATTAACATTTCACTCTTATTCTCTCATGCATGTCAGAGGCAGTCGTTTAATCATGTCACGCCTCTTCCATTCTTAATGGGAGACTGTGAGAGACCTCTAACAGAAGATTCGACTGGTGTGACACCAGTTGTGTGTGGTGGATGAAAACAATAATAGATCCTGTTTTCTAGGGGTGTAACGATACCCTCGTGTCACTATTCGATACATATCACGATACTAATCTCGATATGATTTTATTGCGACACTTTAAGATGGTAAAAGGTTAACAAAAATGTATATGAATAGGTTCTGGTAACCCAATGGTGACACCAGAACAAAATTATTCTGAAGCTGAAGATCCAGAATTATTTTAGACGAATATGTTTGCACTCTGTCACTGACTAAATATATTTAAAATAATGTAGGCCACTTTTTACTGGCAACATAAGGCATTTGGCATTATCAGGACCCACAAATTATTGCATTATTATACATTATATTCAACATACTGTATATATGGTAGTTATATGTAGCACTGACACTAAATCTCTGTAAACTTGATTTTTTTTTTTTTTTTCTCACAGTAATTTTCAATTTGGGTGTACTATACACAATACATATTCTGATGATAAATATTGTTGCATTTTTGTATTGCCATAATGTGACAATATATTTTATACCCATACTGTATCTGCAAAGATTAGACTGATTTGTAATATTATAAGGGAACCTGTAATGTCTGTCATGTTCCCATGAAGTTGTGTAGCTCATTTTAGATGCTGAATTTAAAATTGCTAATAAAAATTGTGTGCATATGCATATTGAAGTTAAGGAATTTTTACTTTACACCTTAATTATTGCAATAGTCTAGATATGACATCAGAACTGTCTGCTCCTTGTCGCAGACTATATAGTGCCTACCATTTTTATATCACTGCACATTTCCATTCTAAATAGAGTAGGACTGTGGCTGTTAAGATAGTCATTAGATATGGAGGATGCACTTTGAGTTTTTTAGTGGTACTTTCTATGGTTCATTTGTTATAAGACTCAATGCTGCATGGAAGCCGTGCTAAAATATGCAGCCCATTGTATCAGAGGTGATACTGCTTTGGTTGTGTGCTGATATAATGCAGCCTTAAACTTTTTACGACAACAGTTATATGTTTTGTGATTTCATTTAGGATTATATAATGTATTCATGCTTGGGGGTAAAAAAGGTTCAATGGGGTTCTATATTTTTGACTTAATTTTACCGAAACGTTTATGCCAAAAGAGGTTCTGTATCAAGAGAAATGTCTTAAATGATTTCGAAATATTTTATTTACCGTTTGCATCATTTTTTTTTTTTTTAACTGATAAAGTATATATTTATGAGCTTTTAAATTCATGAATAAATAAGTAAAAAGGAATTAAATAAAAAACCCTAAAAGGGCTGAAGCACTTGACAGAACCTTTTAAGGTTATTTGTAGTACCTTTTTCTTCTGAGAGTATTCTTCAGAATTCAGGTAAATTTGACCTTTTTTTGCTGGCCGTCTCCATATAAATAAGCATTCTTCATGTAATTAGCCTGACACACTATTTGAATGCAAATCCACTCCTCATTTAAACTCCTCGCATCAGGTACTTCAAAATCAATCACACGATAACGGACAGATTTCATGCGATTCATATTAAAATGCTTTCTTGGTCAGACAATATTCCCTGTTAGTAGGTAATTCATCGCTGACTCACTGCATTTTCTTTAAGATCTTGAAAACATTTTCGTATTCAAGCTATCGTTCATTTTACTTATGAGTCTCATGTTTTCCTCCTGGCGTTGATGTGCAAGTCATGATATATTACAAACTCAGTAACCCACTGTACATTAGTTCGTCCTCTCTTTCACGCTCCACAGTTGCACATTATAAACGCACCCAGTGCTGAGTTTTATCTTGATAACCATAACTGTAATGGTGTGTTAGATGAAACTAGCCTGAATGCTGAGAGGCACTATAGACTTTTGGGTGCTTGTTAACTTCCACCCTTATCACTGCTTGTGCTCAACCCAGCCTGGACCCGTCTGAGAAATCAATAACTTATTCCCCAAGCGAAATCCTATTTCTAACCCCTGAAACACCCCGAGCAGAAAACCAGCAGCTTTCTCCAGCCTTTATTATGTGGAGACTGCGGTGCATGTAGGCGTGGAAACAAATAGCCACAATTTAGCAATGATGCTTTGATGAGACACAGAGAAATCTGTCTGACATGCAGAATCTAATTGAGTCTCTAGAGTCTGATGTTCTCTCTCTATCTCTCTGTTGCCACTGGATTTGGCTGCAAACCACAAGCTGAATGCATTGCACAACATGAAGCAGGACCATAGGTGCATTTGAAAGCAATATGTTTTTAATTCTCAAGAAATTTGTTCCTATCAATCTTGTTCAAAAGCAATGTTCGCTAGTATCTCTACTTGCCATAAGGGCCGATGACTGATGTGTGAGGAAATGCAGAAGCCATGGTCCAATTATAACTTGAGAACATGTTTGGTAATGACTCTAGCCTTTTATGTTGCATTGTTTGATTTGATAAGTGTTGCATGAAGCCAGCACATTCCTGGTATCACTAGGGCTCCACATACACGTAAATAAGAAAAAAAGATATGCAGAAATCCCTGCTAGCTTGTCTTGAGTTTCTGTAGATGGAGCTATTGGCCTCATCTCTGCAGCTGGGAATATATCCTCAGGAATCCAAAAGCCCACGGGGCCTGATTAATTTAAAATAGGAAGTGTAGCAAAACAGACTTTTAATCACTTCAAGACTGATATGGTGAACTGGGAGAACGTATCTTAAAAACCCTCAGAAATTGATATTTATCGGGAAAAAGAATAATTTAATATTCTGTCAGCGGGAGCTCACTTATCGCCATCACGCTATTCATACAGTCATTGTGACTGAATGGCACTTCCTTCTGAGGGATTGTGAAACCTTGGGTCAGTTTTAATGTGTTATTATTATATGTGTGGTGACATGACATAATACTATAAACTGTGCATTTGTAAGCATGTGATTATGTATTTATCTCAAAGGACTGGCTTCCTTTTTCGTGTTCGATAGCAAAAGAACTTTGTACTATTCAAGGAGGTATCCTTTCCCTTTTTAAAGAGTCTTCATAAAATTCTTCATTAGACTTTTGGGAGGGAGAATTAAATGCATATGACCAGAGAATATTATTGTGCTGGACTTTTGACTTTTATTACTATTTTGACTTTCAGATTGTTTTAAGGGGTCACGGGATCACATTTAATTTTCATTATTCATAGTGATGTGTAATGAAAATAAGATTTCATAAGATATGTATAAAAGTAATGCTTTGATATGCAACTGTGTGATTTAATCAACTGCAAATATTCTGTATTATGTGATTTTGTTTGTTTTGACATTGAATAGATGCTGTAAACCATAGCTCGGTATCCAGGTCCTCGGTGTAGGTTGTTGCTGTGGGCGCTCCTCGGTTGAAATCGCATTCTTCCCCCTCAGTTGAAATCGCGGCGGGGGCCCCGAGAATTGTCACCACCTTTCTCCCCTCTAGTGACGGCCCTGCTGCAAACAAATACTTATTCTTACTGTGAGTGACTGTAAACAGCTTCGTTTTTTATTTTATTTTTTTGTGCTGGATAGCTTGGTGAAAGAAAATACACGGTGAGGTAGTGACAATTACGTATGGCCACTGGCCAGGATCACGATTAAATATTTGCAGTTAATAAATTCATTTCTGTGATGAAAGTTAATCGAATACACCAATCCTGGAAGACAACATGACTCTGCAAACAAAAGGCACAATTGATCGCTTGCTCGCTTTACTGTAACCGAGGCAGTCATGCAGCCTGCATGCCATTCTGGATTAGAATAATTACAATACCTAATTAAATTAAAATTGACTCGCCATGGCTCGCAACATGACTTTGAGAATGAATATAAGAGACATAGCGGGGCATGTAGTCTAATATTAAAGACCTCATGAAAATTGCTTGACTAATGCATTTTTTTTTTTTTTTTTTATATTTACTATTTAGGCTTATTGTATGGTCTATATTATGATGTTACTATTACGATATTTACTGGATATATAGGCTACATATAAGCGTACACTAACTTTTGGGTGCTTTCAAAAACCACAAATCTCTTAATTTCGATTGCATGTGGTCTTTAAACAATCTTTTGCTACACAACAACACATACTACTAACTCTGTGTAGATGTAATATAACTTTGTTGGAGATTTCAGGGAAAAATAGAGATGTTTATTTCCTTCAGGGATAGAAGGGAGGGGTATTTTTTTCTGAAGGGAAGATAGTCACTGTAGCCTTTTTTTCCCCAATGGGTTGGAGCTCCTTATGGAGACAGACTGCTGCAGGGTTTAGCATAATGACGCATTGGCAGCCACCGTCCGCGGTTAATTCAGATGACCTTTTGTCATGTTTTCTGCCATGTAGAGCAGGTGTAGCATTGTAAATGCTCATAGCTGAACTTGTTAAATGATTTTTTGCTGCTAATGCTTCTTGCCAACTGTGTTCTCAGAGGCTAATAATGCGTTTGGAAGGGGGCAAATATAAGATGATCCCAGCCATTAATTAACCAGTCCTGTTTATTTGTGCATGTGTCGGTTATCTATATTTATTAGAGAAGCAGCACATGATGCTCTGGTGGTCTGTGCTCTTTAAGCATCACTACTTTACAACAGATTCATTACTAATGCAATTACATTTTGTGTGTTTGTTCAGAGCTGATACAAGAAACCTCTCCCCAGTGTTCTGTGTCCCCAGACCTTCAGCGTAGCTTTCATTCTCTGCTGTTCTAAATGGACTGAAAGGAAATTTGGAAGAGAGAACCGTTAGCCGGATTCAGCGACTGTGAGCCAGCGAACAGAAGCTAAATTTGGCCTTGTGGTCTACCCACAGGACACCTACAGAAACTTTTCACTAAATAAATAGCTTATTCTGTTGTGCAGTGTAATATAAGCCTAGTCTGTTGGGTAACATTGAAAGCAGGATTCTAACATATAAATGTAAACATACGTACAATCAGAAAATTTGCTACTGTATTGTTTTTAATAAAAATTAATGTCTAACCTTTTTACATGGCACAAAAACGGTAAAAACCAAGCGATGACATAACTGGTTACATGTTGATTGTTTGACTTAAGTTGGCGTTCAAATCATTATTATTATTATCATATATATTATTGGAATCAAAGTTGAATGATATCGCCATGTGTAATGTGCTATAATTTTTTAAATTTTCAGCATAAGTGTCAGAAGCTGGACTTTTATTTTGAAAATGCTGAGAACCCAGAGAACGTCTTTTTTTTTAAAAAATAGTTCTGTCTAATAATTAAGGCACTTTTTCATATCCAGTAGGCATTCAACAAAAAAAGTCTTTGAATTTTTAACATGCTTGACATGAGTCCAAATGTTCTGTTCAGTTACATTTCAAATTATTTCTAATCATTTTAGTAAATATTATTTAAAATAATTTCATTGCTTAAACGATGCATGTATTATTTACTGTCTTTAAATTCAATAGTGTGATATCATATATATCAGCTTTATATTGGCCATTGGCCACACCATTCACTAAGATAGACGTTGGCCATAAAAAAAGAAAAAAAAAATCCATACTGTTCAACCACTGGACCAAATGGCAAGTAGTTTTCAGAAATGCTATTAATTAACTACAGCATGAATTAATGTAGTAGCTAGCTATTCAAACTTTTGTTGTTGTTGTTTGGAAAGCTTGGCAAGAAAACACTTTTCACCCTCCTGTCCTGACTGGCATCGTGTTGTGATTTTGTCATGTAGGGTTCTGCTCAAAGACAAAGATATGAGCTGTATGTTGTTATCTAAAAGTTCATTCTAGTCTCTTTGTAGTTTGTGTTTGATCTAAATGTTGCGCATAACACATATTTGATGTTGTTGTCAGTTAATTATTCAATTCGAAAGATAAACCTGCGCCTCAGTTGGACTTAATGCTGACTCATCTGTGATAAGACTGGAAATTTGGAAGTCGGCATCTTTGATATTTACTTTAGTCACTGTCGCTATGGTTACAGGCAAATCCATGGTTAATGTGACAAAAGGGGCTTGACTTGGGTTATTAGTTCATACAGACAGTATTTGAGCTACACCTTTAAAAAGGGCAAGTTGAGAGTCACACCGTTAGTGTTTATCACACATAGCACTACATTCACATCCTCTTGGAAATACGGTTGGCATTTACTAACAGATGGGAATAGAGTCTATGTTTGATAATGCACATTCAAAGTGAATCAGAGAGATGTGCTCATGAATCACTGATGGTGTAAATGAGTTCTTCCTGTATCTAAAACAGGGTGCAGCTCCGTCTGCCCTGTCAGATAATTCTACAATATGTAATATAGCTCAACTCAGGAGAAAAAGAGGCAACCATTTGCATAGTAATAGCCAGATAATGTCATATGTCCAGCAGAACCATTCCATAGTGTACATGGGTGGTTATCTGGAAGCTGTTTGAAATGCTTGGACTGAGAAGGAGGATTTTTTCGCCTTTCACACATGAGAATACATATGTGAAGCAGATAGATATATTTTGCATATGTTTTAGAGCAGATCACGTGGGAAGTGGAATTGGGCAAAAGGTCATTGTTGCTGATGGGCACTGGGCTGCTAATAAGGGTTCATCATTCTGTATTAAACTTGTCTGAATAATCTAGTTTTTTAAAGATCTGTTCAAAAGAGTTTGTTTTTGCTTCTGTTTTGCTTCTGAATTTTTGGATATTGTAAATATACATACACTATACAAATCAAAAGTCACCATTTTTTTTGAGTACTTAGCAAGGATGCATTCAATTGATAAAAATTTACAGGAAGGAAATTTAGAATGTTCTTTGAATATTTTATATTCATCAAAGAATGCTAAAAAAAAAAAATGGTTTCCACAAAAATATTAAGCAGTACAACTGCTTTCAACATCGATAATAATATTAATATTAGTAAATGCTTTTTGAGAACCAAATCAGCATAATACAATGACTTCTGAAGGATAATGGGAGACTGAAGATTTGTGAAATAGACGTCACAGGAATAATTATATTTTAAAATATGTTAAAATAGAAAATGGTTATTTTAAATTGTAATGTTTCACAATATTTTGATGATGACTATTCCAGATTATTAAAAGAATAAAGCAAACTACATCTAACCAGAGTATAGATAGAAGTGCATAGCCCAGATACACAACAAAAGGACAAGTGCATGTGTAGTTTGAGTTTCAAAGAAAAGGCCTGGCACTGGCAAACCAAAATAGGGCAGATTGGATAAGTGAAAATAAAGGTTGGAAAGGAAACGATTACATTGATTAAGAGTATTAAGGATGGATGAATGCAAGTTTGAGGTGTTGAGCTGTTATAGGAACAGAAGGTCCGCGAGAAGAGTCCTACAAGCCAGTCAATGTTCTTAAACTGACTGCTTGAATTAATTTAAAACCTTAGTGATTTGAAGTATCGGTTTCTTTCATTGCTACATTTCATAGACCGTTTATACCTAGTATCAAGATGCGTTTCATTCAGTGGGATCACAAGTAGACGAGGCATACACATACCCATTTACACCTGGTGTTTTAACCCTTCTCTTTTGTCCCCTTTCGAAGACTTCTGTCCTGTTTTCCTCAGGCGGAGGGACTGTGGGCAGGTAAATGTATTATTATTATTTTTGTTTAGATCTTTTGATCTAATGGACGAAATAATCTTGCACAAGTTCTGATTTTTATATCATGATTTATATGAATGCGCACGGAAACGATGGAAAAGCATAAAAAGAGCAGAAGCTTTTGTTTCTACTCCGACAGCCGCAAGACCACACTGAACGTGGTGAGTGCATGTTAGAAATCGGGAATGGGGAGAGAACATTGTGCATGGTATGTTTGTAGTATTCAAACCAAATATGGGTCTTCAGACGGCAGAGTTTAAATCCTGTCTTGCTAACATTCCCATAATGTGTACGTGTACACTACGAAAGCAATCTGGTCGAATTGCATTTTCAAATACTTCTGGAAGTGGTAGAAAATGGACAAACTCAAAACGTTTTAGACCCCGTTTACTCCTGTATTTAGTGGCATCTACTTGTGATCCCATCGACCAAAATCATCTTAATAGCATCTTAATAATACATCTTAAAGCATCTTATTACCCGGTGTAGACAGGGCCATGGTGATTTAAATTTTTGAACGTGGTTCATCAGCTCCACACCAGGTCTTATTCTTAATCTTCGTGATCGTCTTTCGTTGTTGTTGGCTTCATCATCGTCTTATTTTTCACCTTTTTCCTTCTTGATCAGCATCTTATTCTTCAACTGACTCTTCTTCATTGTCAGGTTATTCTTCCTATTCTTCGTCTTCGTCATCTTATTCCTCATCTATTCTTCTTCGTCATCTTCTAATTATTCTTTGTCGTCTTCTTCATCTTCTTATTTCTCCTTGTCTTCTTCATTGTCTTGTTAGTTTTTGTCATCCTTCTCTTCATTGTTATCGTTGTCTTCATCTTTGCCTTGTTGTTCTTCGTTTTCTTCTACATTGTCTTCATCTTTGTCTTCATTTACTTCATCTTGTTCTTTATTGTCTTCGTCGTCATCTTCGTTGTCATTTTCTCAGTCTTAATTTTCTTCTTAAACTCATTCTTCGTTGTCTTCTTTATCGTCATCTTCATCTTTGACTTCCATTGTCTTCCTTGTCGTCTTCTTCGTCGTCTTTTACTTTGTCATCATCTTTTTCATCTGCTTCACCTTTGTTTAAAACAATAATGATGGATGATCATGAAATGAATTCCTCACCACAGTGGCCCCTATTGTAGAGAAGACCCACTGTTGATGACATATTTAATAATTCTTCTACCAGATATTTTATTCTACATCATTGTTTAAAAATTCCATGGTAATTCTCCAAAAGTGTTGTAGCGGCAGGTGCGGACCATGCTGAGACATTTATTCATATGCTCTCTGTAAGCAGTGTTACATATCCCACGCTGAGCACTACAGGCCCTTACACAGCACATAAATAAACACCCCACATCAGGCACATCACCTGGCGGCCATTACTCTGCCTCCCTCATAAGGTGAGGTGGCGGTGCGTCTGTGGGACAGAGAGAAGTCTTTTTTATTGATAACAGCAGGTAGACAAACACCACAAGGCTTTTATATCACCACCACCAAACACAGAGCATCAGTTCTTTGCACCGTGCAAGCTGTTGCAGTTTAATCAGACATGTTTTATTCCAATAGTGCATTTGCCTAAAAAAAAAAAACAGGGGGAAAGTAGTCATATTTAAAGGCTAGAAAAATCTAACAGACAATGGGCTACGGTGGTGTGTTTATACTTTTTGACACATGTTATAAATATCTAGTCTGTATAATCTACATTATTTAACATAATGCACAGTGTTGTAACAATGAGAGATACGGTTCATGGTTATTGTACAAGAAAACAACATTTTCCTATGTTCATAATTACTCAGATGAAACGCCCACACAGGACACCAACAGCCCCTTAAAACGGTAGCGGAACATGAATTGCATTCAAAAACAATTCTTGATCTTTCCAGAACGCCCACATGTTATTGTTTAGTATTAATGCTTCACACTTACTGCGTTTGGAGTCAAATTTGAGGCAGCTCGGTATACTAATGATTACAGAGAATGCAGATGGATATTAGAGAAAAGACACTGAACGAGCAGAAATCTGTAAGA
Source organism: Opsariichthys bidens (assembly GCA_037194245.1). Classification (NCBI taxonomy): domain Eukaryota; kingdom Metazoa; phylum Chordata; class Actinopteri; order Cypriniformes; family Xenocyprididae; genus Opsariichthys; species Opsariichthys bidens. The sequence continues at coordinate 16,741,903 of CM074292.1, read as the reverse complement.
AATGTTACGAACCATAGATAAACCATAGATACTGCTGAAAGTGAGCTGTCATGTCAGAGCACTAATTTATTAGAAAAAAATATCCCACCTTTAATAGTCAAGCATATTTGCAGTACAAACCTCGTCAGTGAATTATGAGGGCCAAAAAAAGAGAGCAAAATAATCATTCATTAATCATAATTGAGGTAAAATGTTCAGTTAATCGAGATTTAGATTTGAGGTCATATTGTCCAGCCCTGCGTGACGTAATGACGCAAAGAGGAATGATGGCATGCTCGAGTTTCCCGTGGAAACCTACCAGTACCACTAGAATTAGAAAACATTATTACCAGCTTTCCGTTGTGAATTGGGCTAAGGTAAGGAGATAGTTTTGAACACTGGCTGGTTATGTACTTGCTCAAAAATTGATTTTGGATATTTTTTTGCCAAAAAAAGATATGGACTGCAGCTTTAAGGAAAGCAATTCAGTTCAATTTCTTGAAACGTGACTCGATTAATAGTCATCTGCTCATAATTACATAACCCCTACTCATTTAAAAAAAAAAAAAAATCTTATCAGTAACTGCTGTTAATCAAGGAGCAGCATCAGAACAGCGAGTACACTGCTGATGGACAGATTTCACAAAGATGTGAACGTGAGATATATGTATATTAAAGAAATTAATACTTTTATTCAGCAAGGATGCATGATCAAAAGTGACAGTGAAGACATTTATAATGTTACAAAAGATTCCATTTCAAATAAATGCTGTTCTTTTAAACTTTCTATTCATCAAAGAACCCTGAAACAAAATTGTACACAACTGTTTTCAACACTAATGATAATAATGATAACAATAAAAGTTTCTTCAGCAGCGAATCCGCATGTTGGAATGATTTCTGAAGGATCATGTGACACTTGAGACTAGAGTAATGATGCTGTAAATTCAGCTTTGCCATCACAGGAATAAATGACATTTTAAAACATATTCAAATAGAAAACAGTTATTTTAAATTGTAATATTTTTTCACAATTTTACTGATTTTCGTAAGTACAAGAGACTGAAATGTCTCTTTAACTGTCAGCTTTTCTTGTCTCAAATGTTTTTAGTTCTGCTAACATTGCGGTTTACAGTCTATTATTCTGATAAACTGTATTGATGTCTTTAGCTGTAAATTTACGTGTGTGTAGTTGACCTTACATTTCAGGCAGTGGCCAAGCAATATCTCATGCATTGCTGATTTAATTAACACTAAACAAAGTCTCTCAATATAGATTCAGTGGTTAAACTGTAAATTACGAGTGTGAATTATTGACTGTAAGAGATGCTGTAATGAAGATGCAGGGAGAGGTAAGAGTTTCTTTATGAACCATCAAAATGCACATTTAATCACCCAATCTGAGGGTTTTGTTAACGTTAGGTTAACAAGCCCTCTCACAAACCATAATGTGATATTTAAAAAACATCATCAATGCCATTTGTTGTCAGAGGCTTTGGCCATGCGATGCATACAGAAAGTCTTAACATTATTAATGCACTGTAAATTCCACCAGATCAATAAAACCCCTTTAGCCAGCAGCCCACCTGCTGACTTACATTTTACACTCTGGCAGGAACAGCAAACTACTGACTATTAAAGAACGTTGTCATCATCAAATGTTCCAATCTTGCATGGTAGTTTCTTTTCTGCTGTAGAAGAAAAGGAGCCATTTTTTCCAGGAAAAAAAATTAGAAAATGATCATCTCGTGGTTCTACAAAGGGCTACAAATTTAGCTTCAGGTGCCCTAGACTAGCAGTCGCATGCATCATTAATGGAAAAGGAATTATTATTTCTCTTTTAAATAATAAATAAAATAACATGAGTGGTCTGAAGGGAAACCAATAATTCAAAAATGCACTCACCAGCCACTTTATTAGGTACACCCATTCAACTGCTCGTTAGTGCAAATATCTAATCAGCCAATCACATGTCAACAACTCGACATGATCATGATGCTCTGCTGAAGTTCAAACTGAGCATCTGAATGGGGAAGAAAGATGATTTAAATGACTTTGAATGTGGCATTATTGTTCGTGCCAGATGGGCTGGTCTGAGTATTTCAGAAACTATTGATCTACTGGGATTTTCATGCACAACCATCCCTAAGGTTTAAAGAGAATGGTCAGAAAAAGAGAAAATATTGAGTGAACAGCAGTTCTGTGGGCGAAAATGCCTTGTTGAGGTCAGGAGAACAGCCAGTTTGATTTCAGCTGATAGAAAGGCAACAGTAACTCAAATAACCGTTACAACCGAGGTATGCAGAAGAGTATCTCTGAATGCACAACAGGTCGAACCCTGAAGTAGATGGGCTACAGCAGTCTGTCAGCTAAGAAAGAACAGGAAACTGGGGCTACAATTCGTACAGGCTCACCAATATTTTTGGCACACTTTGGACTCCATAGTTACAATTGAGCATCATTTAATTGCAACAACCCACCCCTGAGTATTGTTGATGATCATGTCCATCCATCTTGTGTGCGAAAAACAATCCTCTACGTACACTAAAGCTCTAGTCTCCATTGGCTAGTATTTGTTTTATTTTATTTTATTTTACTCACCAAATAATATTAGGCTGCTGTCACTTTAAGACATTGCACTGATGCAGTATACTTTTACTGTACCCATGCATTTTCTTTCTCATGTTAAGTTCACTTAAGACATAACTGACCAATTACTAGGACACTCTCCAGGACAGCATTTTGACATAATTTTGTCTTAAATGGTCCATTTAAGAGCAAGAAGACTCAATTCATGTGCTCTCAGACGTGGCTTTCTGGGCACATGCGTAGGATATGCAGTTTGGACACACAAAACTTCTGCAGGATAACTTGTGCACAGCATGCACACGTTATCCTTCATGTTTTCTTGGTCTTAAATGTTTAAATTGACTAGGCTTACGAATGTAAATGATGAACTTTCTTGACAACGTAGTACTGGTCCGATCAGGACAGTGGCAGTTCTGTTAACAAGCCTGCATGTGCTCTCTGTCACAATGAGTGCTCGTGTGAGAGAAAGTAACAAAGGGCACTCTCAGCCAAGCAATGATGTATAAATCTCAGCAGGCACTGAAACTTATATATCTGCACTATATAGGCACTATATCTGCACTAAACTTATTTTTTTTTGTCTCTAACTCAATTATAGGTAACTGAAATCATACAACTTACTAGCAATTGTCCAATTAAATATTTTTTTTTAGTTGCCCCTTGTGAAATTTGATATCCAAGTAATTTACTTAATTTCACATTCCAGAAACATAAACAGAAGCTCAACCGTACTTGCTTGATGTGCGAGAACAAACCTCATTGGTTCTCACACATCAAGCAAACATGCTTGATCTTCTGTTTACCATATCTGATGCATGTGTTGATGAATGTTTATATGTGAATTAAAGCCTAAATTCAATATGTTCATATAAAGCGATGGTGTCTCAATTCATATGGAATAGTTTTTTACAATCTCTTCATAAACTTTTTGAAGCATCAAAGTGGTAGTAGCGTGGACTGTCAGTGGAGGGACAGAAATCTCTCGGATTACATTTAAAATATCTTTATTTGTGTTTCCAAGATGACCGAAAGTCTTAAGGGTTTGGAATGACATGAGGGTAAGTAAATGAAAGAATTTTCTTTTTTTCCGTGAATTAAAGACTGGGACACACCAAGCCGACATCAAAGAACTAGCGGCGTTGAAAGCTGACTGTGTTGTCACCTTTTGTCACTGCGTCTCGGCCAACAAGCTGCACTTGAAGACACCAAAACAACTAAATGCGACTGTCATCTAACACATGCATTCTGCGTCTTTAAGTACATATCACTCTATTTCAGCAGGTATCAATAGTCTGTTTTCATCATTCAAAAAGGGAAACCGAAGCTATGACTGCAGGTATACAAACCATAAACAAAGCAACTCTTGCTTACTCCCACTATGAAGTGCTTTGAGAAACTGGTTCTAAGTCACTTCCTATCAGGCTTACCATCTATATTGGACCCATTCCAGTTTGCTTATTGCCTGAATAGGTCGACAGAGGATGTTATCTCTGCTGCTCTTTATTCAGCCCTCACTCACTTGGAAAATAATAATTCGTACTTACGGATGCTGTTCATTGATTATAGTTCTGCATTGAACACTGTTATTCCCACTAATCTGATCATCAAGCTCATGGGCCGTATCTGCAGTTCCATATGCAGATGAATTTTAGATTTTTTACCAATCGACCCCAGTCTGTGAGGTTGGGCAGTCATATGTCCTCAACTGTCATTCTGAGCACTGGTGTCCCACAGGGTTGCGTGCTGGGTCCGTTACGCTACTCTCTGTTTACCCATGATCAGCAACAATGGGACTGCATACAGGGAGGAGATCCAAAACTTGGCAGCATGATTTTCACCAACAATCTTACTCTTAATGCGGCGAAAAACTGATTGTGGACTTCCATAAATTGAAATGCAGTAGACTCTCTGCTTCCTATATCAATGGAACTGAAGTAGAACATGTCTCCAGCTTCAAGTTCCTAGGTGTCCACATATCTGAGGATCTGTCTTGGCATGAGAACACAGTTCCCTCACAGTGTGGTATGGCAGCTGCACGGTGAGTGAAAGGAAAGCCCTGCAAAAAGTGGTGAATACTGCCCAACATATCATTGGCACTCAACTACCAGCAATTGAATATTTTCACCACAGTAGGTGTTTGTGCAAAGCTTATAAGATCAGAAGAGACTCCTTTCATCTTCCCGTCTGGGAAGAGATACATGAGCATTCGCACTAGAACTAGCAGGCTTAGGGCGAGTCTTTTCCCTTCAACTATCACCCTATTGAACTCTACATTACAACACTAGGCACTGATATTTTACTGTAATCTATCTAAGAGTTCTAGCACTACCTGGTATACACATTTTTAACTTTCTTTCTTGGCTGTGTATATTTACTTCAGCTATTTATTCATTGTTTTAGATGTTTATTTTTCAATTGCTATTGTTTATTTGCACAATGCCACAATTTTCACTTCTGGTACTGTAGGTAGATGCTGAACTGCTGTAGACTGTTCTGTCTGTCTGTCTGACCACTTTTTTCAGTCCAGTTGGCTGATGTTATTATGAAAATATTCACCCAATTCAAATTCAAATACTCTGGTAAGATGACTTCAAATTATAACAGCCTTCTGTCTGTCTCCTTCGTCTTTCCTCGCTTTCATAATTTTCGCTTTTATTCTCATGAGCTGAGCAGCCAATCAGTTCTCTCTTTCACCAACGGCCCAATGGCGATTCGACGCACTGAACCCTGACGGTGTCCGACTACAGCCAACAGAACACAGCAGAACACACCAAAAAACGATGCCGACCAACGCTCAAAAACGGGCCGACATTGCCCCACGGACGACCATGGGCTTGGTGTGTCCCAGCCTTAAGCTAAGTGGTCTCAAATGTTGTGTGTGTATGCTGTGCTTAGGAATTATTATTCACATTCATAATATTGATTTTATACAGCACACTTACTTGGTTCAATGTACTGAGATAACCACTGGCCACACTTCTCATAAATGGGCCATTCTTCTCTGCACAAATATGAGCACAAAATGCGCGATTAGATCATTGTTGTTTTTTCTGGGAGGGATGTTTTGTGTGCTGCTGTAATCTCATTATTCATCAGTGGCGCGTGTTACATGTCTCCCTTCCAGGTTCGATGTCTTTTGAGGATTTTTGTTAGCTTTCAGCAGAGCCGTGCTTTGCAAGCCTCAGCACTGTGTGTCGGTTATCAGTGCTCCATCCTTAATTGAAGACAAAACCATGTTATGTTTCTAATATCCAGAGGGAAGAATGAGATACAAAAGATGATGAAAAGATCTGATAAAAAGCTGGGGAGTTTATCCTCTGGCACTATTTTGTTTCAGATGTGAGGAAGTAGGGAAAACAAATTGAACATATTAGTGGCCACTGTTTATAACAACTTACAGTATCTTGGTCTAGCGTGTGTTAGGGGTTGAACGACTTCAGATTTTTGAAAGTCAACATTTATGTGATTAAACTCGAGTCCATGCAGACAAGTCGATAATGACGTCATTAATAAACAAAAAAGGGCATGTTTTTCCACTCCAATGCATTACTTTGCCATTGCTACACATGTGCTAGACGGATGTGTATGACGTTGCGCTCGCATCTTAAATGCAGTGCTCAAGTTCAAATCAGTTCAACTTTTAAAAAACATGCCTGGAGACTTTGCATCGTGTATAGTACTTTGAAGCTGCCCAGAAAATGCAATTTAGACCTTCCACCCATTGAACCCAACAAATTCCACTATATAGACAAATATAGACCCTGGAATGTTTTCCTCAAAAACTTTCATTTCTTTTTGACTGAAAAGAAAAAGACATGAACAGGAAGACATAATGTCACGGCATTTAATTCAGGAGTGAACTAATCCTTCAATTCTATGACACCATCTAATAGTGAAGCTGTGTGTTTTTGTTACTAAGAAATATGCTAGAACCTTTCAGCTTCTAATCTATTTTTTTGATAAATCACAGAACAGTGTTGACAGTTATGAATCTATGAGGGAAATCTATCTGCATGCTACTGTAGCTGCACAGTTTAGAACGTCGATTAATTTAACGTTACATGTACAATAAGCTGTTTATTACGTGCATTCACCCGATCAATATTGAGCATACAGATGGTAGGCCTATAATCAAACATTTCTTGTTGAGCACTCTTTGAGAATGTATTTATTTGTCATTAACTGTTGGATACAGAGCATAAATGTGGACTTTGAAGATTTCTTATCCTGTTTTATCCTATTTTTTTTCCAAAAATGAGCTGATGAAGGCGACGGAGTTTGGTGTTAACATATTGCTAAGCTAAACGTGCAATATGTTATTTAAGAACAATATTAGTTAATTATACTAATTTAAATGTTTAGCAATACTTTTTTTTATCACTTGATTTTCAGTGAGTGTGTCACAATGCATTCTGAAATTGCATTATCTCTAAGGGATAAATGTGAGCCTTTGTGTAAACTCCTTTAAAATGCTTCTCGCCAATTTTTTGAGCAGAGTAGATGTATAAAATTTAGGGCCAGATTTACTACTAGATTTATTAACTACTGTCAAGGTTTACTAAAGACACGCAGTGAAAAATTAGCGTGAAAAGGTGTGGAAAGTTATATTTGCGGCTCACCTTGTTGCATATGCATTTGTAGGAGTTTCGCCTTTCAGACGAAAAATGTATGGGAGGGGAGTATTTAAATTAATCATGCAAGGTCATTTACTAAGGTTTGCGCTAGTCGATTTACTGGTATTTTCACTCTTATTTACCATTTAAAAGAAGCATTTCTTAAACCAGACGCTAATTTGTCTGCTCTTGGTAGATCGTATTGGTCATTAGGGAATTGATCCAGCTGCATCTATGTTCTTTAATTTGTGCGTCATCATGCACAGAACTTTCTACTCCCATCGGCGCTTTTTTTGGAATTGTGCTCTCACACTAATTTGCCTTGCTTATCTGGCCCAAAGAGTGCTGTGAGGTGCACTGGTGCTCCAAAAGTCACATTCTGCTGAGTTTTATATTTACATTAACCTCCAGTGCCCTGTAGGGAGAGGGACTCCAGATCTGATATTGTTCAGCATGAGCAACATCCACCTCCTCCGGAGAGAGATTAAACATCTGCTGAAATTATAGGAGAGCATAGAGGCAGCCACTGTGATTATCACACACACACACACACCTAGCTCACATTATTCAATTTCTGAAACATTCCTGATGGTCACAGCGTCTGTAACTTGATTAATTCCAGGGCTTTTAAACTTTATTTCTTTTTATGACTCTATTCATTTGGGCAGGACTCATTTACCCAGGATCATCCTCATGAAATTAAAAACTCCAGATGTCTGTGCTCTTCTCTTTCTCTCCCCTCGTAGGTTTCTATATTACTTTCAAGTACCTTGTACCACTAAATCCTATTGTCCAATATGCCTCTCTGAAATGTTTTCCACTGAGCTGCTTTATAGCTGATTCGACTTCATAATTGACAAATTTAGCAACATTGATAATGTAATTCAACCGAATCAAATCAACATTGACTCAAGCTGAATTCAGCTGAATAATGACTCAAGTGTCTTATGTAGAGATGCTTTACAGCTGAATTTGAATTTGTCATATTTGCATCATTGATCTTTATTTTCATGTTTATTACTGTGAAGCTGCTATGAAATTCTGTATTAAATAAAGTGCTATATACTGTAATTAAAGGTGACGACATAACTTGAAATCATTCACAAATTCATTTCCCAAACCTTCTATAAATATAAAACATATAATTATTATAATTATGTTAATTATCTGGTTCTTTCGTAGTTAATTTAGTACAGTAAATATACAGGACCTGGCCGGAAAACCATTCTACAAGCTTTTTAGCTTGAAATTTACTTTCTAGGGAGCACAGGGTGGCTCTCTGACAGGTTTAGCACATGGACAGCTGTATGTGTACGTGGAAATAACAATTACAGGCACTGTAAGTGGTCTTGACCAAATTGCAGTTTATTTCAATCTGCTCTCAGAAATTCTAATCCGCCACTAAATGTGGACATGAGTTGCACGGCTTTTCCTAATGCATTTAAACACACTGCGCTCAGCTTCTACTCATTAGCCGTCTCTCTGTTTTGAAGATTTTTCAGTTTCTCGAGAGCGTCTTGCTGTTCCAACTAGTTTGGCTTCAAGCTGTAGAGCATCTGGGATCTTAATACTAGTGAGCGCTCTTGTCATTATAGTGTACTTTACTGCATTCTGCCCTTGGTTGTAATTGCAGAAAATGTTCCTTAGCCAAAAACAAAACAAAAAAAAAAAAAAGACGCCTTCTGAAACGCTCCTTGTTTCAGATGCTGATGTAACTAAAATGTTAATCTTAAGATATTTATATTGTAGGGAAAAAAGATGTAAGTGGAAAACTTTCAGGGTCTGTGAAAGCATGTTAATTCATGGAATGATAATCACAAAACTACTGTAATGGTGTGGAAAGCATTTGCACTATAAAAATAACTATATTAGCATCCACACCAATGCACGATAACTGTTTATTACAAGCGTACTCTGCAATTATGTTGTCTACCTCTTTAAATGCTTGAGCTTTTTTAACTCAGGTTTGATTGGCTGTCAATGTTTTTATCATTCATCAGCTGGTAAAAAAAATGTTCTGGTGATTCATTTGTGTTGTTATTGTATGATCTATAATCTATAAATCTATATAGAGAGTATAATCACCAGAAAAATGACAGATTTTGTGAAAAATAGCTTATTTATATACTTGTGCTTAGGTAAAGTTTGTTGACATTAAGTAGAGTATTTAAACATACTTTCCCACTCCTTAGCGGTTTGTAATATGTTTTGAATACTTTTTGTCAAAACATTTGACTGCTTTTGTTATGTTGCATTAAAGCTGATACATGTATAATCTTCATTATTTTGTGAAAAAAAAAAAAAAAAAATCATGATGGAAAAGTTTTTGTACTCGGCATCATCAAGTTATGTATTATAAGGCATTTTTGCAAATCAGCAGAAATTGATGCAGGGCTGTGTAATTTCTAATGAGGCACTGAATATAGTAGTCTCAGTCAATGAAATCACTTTAGCGTTCCAAACAAAACATCTTAGCAATAAATGCCATGTAACTAATCACTCTGGAGCTGAGAATTATGAGTCTTGGCTTTCTCTGTGCTGTGGTCCATGAATCTTTGCTCATAGTGTTTAGGGTTGTAAACATTCTTAAGGTCAGTCTTGGCTGACAGACGATTGATGTATTTGGGGTTCAAAATAAGCTACCTCACAGACACTCGAAGTAAGAATCTGTTTATTAACCTTATGAATTCACTGCCCTCAACTGAGCTGGGAGATATCAACGCTTCAGGATATGACCTTACAGGCATCTAGACAGGTGCATTTGTCAGAGCGGTTGTGATCCTCACCTAGAATGACATCCCCATTGGCGAGTGTGCAACAAAGAACAAGAAATAGGCCAGTAGATCTAGTCAAGGTTCTGCAGCAAATTTAGCTCAAAAGAAGTATGAATAATTAATTATAATAATTTGGATCAGTTAATAGAATGAACTTAAAATCTATTTTAAAGTCCATTAACCTGTTTGTCCAGTGGATGCTTGGTTAATTGTTTATTAATTCTAAGAAATACAGTACTACTTAGAGCATGTAGTCAAAATCTGCATGATTAGGGACTCCAGTATATGAGCATGAAACACAGACAACTTCGTATGTGACATGCACAAGACTTTATTAACTAGACTAAACACTTAAACTACTCTAACATTCACACACATACATACATGCATACAGTGTACCAAGAGAAAAAGAGAGCTGATGCAGAATACAGGAAAGCAAGTTATAGCATTGTTTGAAAGTCAACAGATCAACAGCCTTGAGCAAACCTTCAGTTTAGTTCCAACACGCCCTTCTTTAAAGATACTTGATGTATCAAATAATGAGACTAAGTGTGATACTTGCATGTCTCGACCATTTGAATGAAACAGTCCTGATGCAATTTGTGGAGGCTCCGTTGATCTCGTTGATGTTGTCTTGATGAGAGAGAACCAGTTGGATGCAGAGGATCTTTGGTGAATGGAAAGACAAGGCCGCAGCCTGGCACAAACTTGAGGGTCTTAAGAACTTCTAGCTCAGCGTCATCTTCACAACAGCGCTTCCTCAGTACCAGAAGAAGCAGAGCTTGATCTTGTGATCAGTGATTTTTAAAGTGTGAAGATGTCACACCCTCTGGAGGTGACTGAGCCAATAAGGATTTGTTCCTTTGGAGGGAACTTTTACGACCCTTTTTTCTCTAGCAAGATATTTGCATGAGACATCATATTGGATGGATGAGAAAAGAACCTTCAAGAATGTGTCAGAGTTAACAAAATGTAATATAAATTAACAGATTGAGAGCGAAGATTGGAGTCCAGAGAGACCAAACGTGCTAGTTAGTCATAATATGCAACTCTGAAACATTAATACAAAAAGTTCAAAAGAGAGAATTAATACATAGGTCAAACCCTATAAAAGGGAAAAATTGGACACGTTTCTCAAGTGGTTATATATAGAATATATAGGATTAAAACGGTTTATTTGTCCTTCTAAATAAGAATGAAGTCAGAGTCACATCCTCTGCACATTCTTTACGGCCGTAAAACCCTATCAGATGGTGTCCATGGGGGAGGGTTCCAGACCTCAGAGTGAGTTTTTAGAGATTATTTGTTAAGTATGACAGATAATCGTGTCTGATTTGTCTCAGTCGTTACAGTTCTTATGAGTAGAAGAATGTTTTTCAGGTGAATGAGGCTCATTTATTGTTTATCTCTTTTTAACAGCAACGGATTAATTATACTTTTTCATGTATGTGTGGATTTTTTTTTTGTTAAATTCAACAAAGAAGTAGTAAAATATATCATTTCTTATTTTATGAACTGTTGTGTATGTAGACAATACCTTGAACAGTGGGTTAGTCATGGCAGAAATGCATGCTACTTATTGCTTTTGCTTTGTCTGGGCTCCATACAAAAAAATCAATTCAGGAGCCATTGATTCCTATGGGGGGGGGGGGAAAACAGGCACCAAATAATTTTTTAAAGACCAACACAACAGTGAACTCAAATTTTTAAATCACTTACTGTAAGTGTCTCCCCTTTGCAGTTTCAGCATTTTCATCTTGTGATTTTTCACTTGGCACTCTTTTCACTTAATACTATTATAATTTTTGTTAATATTTTAAATCCGATTAGATTTTTATGTGTTATGCTTTCATTTTTCGTTAAGTTTTATTCTAGTTTTATTTCATTTATTCCGTTTTTTGTATTCCTTAAACAGAGAATTCTTTAAAAGAAAATATCTCCCTTTGCATTGAACTTTGAGCGTTGCAGATGTTTTTTATGCTCAAACAGCAACATTAAACACTAACGAAGGTTAAAAAAGGGAAATCAAAATCAACCACCCCTTTAATACTGTTGTGATACCATTAAGGCACTGAAACTTTTTATGACCTTAAACGTATCTGATGAGCATGAGCAGAGTGGAATAATGGAAGTGATCAGCATGACTGATATTCAAAACGTCTCTGGTTACCTAACATAACCTTGGTTCCCCGAGAGGCGAGAACGAGACACTGCGTCACCGAAGGTTGCGCTATGGGGTTATCCCTATAGCGCCACCTTCGGTGACGCAGTGTCGAGAGACCGACTCGAAGGGAACGTTCACTTGCAGCGTCTCATTTAACTGCGTCAACACAACACACGATGTCATAGGCTGCTGGGCACAGAACACAAATAAAGTGCGCATTTTACACTCATACGTGTGAATTTGTATTGTCGCCAGTGGTAATCTCGGCAAAAAACATCACTTACAAATTAATATTTTTGGTTGCATATGAGACCGTTTTAGGTGCCGTCTGGAGCCTTGTTTTTGTTTAAAAAAGTTTGAGCAAAAGCCTTCTGGAAAACTTGAGTTTGTTCATTTTTGACCAAAGTGACAAGAATGTCACTTCTAATCAGTAATTACATTTTTAATCCGTATGCTAGAGGATAAACACTAGTGCTGAATCTTAATAAATGAAGCTGATGGGGAGACTCATCCATATGAGAGCTGCACAAACATGGAAATTAAAGTCAATTTGTAACCCAAATAGATGCACAGACAGAATCAGCGGCACATCCTCTCTCTGTCACAGCTTCAAGAGGTGTGCAACCTTCTAACAAATGAAAGGAGATTTAAACCAGATTACACTGACCTCTTGTACAGATAAACATGTACGCTGTTCATTTAAAAGTAGTCATTTATTTATTTATTTTTAATCAGATGCCTTTTTTTTCAAATGAAAGGAAGAGTTCACCCAAAAATGGAATTTCTGTCATCATTTATTCCACCTCAAGTTCTTCCAAACCTGTATAAATTTCTTTGTTATGCTGAACACAAAGGAAGATATTTGTAATAATGTTTGTAACCAAGCAGATCTCGCCCCCCATTGACTACCATAGTGGGGGGGAGGGGGTACTATGGTTTGGAACTACTTGAGGGGGAGTAAGTGATGACAGAATATTCATTTTTCATTCAAAAATGAAAAGAGAAAGATATCGGACCTCACTGATTTTCATTGTATGTACAAAAACACAGAGACAATCTTAAAAATTTCTTATTTTGTGATCCACAGAAAAAAAATGCATTTAGATTTTTAGTTTTTGGGTGGGTGAACTACTCCTTTTAAGTTGCATTGAAAACAATACATACCATGTATTTGAGCATGGTGCATTATCATAATAGCGCAAGTGAACCTAACTGTTAAATTGTGAAGAGATTTTGATTTATTTTATGGGGACAAATTTATGTGGCCAAGTGTAAATAGGCCCGAATAATGCATAAAAAAGCTAAAACTGTTTCCCTATCTGCCAGTAATCAAGGATGAGAGGTAGAACTTGCCAGATGTTTTTGGCTGTCTTCCACATTTATTTTAACAGTAAAGTGTAATTACCAATCGGCTTTATAAGTTTGTATGTTATCATAAATCACAGAAAAGATGAGCAGCAGCCTGAAGAGAGAGGAGCTTGTCTTTTGATGACCCTTCTGTTTTGAGAGCGTTTCTAAGTCCTCAGGCACCCATACACATTCGACTGAAAATGACTGTACAGTATATGCAATAGATTGTTAATGTCTTTATTATCCCATAAGCCAACCACAATCACTGTCAGCTGCATTGTTAACCAACTTTACGGTGGGTATGTTTCACCCGTGACAAGTGGGACCTCACGCAGTAGATTTAAATGCTGTAAATCTACACATGCTCTGCGAAAAGGAGCTATAAATACAAGAGCCATCGGTCTCGCAGTCCCAGACACTTAGGTTGAGGAGTCGGTCAAAGCTACCTTATGAGACAGCAGTAAATCTGCCAGACCCGCTCCTCACGTCTCTGAGACATAAAAACACGAAATAGAACAATCAAGGCGGGACAATGTTCAACCTGCAATATAACCAATTGCACCCCAATTGCCTGAGATTGAAAGCCCACAGTTCTGTCATTCAGGAATATAATCTTTCAGTCTGCACTCGACTGCTTTTCATAGCTCCATTTTGATAGAATGTAGCTGAGAAATCATTTCGTCCTAAATTGGGTGGCAGGCAAACACAACCACATGATTATTGGCATCACTCTCAAAACCATGTAATCCGTTCAAAATGATGAGGATGCTGAGAAAATTTGCCACTATAGCGAGTTTAAATCAGCGTCATATTGATCCTAATATAAGCAGTGCGAACCCATGAATGTTTTTGATGAAAATTAACATTCACCTCCTAAACTGCTCTCAGCACCTGCCTTTTACCCAGAGGGACCAAAGCCTGTGTATCTGTGCTAATTCAGGTTCAGCCTGTTATATCTACAGGTGGCTCCCTCCCCTAGGAGCCAGAGACTTTGTCTGCTGTGATGCTGGGCTGTTTTAGCCTTTGGAACTCAATAGGTTTTCTAATGAGAGCACCATCTGTTCAAAACAGCCCTCATCTGTTCTCAAGCTAATGTATACCTTATTGGAAGCCCGTGCTTCTAAAAATACCTGGCAAAATGGCTTAGTCCTTCTATCTAACCTGGCGCAGGCTCCCCCACATTGTAATTAGACCAGGCCTGCATATCCATCAAGCAGCTGATGAGAGCATATTTGATATGACAGAGAACAGTAAGCCCATCTAAAGGCAATTTAACAGGGAGAGAAAAGAAATATTGAGGAAAAAAAAATGAAGGAATGAAAAACATGATTTATCATCCTTCCAAGCTGAAAAAGTGTCGAATATCTGCATGATTGCACAACGTAGTGCCACTGATTGAGAAAGAAAAAGCAATTACAGTTTGATTTGATGACAAATTAACTGCAGTGTAAAATGCATGAGCTATATGTATCACATGCATGGTAGAGTTTGTGTAATATTCGCAGCTGTAGTATGTCATGATGTGATGCTCGTCAGTTTATTCAAGAATATGTAAAAGACGCAATTCATACCTATAATTACTTGAATTCACTTGTTCTGTGTTGGGCATGTTTTTATTTTTTGCATTTAAATTTGTTTTAATATTGTTTGCACATAAATTCCAAAATTTCAGAATGATATAAATGTCCTGAAATCATAATAGAGAGAGAGAGGGTGAGAGAGAGAGAGAGAGACAGGGAGAGATTTTTGCATAATCTTTTGTTTTTTTTTAAACATTTTTTAGCAAAACTACTCCACTGCTTATTAATTTGAGAAAAGCCTTGTCATATCATAGCGAGGACAGATCCATCAGATAATTTGACCTTTTATAACTAGACAAGGGGTAGGTTTAAGTCATAATTGTCAATGCAACTCCCCAAACATATTCGTATGAAATGAAATATAAATCACTCCATGATTTGGGGGGGAAAAAAAAGCGCTTTTATTCAAAGTGCGAGAAAAATACTTTTTTAAATGATGGTTACACCACATGACATTGAAACAATCATGACCTTAACACACATTTTAGTTATATCTATATATATATATAGAGAGAGAGAGAGAGAGCCTCTCCACTCTTTGTAAAATGACAGCATCATTTTCCTCACTGCCATAGCATAAAAATGCTAAAACTGGAGAAGCTTTGAAAATCCTGCCAATTTCATGCCTTAATTTACTGTTTTTTCCTTGTACGTTCTTTATTTAACCAACAAAAATAATTGCAGAGTTTCAGACATATTTTAATAAGTCAGCATTACTGGATTATTTATAGACTCACAAGAACTAACCCCGAGAAAATGAAATGAGCTTAATTTATTTATTTCTGTAATTTCCATTACCTCTATCTTGAGGATTTGCCTGGTATTCCATTGAGAAGGTGCCATACCGGGGGTATTGTTTACCCCAAATAGTCGATGTAATTGGTTCTCTGAAGTCAGAAAATTGCTTTAATAATGCCCTGCAGCTCGCCAGCAAAGAAGATATTAAAAGTAAACATCCTCATCAAAGGAAAGAGGCCGCCACCTGAGGTGCCTCAATACATTAAACTCCGTTAAAGAGCTATGGTCCACGGCGCCGCCACTGTTGGCTCTGCCCATACTGCGAGTTAATAACTGTTTCAGGGTTGTACACCATGTAATAAATGTTCAGTCTATGCCCTCAATTAACACGATTACGAACCTCTCTTGGAATGTGTTTATTGAATGGCGTTCTTTGTGTTCGGCTAGGACGAAGGTATTGCACATCCCCAGTTGTGTCTGAAACCACCTCAGAGAGCTCGTGTATCCCTTACTTAAGTGTAGACGGTAGGTTAACTGAAATCAATGCAACCAGATGTTATTTAGCAGAGAGAGCCATGGAAACTCATTGTGATTGAATGGGTGAACAATGAAAGCTCCCTGAACGCTCCTTTAGTTTTCAGCTGTACTTCAAAATAGCATCATGTTATGGTCTCCGATACTGGCTTATTACAGTCGACAGATTTCGAAGTAGAGGTTAGGCGGAGTCCTGCCAGAGAAAAGGTCACCTGTCCAAAATATTCCCTTTTCTCTACCCAGTCTCCTGTCAGCACATAGATATCATTACACGGTATGACTGGTTGGGTTTCTAAGCAGCCTCACTTGGTTCTCAGCATGCAGTATTAATCATGCCCGTGGGGCTGTATGGTCTTCAGCACAACCTTTAAAAGACCTCGGTTTTCTGGCCGACTCCAGCCCCTGAGTATGTGAGAGCATGGTGCTGAGTTTATCAGTGACCACATGTTTCTGTTATATGGCATTTGGGTCCACAATTAGCCTTTGTTAATGAGATGGAAATGAATTCAGAGAGGCAGTTTGGGTCAGGTGGAATGTATCATGATTATGATAAGCTGACAAGCCCCTTAATTGAGGTTTGGGTCAGTTGGGCTATTTATTGAAAGTTAAACTGTGTTTAGGGGTATAACACACTCGTGGAGTACTAGACTTACCAGATTAGAGCATGAAAATATCATAGATATTTTTGTACTGGTAATTATTCAGTTACTGTATATCCGCTAGTTCTTGTCATGTATTGATAAGGGAACAACTCACATGGTCTTCCACTCCATAAAATTGTCATCCCTATTTATTTTTGATGCATAATTCTTTAGAATGGTTTATATAACAGGGTACAGAGGACATTTCAGACTGGCTTAATTAGTTACTGTACGTACACTGCCGTGAGCTAAATGCCAAGCCTCAAGCTAATTGCAAAATATGTTACGTTGGCGTTCGGCTTGAATAACACACTGTTATATGAGGACAAGAAGTTGATGCTCTAGGATAGATAAACATTGCGTATGTAAATCCATAATCCAATCAGGTAAACTCAAGCATGTATTTTTGGATGTTGATTGCACCACATGCCTTTGATTTTATGGATATATCAGTTAAAACAAATCGACACAAAAGTACATGGAGCAAAAAGATAATGTGTGTGTGTTGTATATAAGTTTCATATTTTTAAGTCAGTTCATTTCTTTTCCGGCTCCATGACCATCCTGCTCTCTGTCACCATGATTTTCCCAAGTAAGACATGTTCCTGGATCAACATACCTGTCTGAACATTTAGTCCCAACCCTATCCCTAGTCCTAATCCTAACCCTACCCTTGATTTATCACTAAAAAAGAGGGAAATGAGAAGTGTATAACACTAATGTAGAAGCTCTTTACTCATGCTTCACGATTAATCATAAAAAGATCGCCATCTCGATTCAAACACCCACATGATCTTATTTTATTAATGACAACGATTCGCCCCATGTCTGTCAAACCTTTGACAAAGTCATACCAGAAACGTTTAAATATATGTTTGTGCAGTTTTGAACCAGTAGTTATTTCTGTGTTACAAATATTCAAATTCACAGAAGTACTGAGATAAGTTAGTTTAAAGTTAGGATATAAACACTGATGACCAGGATAGCAATCAAGCTAGAGCAAACCACCTTTTGAGACTGACGCTTCAAATAACGGTTGAATCAAGTATATCTTACACCGCCAGGTGGCGACAAGTGCCTGTGAAAAATGTATTTGTCATTGAATCATTTGTCATTGAAGATTTGTTTAAAAACAGATTCATTTGGTAGCCTAATGAAAAAAGCATGTATTAATGAGTCATTTAATTAATTCAAAACCATTTTTTTTTTAAAATGAGTCATTCAAATTAATTAAACATTTTTTCAGCAATTACAGTCCAGCAACTTTTTTTTGTCAGAACCTCTAGTAAATTATGTATATTCAGAATTGTGGGAGAATAGTAGTGTCTATTTGAAACCAAAACATTGTGATTCTCATCTTTTCCAGAATCGTGCCGCTCTATTGTAAGCCTAAACTTGACATAAACTGTAAACCTGTCTCTCAAATTGGTTGGTTGACTGTAATGTTGTACTGTCCAGGAACATGTTGTACTTGGTGAAATCAAATTCACCCCTGCCCTCTGCCCAATCAAATAGGATTTAGAGATATGGATAAATCAGAATGATGTCTGTCACTCAGTCAAGTCCAGGTTTAGATGATGCCACTCTCAAGACAGTTTTGAACGGAAAGTCCACAGCAGGAGATGAAAACTGCGGATAAACCCATGCAGTACTTGCTGCTTGAATCGATGCCGTGGCCGTCTGCATGTGCCTAGATAAGAGAGGATAGCACGCGGATCCTCCCGAGCCCGCTGGAAAAGAACTCCCAGCTTCATCTCCAATCGAAAATACATCTCCTAACTGAGTTTTACAGCACAGCCAATCAATGCTCTTAAACTTCAAAGTAGGCCTGCCGATGTCTCGCAGCACATAATCAGATATCGACAGGTGAGTTATTCAGTGTGATGGGCCTAGATTTGAACTGAGTGCAAACCCCTCATGCTTCCCTCTTATGGTCCGGGTGCTGAAATAATAGCAAATCCATGAAATTATATATAAGTCATGCTTCAGAAACCAATTTGAATCGTTTTGCTTTTATTACTTTGGAAAAAAGACCACGTTAAAAAGAGCAAAGTCTTAAATTGTGACAAGGTCAAAGAACAATGAGTAATTTATCTTGCTTCACTGATACGCTGACATTTTATTATATGATAATGAACAGAGAATAAATATTCAGGTGACTGAAAAATGATGACATAAAGCCAGACCCACAGAATGAGTGAACGCATGCATGGAGGTGGATATAGAGGCTTATACATATTCAAAGTTCAATTCTGCTGCAGTGTTTTGCATTCTCATGCTTGATCTTGTCTAATCATTTCAAGGGTAAAGAGTATTAATTAGCAGATGCAGGTCCCGCTTTATTTACAGCCATAGAGAATCTGAATGTCCTTGAAACCCTATTTATCTTTAAAGACAAAGTTTTTGCATTAGTTTAACATTTTGCATCTAGGTCATGTGAAGTGCACTCGTCTAAGAGTGCCGTGAATTTCAACATCACTAAAGTGCAATGAATTAGGGACAAATTTACTGCACACTGTACAGTCCATTTCTCTTATCCCTATAAGCACTGGTATGAATGATTATTTTTCTGTCATGAGGGGGGAAATCCTATGATGAGATTTTTATATTAACCTGTTATCAATGTGTCAAACATTGCTGATTTAACTTTCTTCCTCTGTTATGACAAGGGCTTAGATTCACAATGCTGCATTTGGGATCTTGATGACAGACACATTAAATTGAGTAATGACAGTGTCAGCTGCCTTGATTATGAGGCACTAAAAGAAATGGGATGTAGACATTTCCAAGCTGGGTGTGGCGTTCTGGAGGAGGGAACTGCATTACTTCATGCATCAATACTGAGCGATGCAGGCTCAATAAAGATGAGCATTTTTTGGGTCATTAACATAAAAACACACTCCAGTTTTACATGGCTTGCTTCAGTGGGAAAAGTGTTATTAAACCATTCATGGTGTTGTAATGGAGATTGTTGCTGTTTGCAGTTCCACAGCTGTGCGAAACAATGGTGTGGGATGGCTATTCACAAGGTCTTTTGAAAGACTTTTGTGTTATTTCTTTTTCTTACTGTTAAGATCATTTTCAGCTTGATACTGGTACTATAAATGAACCGTTCAGTGACTGTGTCGTGTATCAACGATAGTCAGACATTTCGCCTAGGGCTGATGCCTTTGACGATATCAAGACGATAATTTCCCATTAATCTATATTATTATTAGTATTAGTATTATTAATACTATTATAGGGCTATTATTATTATTATTATTATCATTAAATTAAAATTAGGGCCAACAGTTCATTTGCCTTGCATAATTTTATAACTATATTATGTACATAACCTCACTTGTGAGGATTGAGGACTCCTCAATGAAAACATTTTAAAACGGACTACAAAACTACATTCCACATCATAATTAAATTGACCCTTTGCAAAGACCCGCCCCCTTAAGTTACTGTTGCTATGTGCGACAAGCCATGCCCTCTCACACCACACATCATGTTCTCACGAAGTGAAAAAAGAGGAAATGACAACGTGTCGACAGAAGACAGAGCAGGCAACTTTTGATATGAAACAGTTTCATATTTAAAATATTGTAATTTCTTTTAAAAAGTTTAAACAATAGTTACTGTATAGTGTCTCTGTAATGTGTCATCGCTGTAGCTCCTTCAATCGGCTCGTGAACCAACATCTCTTCATACTAGTTCATTTATAGCATCAAATAAATGGACATTAGAAGGAATGCTGTTTCAAGCGAGGAAAAATATGAATACACAATTTTTTACCAACGTTAATCTTTTAACTCCCCTGACTGCTTTGTTTGACAAAACTGGGGTTAGCGCTTATTTAGCGCAGGATTATGAAACTCTGCTTTGGAGCACACTGTAAAATATTTCTTGTCAAATTAATAGTAACTTACTGGCAAAAATGATCCTGTGGGAATGATCAGGGAACAGAGTAAAATACTTCACAAGGCATACTAAAGAGAATAAATGCTGGTAACACTTTATTTTACAGTGTCCTTGTTATACATATTACATGTAGTTACTGTAGTACTAAACCTAACCCTATAGAAAGTACATGTAGTTAATTGTTATTACTCAAGACTTAAATATATAATTACACTGCAACATGGACACCTTAAAATAAAAGCTAACGCCTATCCAACGCCTATCCAATTGAAAAAATAGCCAGGTTAATGAACATTGTTCATTAAAGCAACCATGAAAGATGTCTCTTGATTTTTTTATGCATGAACTATGCATTCTAATTCTGACATTCCTGATTTGAATATTTTTGACTGATCTTTTTCCCCTAATTTTGCCAAAAGGTGAGCTGTTAAAAAAGATATCTTGAGATGAGTCCCTGTAGCCGTCCAGTTTGACTCCAGTTTGTTCTCCATGTTCTTAGTTGTTTAAAAGATTAAGGCAATTATCAAATTTTGATAAAATGTTGTTTAATTTTACAATAAAAGATGATCGATTTTACATGATTTGTTGACCCCATAGCAGATTTTGACTCAAATAACAGTTAACAGTTAAAATGTAAGGTTTCTTTCACACATAAAGCAGTTCTATGATTATGATTTATCAGTTGATTTATTTTTTATTTTTAGGAAAAGCTTCCATTTTGAATACGCAATTAAATGAATTTCTTCAAAACTTCTCCACAGCAAAAAGAAATTCAGACACGTTTGAGGCAGTAAATTACATTTTTTCATTTTTGGGGTAACCATCCCTATTTTATATATATATATATATATATATATATATATATATATATATATATATACATATTTTCTTTTGTCACAAAGAGAGATAATGTGTGCAGCCATGATTGCTGTTAATCCGGTCAAGGCTGTAACATATGGGATTCTTGCCGAGATGTCGCTGCAGACATAGACATCCTCCCCATGGTAAAGCGGTGGTCCAGGTGAGGTGCTTGGCCTTGTTCATTACTCTTCATTAGTCTGGACTTCATCCCTCAGTGGGACATGATCAGGGGAGAGCTGTATTTTATTCATTCCATAGCTTTCCTGCTCTCAGCTTGATAATAAGCTCATCACAGACTCTGTGTTCAGGGGTCACAGACGTCATTTCCCTCTGCTGAGAGGCTGGATATCTCTCTCATACTGTGCTGCCTGATTCTCCATCTTCTTGCTTTGCTAAACTCTCACTCAGTTAAGCCAATAAGAACAGAGAAATCTGAAGAGTAGTGAATATAACTAGTCTATATCTTTCCCACTGAAGTCCTGTGTGTAGGTGTGAGTATATGAATATCATTGTGTGTATTCTATAAGCCAAATGAAAAGCAAATTTATATTTGAAATATCTCAATGCATATCTGCCAATAATTCTCACATTTTATGAGAACTCGATATTGTCTGCAATATTTCCGACCACTCTTTTCACACATTTTCCAAAAAATTTAGCATGTTAAAAGACTTTCCAAAACAAATCTTAGAAACTTTGACACTTTTTTTTCGGGCTTTTTGGAGCTCAAAAGCTACCATGTTTTGAGAAATGACTCAGTGTTAGGTTCATTTCAAAACTGCATATAACTGTGTAAAGCAGATGAATTCTTACAACACAGTTTTATTTAATATTGACACAAAAACTAGTGTGCTGCTCATGTAATTTTTCCGCACATTTCTTCTAAGAGTGTAAACGTGTCCTTTTGTATTCCACTGAAAAAAAAAAAATATATATATTAAGGGTTACATAAGTGTCATCAGCTTTTTATAAACTATGTTGTCTCACTGACTAGAATTCAGTGTTTAATTATTTCTCAACTTTGCTTTCAGAATTACCAAGAACTCTTGTAAATGTACTTGACTGTCCTTGAGTTGCTTAAAAGAAAATTCACCCAAACTCTGCTTCTGTGGCATACAATCAAATGTTAGGAAGAATGTTCATGCTTTATCCTTTCGATTACAGTGCATTGTGTGAAAAAACACACAATAAAAGTTGTCCATACAACTTGTGCATTTTATTAGAAGTCTTCTAAAAACCGACAGTAGCTTTGTGTGAGGAACGGAATGAAAGTCAAGGGAGTCATGAAAGGTATTTTCAGATCCTTATATACTTGCATCCAGGGACAGAATAGCATCGGACAGTTTTACTCGACAGCAATATCACTCTTGTGATATGTGGTAGACATGAGTTAAAGGGTTAGTTCACCCTTAAAAATCAAAATTCTGTCATTTATTACTCACCCTCATGTCAGTCTTCAGAAAAGTAACTTTTTTGTGTTTCAAGCTCAATAAGTGTTGAAAATGTTGACAATTTTTGATTCCTTCGTGTAGTGCTGACTTTGTCGCTAAATCCTTTAAGGATGGATTGATTATTATTCTGATCGAGACATTGAATGTCCAAATGAAGAAACAATCTATACAAAAATCCCGATCAATGCGTTTCAACAAAGACACCAACCAGCCGAGTGATTTACTGTAGTCATATATAGGATTATATTCTACTCATAATTTTGTTATACAAAGGTGACATCACCCTGTTGTTACCGCTTCGGCACTCTTTCTCTCCATTTTGTCATCCTCTTTCTCTATCTCTCCCCCTCTCTCAGTGTCAGTGTAATAGAGCATTTGATTTGAGAGTCTTAGAAAGACTGTGCTGTTATTGATAAGATCGGCCACCTGCCGCAACCACAGTGATGAACAGCCCCAGACTTTCATTACTGAACACCAACACATTTATAAATCTTTCATATGACCACCGTGGCTACACCAGCCAGCCTTTTCTGAATGTGCTCAGTGCACATCACTCTTTCATTAAGACCAGAAAGTTCCAACATGGATATAAGTGAATGTTATATTCATGTATTCGTCATTTGACCAGAAAGCTGATGGACCTTAAAAAATGCATTGTCATTGATACATGTTTCCTCTAGTATAAATGTCAGCTAGTGTAATGCTAAAGCAGCGTTTCCCAACCCTGTTCCTGGAGGCACACCAACAGTCCACATTTTAGATGTCTCCCTCATATGACCCTTTTATTTTCTATCTTGGAGTTTCTGCTGATGAGTTGATTCAGGTGTGTCTGATTAGGAAGAGTTGCAAAATGTAGAGTGTTGGTGTGCCTCCAGGAGCTGGGTTGGGAAACACTGCGCTAAAGCAGAGCTGTGTTGAGGCCTCATATAAAATTGGTCACTTGAATTGTTTTTATGCTGAACATTATGGATTTAGAATGGTGTGTTTTCAACTATGGGGCAAACAGATTAATGTTTCTTAAATGTTCAGTCAAATTTGTGGCGAGCAGGGATGGCGAGAGCCGTGAGGGAACAGCGCAAGACCGGTGACGCGATTGATAATGAGCGTCAGCTGTTCGGTGCACCGGTCTCGTAAAATATTAAGACTGTACTTTTTCCTTATGATTGATATTTTGGCGCAATTTTGTGCAACGCGTCACACTGTGTGCGACAATCGCAAAAACCATTGCCCAGCATGATTCCACCACGGTAAGTAGTCTACAACAGACAAATAGAGTGGTCACCGCACCATTGATTGTGATAGTCCATGCGACGACGCACGCTACTGCAAAATACACATTTGCAGCACAAAATCAATCACCTGAAGCAATACTTTCCAGCGCAGGAAAACAGCTGGATGCTTAAACCCCTTTCGTCAAAATCCAAAGATGAGGGATTTGCATTCAAATCTATCGGGAGACCCTAAACGTCGGCTTATTGACGAAGAGGGGTACCCTAAACGGAAGACCCTAAACTTCGGCTTATTGACGAAGAGGGATACCCTAAACGGGAGACCCTAAACGTCGGCTTATTGACGAATAGGAGTACCCTAAACGGGAGACCCTAAACGTTGGCTTATTGACGAAGAGGGGTACCCTAAACGGAAGACCCTAAACTTCGGCTTATTGACGAAGAGGGATACCCTAAACGGGAGACCCTAAACGTCGGCTTATTGACGAATAGGAGTACCCTAAACGGGAGACCCTAAACGTCGGCTTATTGACGAAGAGGGGTACCCTAAACGGAAGACCCTAAACTTCGGCTTATTGACGAAGAGGGATACCCTAAATGGGAGACCCTAAACGTCGGCTTATTGACGAATAGGAGTACCCTAAACGGGAGACCCTAAACGTCGGCTTATTGACGAAGAGGGGTACCCTAAACGGAAGACCCTAAACTTCGGCTTATTGACGAAGAGGGATACCCTAAACGGGAGACCCTAAACGTCGGCTTATTGACGAATAGGAGTACCCTAAACGGGAGACCCTAAACGTTGGCTTATTGACGAAGAGGGGTACCCTAAACAGGAGACCCTAAACGTTGGCTTATTGACGAAGAGGGGTACCCTCAACGTCGGAGTGTTGACGTGAAGGGGAAATGCCCAAAAGGCAGCGTGTGACGAATAGGGGTGAGACCGTGTTGCTTTTCAACTGGGTACAGTTCCACAGAGCATGTAGCTGTGATCGCATCATTAAAGGGACTTTGTTTTGCAAGCAGTGACCACAGAATCAACACTCACCAAATGTGCACAATATGTGTTTTATTTAACTAACACGAACACAACTAGACTAAACAAACTCATACACACAGATCACGCATACATGGATAAAATGGAAAGTGAATGAATGACACAGAATGAAGCTATGGAAATGTAAGAGTCAGTTAACCACCTGAACAACCAAGCTTTTCTTAATTCAAAGAACCTTGCTAACAAGGGGTCTACAGCTTATGCTAAACCTCCTAATAGTTAGTTACATGTACGATACTTGCACTATGTCTTAGCTGTTGAATGAGCATCCGGATATACTGTCTCAGAAGAAAGTCTTGATGATTCTGTAGTTCATTGGTACTGAAGTTGCAACAAGTTCTTCTGCGTTGAAGAATGAAGAACTTCAGTGTTGTTATTCTGACTCAGTTGTGGTTTGGAGAGTTTGTAACTTTGAGGCCCCCCTGGCTGCACTTTGGGGCAAAGTGAAGTTCGGCTGTGTCATGGTCGGACTGGATGTCTTTCCCACATGAACAGCAACAAGAAGAACAAGGATGGCAACTGAGATAGTGCCCTTTTAACTTCTGCAGTGGTCACACCCCTCAGGTTTTGCTTGACAAATGAAAAGGGCGCAATTTAAAGTGAGAAATGTTCCTTTGTTTGGAAGCTCATTTGCATGATCAGAGTTGGCTGGTAGTATTGTGTTTATACTCTGATTAACACAACAAGAGTCTCATTTAAATTATGAAGACATGTTATAGGCCAGTTTTCATGATAAGAAAGAATCATTTTGGGTGAGGTTACATTAACCAGTGGTTCAAACATATAGCATGCATAAAACAGTATACAATATACACTCACCTAAAGGATTATTAGGAACACCATACTAATACTGTGTTTGATCCCCTTTCACCTTCAGAACTTCCTTAATTCTACGTGGCATTGATTCAACAAGGTGCTGAAAGCATTCTTTAGAAATGTTGGCCCATATTGATAGGATAGCATCTTGCAGTTGATGGAGATTTGTGGGATGCACATCCAGGGTTGGGTTGAGATCTGGTGACTGTGGAGGCCATTTTAGTACAGTGAACTCATTGTCATGTTCAAGAAATCAATTTGAAATGATTCGAGCTTTGAGACATGGTGCATTATCCTGCTGGAAGTAGCCATCAGAGGATGGATACATGGTGGTCATGAAGGGATGGACATGGTCACAAACAATGCTCAGGTAGGCCATGGCATTTAAACGATGCCCAACTGGCCCTAAGGGGCCTAAAGTGTGCCAAGAAAACACCCAAACATCACCCACACCACCACCACCAGCCTGCACAGTGGTAACAAGGCATGATGGATCCATGTTCTCATTCAGTTTACGCCAAATTCTGACTCGACCATCTGAATGTCTCAACAGAAATCGAGACTCATCAGACCAGGCAACATTTTTTCAAGTCTTCAACTGTCCAATTTTGGTGAGCTCGTGCAAATTGTAGCCTCTTTTTCCTATTTGTAGTGGAGATGAGTGGTACCCAGTGGGGTCTTCTGCTGTTGTAGCCCATCGGCCTCAAGGTTGGGCATGTTGTGGCTTCACAAATGCTTTGCTGCAGACCTCGGTTGTAACGAGTGGTTATTCCAGTCAAAGTTGCTCTTCTATCAGCTTGAATCAGTCGGCCCATTCTCCTCTGACCTCTGGCATCAAGAAGGCATTTTCGCCCACAGGACTGCCACATACTGGATGTTTTTCCCTTTTCACACCATTCTTTGTAAACCCTAGAAATGGTTGTGCGTGAAAATCCCAGTAACTGAGCAGATTGTGAAATACTCAGAACGGCCCGTCTGGCACCAACAACCATGCCACGCTCAAAATTGCTTAAAACACCTTTCTTTCCCATTCTGACCTACAGTTTGGAGTGCAGGAGATTGTCTTGACCAGGACCACACCCCTAAATGCATTGAAGCTACTGCCATGTGATTGGTTGGTTAGATAATTGCATTAATGAGAAATTGAACAGGTGTTCCTAATAATCCTTTAGGTGAGTGTGTGTGAGTATGTATATATATATATATATATATATATAAGACAGTAATAATACACACACTGTCCTGGGAATATGCTTGTTCATTCATTGAAAGGTTTGCCTATGAATTTACAACCTTTGGGTTGTAAAAACCTTACAGTATCTTTATTGCAATGGTATTCATGTGCCTATTCTGTATTTTGGGTTGTCACAGACATATTAGCACCTAGTTTTGTCGTTGGGTAAGGGATCTGTTGGATTATTCATTAAATACAACAAATAATTGTGTGTCTGATTGGTCCAGCCACTACACTAAAAATTTGAATTGCACAAATTATGAAATTGCTCTTAATGGAGGACTATAGTGCGGTAATTTATGACTGTATCCAATTGTTTCCCTGCCCTTTGATCCCATCATTCAGGCTATGCAGTTTTTGCTCATGCCTTTCAGAACCTTTTCAATAATCATTTCACTCCTTCTGAGAGAGAAGCACTCTGTAATGACAACTTTCATAACCTCTCTCAGTCTCGCTTCGCATACCAGTCTGTGATATTGGCTCAGAATAAGTGACAGTGCGATACAATCTGCTTTTTATCAAGCACTGGATTTTGACAAGTGCAATTAAAGGTCCTTTAGCTGTCGTCTGGTAGGACAATGCACATTCACCTGCTCTTGCCTTGATGTGCAACATCTCTTTCTCGCTTCCCTCTGCAACTCATTGTCTCTGTCTGACTTTCTCTCCTTCACTGTCTCAATCTCACTTTAGCTCAAATACATATTTCAGCTCAGAAAACTGATGTTCTGCTGTCAGACGTGTCTCTTGCCCTTTTTTTCCCCTTCAAGCGATGTATGATGGTGTCTCTCACCATCAACGAGGTCTGTTGATGTTACATTTTAGTTTTACAGATTTTAGTAATATTCTCTGTGATGACAGGAATTCTCATCCTGGCAAAAATAAAGACATTTTGTTTACTTTTTCAGGGCTAAAAAAGAATTATTCATTCCTTTTGTAACATGTAATACATACATACATAGTTCAAAAACATTCTTGTCATTGTTGTTGACTGCTACAACAACAGCAATAAACTGAAGAAATTCCTGGGAAGTACGTGCTTTAAGCACCAGCAAATTTGAAAAGACTGCCCGTACTGGTGCCATATGCCTTGCATTTTATGCCAAAGACTGACAAAAGAAAACGAGCATGGCTTGCAGCACTTAAGTTAAAATCCTCCCCATAAAAGGTATAAATGTGCTCTTGTTGTTTTGAGGACAACACCTCCCAAACTTTACACGATCAGGAACTGTGTAGGATATAAGCACCCATCTGCTTTCAATGTAGCTATAACTTCAGGCAGCTTCATGCCATCTATGGCCTCATTAAACTTTGAGACACTGACAAAAGATGGCAATTGTGACACTGTAAAGTGATGGTACTTTGGAGCCATGTGCTTTTTTAAAACCACTTTCATACATTTAATGTTATATTATCAGCTTGGAAAATACTCTAATTTGACTAAAATCACCAGACACCAAAAATGTTAAGGATAATTCCCCTATGAGGAAAAAGATGGACGTGCCTAAAATATTCTGATTTTTAGAATTCACCAAACACAGCTGCAAACATTCAAACTCTTCTTTTTCATTGCCTTAATTATACTTTAAAATACTTACAATCAGACAGAAGACTTCTCTGTGGTCTGTTATGGCTCAAAGTCATAAATCAATGCCCCTGGAGGCAGACTTTGTTATAAAAATAGAACTCAATTTTTTTATTACAATTACTTTCTCTAGCAGTATGTGTAAATACAAAAAAAAAAAAAAGTTCAATCAAGGCCATTTGCCGGAGACGCTTTCCAGGTGGTCATGAAGCAGCATCTGATGTTACTGTCATCATCAGTTATTTAAAGATAACACATCATACAAATGTTATATTCATTGTATTATAAATAAAATACCTATGTAAGGGTTACATCAATGCCCATATGAGGCTTTTTCAGGAAACAAATAAAAATAATGAAGTATTATACATTATATATTAGTGAAATGCGTCAAACAGTGAGGCAGGGTAATTGCATTCTTACACATATTACACAACAACACATACATACTCTAGTTGCATTTTTTAACTAATATTTTATTAGTACTAAGATGAATATGACATTTTACATGATCAGAGTAATTCAAAATTTTGCTTTTTTGGGGCTACTGTAAATAAAAAAATGGAACATATCCAGTACCAAATAAATTTATTTTCAATTCATTTTTAATCTCAAATTATTATTCTGGATATAATTTGTAAAGAAACATTTGGTATTGCATTTTAAAATAATGCAAAATAGGAGCACTTTCACTATATCCTTTTGGACCCCATTATACTTATTGTGTATAAGTATAATAGGGTCCAGAAGGATATAGTGAAAGTGCTCCTATTTCGTATTATGTATATTATATTTCGTACCATGTATACATGTACAACTTTAATACACATCATCAGAGTTCAAGATAATGAATCGCATTTATGTACATATACAACAGAAATTTCATTATTTATTTTGAAATTACCATATTATTACCTTTAAGGTAAATTATTTGTAACCTATCTGTGGTCAGTGGATTGAACAAGAGGCCAATGTGGGAAATCATAGACAGAGGGGCTCACTGAGGTAACAATTTTCCAGCATTCTGTCAGCTTCAGTGCGATCTTTGTAGTTGAGAAGTATCACTCAGCTGGACATGAAGGCAGAGTCTGCTTCTGTCATTGACCACCTCTTTCTACACTTTCAGGCCAATGCACTATTATGTTGCTTGCCTTCATGCACAATCAAGTGTTTCAGTCTCTTACTAGATTTACAATAAGTGACAAAAGAACTGAGCTAAATGGAAAAAATAAGGTCAGTTTCAGACCTATCAGAGGAGGAGTTCTTATTTCAAAACATTGAGTTACTGCTATTGATTGAAAAAAAACCCAAACAAAAAAAAAAAAAACGCTTTTAGTACTTTTTTTTTTTTTTTTTAACTCTACATTCACAGAACCCCAGGGCCAAGCGTCAATGAAGATCTGTGCTAAACAACATCTTGAACTTATTAAATCATTACTCATAGATTCGATAGGGCTCACTAGGCCAACTTTTTATAGTTTATAGTTGCTCATATTTTCCAGAATTTCTTGCACTTTAGCTTTCACACTCGCACCATGTACAAATAATCACTCTCATTGTTCAAATGATTTACAAAATTAGCAATCTGAGCATGAATGATATATTTCCTAACTGTATTAAATCATTTCAAATAACAAACACGCATTAACATATTATTATTGTATCATTTAAGACATTAACAATAAAACCAAGCAGCATATTGTAAACAATATAACAATAAAATAAACAGAAAAAAAACATGTAAAACAAATTATAAGTTGTAAATGACATTGGGGGTTAGTTCATTTTTAAATGCCTCAAAACATGGAGAAACTTTAATGAATCTACATTTGTGTAGGTAAAAATTTGGCTACAATCAACACTTTATTACACAAAATACAATGTTAATTCAAAAAACACACACTAAATTTAACAATATGATTGTCAAAGGCAGGAACTAAATTTTTTCGAGTTTCATGGCTTTCCTCATACTAAAGGAATTGAGGTGGTTTAATGATGAATATATAATATGCAATGCGTTGAATGAATTATTATTCGTTCACTATTCAACCAAATGTTTCTTGTCTGTTGCACAGTTGGTGGTTTTCGGTGAATCTATATATATTTTAGGCATGCACGAATCTTTTAAATATGTATTATTAATGGGTTCATTCCTAGTTTTACTCTGCATGCAGTGTTCGAGGTTTGTTCTACTGTACTTTGTGTGTCTGTGCGCTTGTGAAAATGCACATTTCTATCTTTTATGCTGCCGTGATGCATCACCATGCCATCGTGGTTGTGACGGGAAAGGAGAAAGACATGAAGAAAATAGGATGAGTTAGATAAAGAAAGCATCCATCACCTGCTGCAGTTGAGAGACACCATTCCTGTGAGATGTAACAAATAGATATGAACACTAAATGTAAATGTGTATGTGTGGCTAAACCCTATGTTATGGGGACAAAATGTCTCCACAAAGATGACAATATCTGAGATCATTGTCCTTGAGGGGACATTTTTCATCCTCAGGTGAACAAATAAATAATAAATTATACTAAGTGATGTTTTTTTTTTTTTTTTTTTTTTTTTTTTTTTGAAAATATTAAAATACAGATTTTTTTTGTGATGGGTAGGTTTAGGGGTAGGGGATAGAATATACTTTTTATACAGTATAAAATCATTAATTCTATGGAATTTCCCCATAAAACATGGAAACCGTGTGTGTGTGTGTGTGTGTGTGTGTGTGTGTGTGTGTGTGTGTGTGTGTGTGTAAAAGCCATTATGGCTATGGAAAGTGTCCCTATGTCTGTGTCTGGCTGTATATAATTGTACAAAATGGCTAAATGGACCTTTTAATGTACTTCTCTCTCAAAACACTAAATGGAAAAGAAAAAAAAACACTTTAATTTTCTTTCAAAACACCCCACCCCTGATGCATAAGGCACATTATTTTCTAAAAGCAGAATAATATAGGAAATTATCATAAGAAGTTATGCCAAAAGTGATTTCACACAGTTCAAATGTTTTTGAAAGAAGTAAAAAAAAACAGTAACATTTGTTGTTAAAATTTGTTAAAATTAGATTTTTGTTTTTGAAACAATCTAAATCTTTAACTGTCACTGTTGATCAATTTAATGCTTCCTTGTGGAATAAAAGTATTGTTTGTTTAAGTTAGTATATATCAGCTATGTTTGGTGATGGCAAATGATCTATTTCTTTTCATTGAAGTGAAACCTTTGAATATAATTTTAAGCATGAAAAGTTTGAAGGCATTAACCGATATATAGTGTTTCATGTTACAGATGTAATTTGAACTACAGCAAAAGTTACATTAACTATACTGCTTTCAACTTAACTTATGAGAGAGTTGAGCACCTGTGTCAAAGAAAACTAAAGCTCTTGTAAAGCAGAGCCATTCAACATGTGTGGGTTTTTTTTTTTTTTTCTTTCTAGCGAGCAGCTATGCTCTCAAAAGAGGAAATGAAAAAGATCAATGTTGGAGAGTTTAATGAGGATATAAGATGTCTCTGGAGGCGGTTTTTCTCCCTATGAATTTTAAGACCGTTCCAGGCCCAGTCCAATGTCAGGCAGATTTGCATTTGATTTATAGTCACTGTCACTGAGATTTTGACAGATGAGTAAAACCAAAATATTCCCATCTTTTGCTCTATTCACCCGGGAACATAAACACAACCATAAATTTTTAGCCTGCCCTTGCTGTTATTAATAAGTTTCAGAGGATAAACCACAGGACAGTATTACATTTGAAAGAAGCATTATTGCACTGCTGATGATGAATTTTCCCTTATGGCACACTTTGAGACAGGAATAAATTACATGCTTCAGTATTAAACAGAAATGAACAAAAAAAAAAAAAATCTTCATGTTAAACTGCAGTACATGCTGAGAGACTGAACTTAGTTTTGAATTACGTGCACCTTTCTTTTTATTTATTTATTTTTATGGACCTGTGGACATATAAATAAGAATGAAGAAATCACACTCCACATCCAGTGCTCTCCAAGAACAGCTTGAGAAAGCAATAAACTTCAACATCAATACATCAGAGGCAAAGTCATACCTTCATCTCCTCCGAAATGAGCCCAGTGGTCTCCTCCCACACTTCAGGCTCTCATTTCACTGCAGTTCATTCGCCTGAAGGGCTAAATTGTCCCCACCGGAATATTGGCTCCAAATATATTATTACAAAGCAATTTTGTTGGTAAAATAAGCATGATGTGACTGCTGTTTTTGAGGCAGATGTCTTTTTTCATTATTAAGGGAAACTTCACACACACACCCCCCCTCGCACAGTAATACCGCAGTAATACCACATTTAACACAATTCACCAACATATGCTATTTGATATACAGTTCTATTCTGGTAGTGAGAAGATGTTATGCTGTGTTGTTTTGAAAAATGCTTATTTGTGAAACAGACTTATATTGTGTTCATTACTGTGTATTTCTCTAAAGTGCCTTCCTTACAAAAATACAAACATAACAAAACAATTTTAAGCCAAAGAATTTTTAATTTCCCTTGGACCATATTATAAAAAAAATAGAAAAAATAATGACACCCATTCCTTTCAGCACTGCTTTTGTTGATCCTTTCTTGAATGTGTGTTTAATCCAAAGAAAGCAATGCTTTGGGAGTCTGCATCCACTTGGGACTCAATTAAACCTTCTGACTTTCTGAAGCAAAAGTGTTTAATTGTGTCCAAGTGTTTTATCTTCCTAAAAGTTCATGGTGTTTGGTGACTAAATCCCTGCTAAGTCATCACATAACATTTTATTCTGCTCTGAAGAAGTTGTTTGCCTGAGTACACCGATGAGGCTGTATCAGGAGACTTCCTGCCTTATTTGCATTGTAGAGATGCAAAATGAATAAATAAGATGCTAAATTATACGCTGAAATTAGCTAGATGGTGCTAATTATAATGATTATGGATGCAGAAGGATTTGGATCACTGTCATGGCATGGTTTAGATTGTTCATTGATTTATCTATTCATTGATTTCGTTCACTGATTGATGAAAACAGTTAGCATTAGCATAGCAGTAGCGAACAACACGAAAGCTAGCAATCTCATTCATCTGGCGGTTGATTAAATAAACTTTTACATATATATAAAATGGTACAATATATTATATATATCTTTCGACAGCCATTGATGTTTTACATAAACATTTCAGTAACATGTCAACCTAAAATCATAGTTTAAAAATGGATCAGGCTATTGTAACGTGTGTAATGATTGGTGGGTCAACGGAATGGGATCCAATAGCAGGCTTTTATTAATGAACAGAATGGTCATAACAGGCAGGGTCAAACACCAGCAAACAGGAATGTCAGAGCAGGCAGAGTTGTAAACGTTAAACAGGCTAGTAGATCGAGGCAGGCAGCAAGAAAACAACAGTCCAGTAATCCAAAGCAGTAAATCCAAAAGGGCAGGCAGAGAACAAACAGAAATCGGGCAGACAGGCAGAATACAAGAACAGGGAACAACAAAACATGGGGAATAACGCTCGGAGTTGACCACTGAAAGCAAATCAAGACTAAGCGGAGAAGTGCTGTGTGAGCTGTGCTTAAGTAGAGAGATGTGAAATGGGTCAGGTGTGAGTGCAATCAGTCCAGGTGTGGAGGCTTCTGGGAAATGTAGTGAAGCGTGACTGAAGTGGGAGTGTATGTATGAGTGTGTGTATATTATCACGGGCATTCCTGCTGATGATCATTACAGTGTGTTTGTGTGCTTGTTTTCATGATTTATGAAGACACGAATTTGTATAATGACATGGTTATTACACTGGTATTATGATGTAAACATGAAATATGAGGACATTTTATGAGTCCTCATATTTAAAATGGCTTTGAAAACATACTAAACAATGTTTTATTAAAAATGTAAAAATGCAGAATATTTTCTGTGATGGGTAGGTTTAGGAGTAGGGTTGGGGGATAGAATATGCAGTTTGTACAGTATGAAAGCCATTACACCTATGGAATGTCCTTACTAAGATAGCAAAACAAACCTGTGTGTGTGTGTTTTAAAAATATATGGATATTTTTAGAATGATGCTACAAGTTATATAATTGATTGTTATAACTGTAATGTTTTAACTGGCTTTCAGTACAGAAATATTATTCTTAGAACCACATATTGTCATTGCAACATCTAATAGCACGAGCTAACAAGTTTATGGTAATCAACCAACAAAGCACAAGGGTTTTACTTTGCTCTAGAGTGTTTGAATCAAATTTATGTGGCATATGTGGCATCTCTCTTCGGGCAATGTTAAAAAAAAAGTTTAGTGTAGTAAAGAGGCCAATTTGTGAAACCTCATCAATTGACAGCTAACAAAAATTTCTCATTAAACTGCTATCACCTCCAAAACTACTTACTGTTGCCCTCTGTTTTGATAGAATAGAATAGAATTTCACATTCCACCTGTTATAGATTTAGCACATGCAACACTTAGAC
Organism: Opsariichthys bidens; assembly: GCA_037194245.1. NCBI lineage: Eukaryota > Metazoa > Chordata > Actinopteri > Cypriniformes > Xenocyprididae > Opsariichthys > Opsariichthys bidens. Next base: position 16,706,342 of record CM074292.1, on the reverse strand, counting down.
CTCAACATAATAAATTGTCAGCCTATATATGTATCACAGTCTTGTCTTTAGTAATATTTTTTTCTTTTACCTTCTTCACATTCACAATTGCCGGTCACCTGATGGATTGTTATTGCACTCTGGAAGTGTGGATTCTATTCTACCTTATTTGCTAAGGGCATAACTCAGCCTGATCCAATCTACTCAACATCAGACCTCACTGAAACTAAAAATGGGAAAAGCTAGTCAGCATCCCTCCTGATCCACATCAGTCTGCTTGGGTTATTTTGCATTGCTCAAAATGAAAACATGCATCCTGGGTCCACATTAAGCTTACTAATCATTCCCTGACCAGAAATGTTTGCTATAATTAGTTGTTTTTGTCTTCTGGTGCATTCAAGATGATGTTTTTATCCTAGAATGGAGAGAACAAGTGTCTGTGCTTCTGAAGCCCAATGGCTTCACCCCAGGAGACACAATTAGGCATGTCTTTTAATGCCTTCTGTAATGACTGTGTATACATTGTTTCTCAGAGCTCTGGAGACGAGCTGTCCTATCATTCTTCAGCTGTCAAATTGTGCTCTGGGTCAACAATGCACTAAATGCATGCTAAATACCATCACATTCAAATTTAAATTATTTGTCCCTCAGATACAATCAGGGTTTTGACTGCAGAAACTTAATCAGCAATAATTAATAAATTCTCAGAATACTTTTCAAGACCAGACTTATTATAATTATAATATTGTAAAACATTTTATGTGAACCATTGATTGGATCTTATAGGTAAAGGGGCCATAACATATGTTGAGATCTTAGATTGCCTATGAGCAATGGACCCAAAATCTTGTGTTCGCAATATAGTTATCACCCACTGTAAAACTGAACAGGGAAAATAATTAAATTAAATGACTTTGTTTCACTCAAATAATAATGAAAGCTCATTGTACTTATTAGAAAAAAGTTGCGTGAACTGAAAATTTGATTCTAGTAACGTGAACTTAATATGACTGAGTTGAAGCAGATTTCTAATTCCCAGCATGCTTTGTGTCAGAAAACATTTGTTGAAATGAAGTGTTATTATGTGTGTTTTTGCACAAGATTAACATGGGAAGACATTAGTGTTTACTGTTGTGTTATATTGGGATTTACGGGGAGTTCTGTTATGTTAGTTTTGTAGAGTTACCATTGTGGTTAAGAGTAGAGCATGTGGTTAGGTTGGGGATGGGCTGAAAAAATTTAAGACCACATATACTGTTTATTTTTTGATTTTATGCATGCAAGTATATAATGACAGTCTCTCTTGGTTATAATAGCATGTGTTATTTGCCATCTAACATTTAACCAAGATCTGAATGTGATGTTTATGTAAATGATCTATATGCAATTAACATTATGAGTGGGATGAGGCTGAAAACTCTGGGAGCAAGGAGATGTAGTTGATTGTTAATGAGAGACACCTGTGTACCTCAAAGGTCTTGCTCCATTTCTACGGCTCTCGGGCCCTGCACCACTTGTCACAAAATTTTAAGTTCTGCTAACTTAAAAACATTAGTTAGCTTAAATGTTTTGAGTATTCTGAACTTGGGTTTTACAGTGCTCCTGTTCTATCATCATTGCTTTGTTCCGATGTTAATTTTTGCTTAGTCTTATGTAACTTTATAAGTTTATTATTATCGGTTTCCTCAAACTATTTAAGTAGCTATATAGTTGTAAAGACTTAATTAGATTTGTTACCCGAATTCAAACTGAATAAAATTAAAATGTTTAAGTTGAGTTTACTCTAATGACATTGGTTTTAAAACTAAAATAGTTTAAGGCAATTGGTTTCCTCAAATGGTTTCAGTTACGTAACTTATCGGGTTATACAGTGTTGTGCTGTACTGGGACATGGGTTCTAAATATGCTCACATGGCCACTATGCCAAAAAATGCTTTTAAACTTACTGTGATTTTGTTCAGCAGCAACTGATTAAACTGTGCAGAGATGAGATGACAAATTACTCTATGCTTCAACTTTGAGCCTGAAGGTTTTTGCAATTCAGTTTAGTTTGTGACACAGAAAGGCCTTGCTACACGTATAGTAGTACTGAAAAATCTTTTTTTAATTTTTCAATTTATCATTTTCAGTATATCTGTGTTTCATTTTTTGGTCTTCCAGTGATGAATGTTGTAAAAAAAAAAAAAAAAACTACAGAATATAAATACAAAATATGAGTATTCTCAATATATCAGAACCCTATCAATATTAGAATTCTTTGAATATTAATCAACATTGGATATAATTTTGCTGATACTGTTTACAAATTGTGCTTGCTCTTTTCCCCTATTTTTACATTTAGATTACTTAATTATTTGCTTTATATACTGTCATGATTGGTTTTTGTTATCACTTTCATGTTTCATGTCTTTTATTTTGTAATTTGGCTGAGTCTGTTGTGAATCCTCCCAATTTGCATACTCTACGTCCTAAACAGTATTTGAAACTAGAATTAGTGTGTCCCAAATCATAGTATTTTGAAATGAGCATTCCAAATATAACTGGATGGTCAGCTTTTTCCAGTTAGAATCTGAAGTGCACGCTCTAATATTCCCCACAACCCAATGCGCGTTGGACGAGGATTGAATTAAAACTACAAACATGTAGTTAAGTGTTAAAAAAAAATCACAAACATGTTGTAAGTCCATCAGTTAAGTAGAGAGGTTTAGACAATGTGGTTTGAGTGATTAATTATCAGTACTGTATCTAACCTGACCAAAAAATATTTTTTCAATATTATCCACGTTATCTTTCATCTACAACAGCAGTGTAAATTTTTTAATGATCCGTTTGGTCATTAATTTTTAAATGTATCAATATGCAAATTCCAAACACGTGAGGAGAATTCTCTGCATGAAAGACCCAAGACAGGGAGATCAACGTGCTACTGTATTTCTCTCAGAAAACAGTAGGAAATTAAGTTGAATGTGAAGGATTTTAACTGTGAAAAGATGATTGACAGGGAAGTTTAACGTGACAGGATTCATGTAACTAAGCAACAGAGCTGTGTGTTAAAGACACAATTATGACAAAGTAGTATGTCCCAAAGCTTGCCTACTCTTCTGCTATACACTCAAAAGTATGTTCTTTTTCTTCACAAAAAAAAATACATACTTTTAGGGCATAGTATAAGTAGCCGAATTGACCCTTCGCCAGCAGTTTGATTGACATGCAATCTGACCAATCATAACCCCGAACCCTCAAAAATTGTGTGCACCTCGGGTCTTTCCGTAGTCGAAACAACATTCCTTCTGATGTCAATTCATGTTTATTTGATGCTGTAAGAGGATGCTTGAACTGAGGAGCAACAGCGATCTGTCCCGACACATTAAAGAGCCACTATACGGTATTTATAGTTAAATTACAATATTTTATATATGAAACTGTTTCATATCAAAAGTAGCCTGTTCTGTCTTGTCTATCGACATGTTGTCAGTGTCTTCTTTGCTCTGCGATGTATTTTTCACTGTATGAGAACATGATGAGTGGCATGAGACAGTAACTAAAGGGGGTGGTTCTATTGCGAAGGGTCAATTGGGATGCAGCATGGGTTACTGGTTTTGTAATTGGATCTCATGTGATCATGTCTCGAGCTTCCATAATCTTATGTGTCATGTTCTCATTGGCTACATTTACACTGTCAAATTTGATTATTTGTGTATTCAATTAGAATCTGATATAAAACCATTGACTGTCCACATTGTGTATTGCAACTCTTCAGACACGATCTGTGCATCCATGCCGCTCTTTAGTTTTTCTGAGAATATCTGCATTTGTTTCTATGGCAATGATGTTGCGTTGGAAGGTATATGGCAAAAACAAAAACAACTGCAACATGGTGGGCTTTGCAATTCAGATGTTGTCTTAAATATTAAATATTTAAATATTAAATATCAATCAAGAAAAGACAGATGTTTTGTGAAAAATCACATTTCATCTGATTTTTGGCCATTCACACTTGATAAATCTGTACGGATTTTCAATCGGATATGCACAAAAATTGTATTTGGATTGACAGTCTGAATTTAGATTGTTCTGGTTATGCGTTATGTTTTCTCATTGGTTCATAGTTTGATTGTTCTCAGGTGTTCCTTGTTCATTGTCTATAAACAGTCCTCATGTTGCCAATGTTCCTTGTCTAGCTTTAATGTTGCGACCTACTGTTGGTGAATGTGTTTATGTTGATGCCAAGCCTTCTTGTTTTCACGTTCAATAACAAGTTTGCTTTGAGGCTGTTTTATGGATTATGTTTTTTGTTTATTATACCCCCTTCACTTTTTTTTTTGATAAAACTGCACATAGGTCTTGCTAAATCTTACATTTCTCACTAAATAATATTGTAATATTGTGCCTAAATTCACATTGGGAGCCAGGATGCGAGAGTTTTTATAATGGCTGTTTATTGGTTTATTGGCCAAATAACATCAATGAAATAATCACTAGGCTTATCAGTATTGGCCAGAATTTAATATTGCGCATTCTTAACAAAATACATAATTTCGCCTTATTTATCTGTAAAACACTTATGGATTCTTTCACGTTAAACATGATAATTATTTGACTGTTATGCAATTTAAATATTTTTCCTTATGGTTAATTAACTAATGAAAATCTCCCCTGAAATATTAAATAAACTATTGTTAATGTCATATGGTATATACGAGTAATTTCCTGTAAAGAAAGTGGTGCGTGCTGTTAACCTTTTTAATTTAGCATTATGTAACGAGTTAATTATGCTGTATTTGCCAATCATATATTTCCACAGAATAATTTTACTTTTGAGTGAACCATAATGTGCGTTAGCGCGTCAACGGAAGGTTCCACATGTGATTGGCCAAAACTTCAGAGCCAAAAGCCCCCCCACATGAGATGCATGTGTGTGTTGAGCCAAATATAGTGTCAAATATCCTCCCATGCTGTCTCTAGAAAGACCTGAGCACAGAATTTGTATCACTTTCCACTCAGTATCACGTTACTACTATTAGAAATAATAATGCTTCAGTCCTGCCTACTTTTTGTTCTTCAAACGAAAAAAAGAAAAAAAAAGAAAGAAAAAAAATTACCTAGTGACTTTAAAATATTTTGAATGCGAAAAACCTTAATTTGTAATTTGAAGGTTGAGTTTGTGGTCAGTATCGCTGTACCTCATTATACATTCCTAGAAAACATATAAGTATCGACGTTTCTTTAATGATTCCATCAGCGTAAGTTTCCATAGGTTCATACGATTGCACTGCAGCAGCTGTACGGAGGGTTGGGGGATAATGACTGGCCGCAGAAGCGTAGAGGAAGCCAATAAAGCGCCGCCCTTGAGTGCGAGCCATAACGCCCTGTGACACACTCAACCCTCCACAGAACAAGGTCTGCCAATACAATTCA